>JANVCC010000017.1:7243515-7427889 GCA_025345505.1 Todiramphus chloris collaris | reverse complement strand
GTGTGGGTGTGGGTGTGGGTGTGGGTGTGGGTGTGGGTGTGGGTGTGTTTTGAGTCCATCTCAACAATGTTATGTCGAACCATACAACAACAGACTACAAGACAGCCAACACCACAATTGATTGAAATGTATTGTGACACTGTACAATGTGTTTTGAGATGTATTTAAAGTTAGATTGCTGTTTATAGGCAAGCATTAATGCAGATTAAAGTTGCTTTTGAAAAAGAGGATGGAAGACAGGCAGCAGATAAACAAATCTAATGATATCATGATCTTGAGATAAAGAAACACAGTGAGAATTTTGAAAATGTGCTGAGTAACAGACGTGTCCTGAACTCTGTCAATTATGTGACTCAACACATCAAGGTGTCTCACCATGTCTCCACTTATTTTCATCTGAAGATCTCTGCCCTGGTAGTGTCCTCCCACATAACTTGGCTCCTTCACTGGAGCATGCTCAAACAGGAGAGTTTGGGGAAAAATCTGTCACCACAGTGGGATTTGTCTTGCAAGCATCTGTGCTAAACCAGGTCTTGTGGAATCCTCAATGGAAAGGATGATACAGAGTGCTGTCATCGAACCAGATGAACTGTGCCCTCAAAAGCCTCTTCATTACACGGATCATTCATGAATCTGCAATGCCTTGTTCAGTTGCAGATATGTGCACACTAGTGCTGTACTATGGACGATGAATGCCATCTGTTTTCCTTGTACAGCTTCCTGAACAGCTTCTATAGCCCTTTGATGACATTTAAACAACCTTGGATAAAAATATCATGGATGAGGATAGGAATTGTGATAAGAAAAAACTGCTTTAAAGTTGAAATGAATAGATATTGAAAAAATGAATTAAAATTCCAATGTAACATTTAAGACAAATTCAAGCATATCTTCTCATTCTGGTCAGCCACAATGAGAATACCTTTCTGTCCATGACAAATGAGATTTTTCTACCTCAGAAACAAATTCTCTCTTCCTCTATACACTTTTGTTTATGCAAAGAAAGCCCATGTGAATACCTGCATTAAAGGGAGATTAGCCTTCACACTATAATTAGTTGAAATATATTTGTTAATTTACTTTCAAATATATTAGACTTCCAGGAGTCAGTGAGTGCATTGCTAAAATTCCTCCCTTAACTTCAGTATTCCCTTTCAGATAAGTGACAATGTTGGTTACTTAAGTAGCATCTCTCTGGAATTCCAGTGGTGTCCTGAATCTAGCTGAGAATTTTACATCAATAGGACTCCTAAAATACTTCCATTTAAGTGCACAGTTCATTGGATAAAATGTGACCTCTCAAACAGGTGAAAATAATGCCTTAGTTCTCATCCTCAAGAGATGCTCAAGACCAGAAAACAAACTGTGTGTCTCAAAGTGTGAAAAAAATATGTTAATAAGCATCCTATTTTTATGAATACAAGTTATTTTCGCATAAATAATGGATATTTAATGAATGACAACTATATTCTACCATTATTCAATAATTTGGAAATGAACTGCATGTTCGAGACTTACTCATGTTCATCTGTTGTGAACCACCTCAGAGACATGTTCTTTTAAGATGAATATTCTAAAAATTCAATTAAAATATTTAAATATTTCATGGAAGTTAATTTTGAATGCAATAATTTACTGTATTGCTTGTAATTAGAAATTAATTCATTGTGTAAGCAATGCAGTCCTCAAATAGAAACTATACTGGGTGAATTACATAATTAATCAATATATCATGAGTTTCAAATTCAAAAAGGAAATGTTTTGAAATTAATGGTTGCTGAGGTTCCAGACTAGGAAAAAATAATTTCAAACATATAAACCTGAGAAATTTGAGAAGTAAAAATTTGATGAATTAGTATAACAAACTGAACTATTTACTCAGCTTTAGTTTCAGGAGTCTACAGTGCATGGAAAATAATTCAGAAAATTTATTGATAAATATGTTCCTGAAAATGTTTTTAAAACAAAGCAAAACAAATCAAATTACCTCCTACTTCAACCTGCCATAGAAGGAAGGCTAGTAGCTTTATGTACACTTCCATTAATAACTGTTAGATGAATGGATTTCTGGACAATAGGCAAGAGCTTCATTATCGGTTCTATTAGCAAGACAATGTTCTGACAGAACAGTGAAAACCAGTACTGCTGTGGAAAAAGGAACTGTGCACAGCAGAAACTGCATCTTTATGTTTCTATTTAGTGAAGAGTGATGTCTGTAAGAATTATGATATATAAATAATATTGAAAAATCAAACACAAACATGACCAGTCCATGTCACAGCTATAAGTTTGCATTACAAATCCCATATCAAAACAAGAGACTCGGTGGTATATAAAAGCTGCATCATTAGGATAGTAGGAAATTCATGCAAGATAGTCTCTGAAAAAAATTCTAAAAAGAAAGAAATCAATGAGTGGGAAAGAATGAGGACTCTGTCCACTCTAAAATACCATTTTGGTTAGATATTCCACTGTTATAAATGAAGCTACTTTGATTGTAAGTATTACTAAAACATGTATTTCCAGTCTAGAACAGGCCTTCTTTGATGCTAAGCTTTAATAAGAATGACAATGATGTCTTGAGTACTTGGCAGCTTCACCAGTGCCTCATGATCTGATTGAATATGTCAGGGTAAAGGCTGTGAACATTTAGGGTTCATCTCGTATTCACTCAGAAGTGGTTTCAGGTCACATTATAGGAAAAGAAGTTGATTTATTTTGCATGACAACTATGAATTTTAACCAAAAGACACATTAATAAAATAAAAAGGATCTTTTCTCTCAAATCACAAAGGCAATTCTCTCCTCCTCCTGGGGTCTCTTCTTGCATCAGTTTTATGTTTGTACAGTGCAAACTGCTGTCTTCAAATGATACACGAGACCAGCAGCTGCTTATATTTCTCAGTCTTTCCTTTGACTTTGACATGGCTCTGAAATGAATGTGACTTTCTTTTGCTTTGCCATGCTTCAATTCCCATTTTGTCTAACTGCATTTTCTAATAAACAAGAGAAAGAAAATGGGAAAAGATAAGCTGACAGCTTTGTTCCCTGCAGTCAGTTATAGTAAAAGCCTGTGGAAATTTGTGGCAGACTATGGTAACCCACATGAGGCACTGGAAAATCATTTTCATCAGAGCTTGGCTAATTATCAAAACAGAAATAAGTGATCAAAGATCTATTAAAAAAAACACATTAGCATGTATATAATTGTGATTTATGAAGACTTAGACAAAGACCATATGCCTTCACAAGAAATTAATGGTCAATGTCAGTGTCACCATTATTGCAACTGTTGAAAAGTATGAATGTCTAAAAATTAGTATTAGAAACATGTCTCCATCAAGTATAAATTTCTTGGGCCACTTTCTATTCTAAAGCAATTATGATCTTTCATCACCCTGTATAAAAGTCAGTCTGGAAAGAGCACAAGTGTTAAATAGTTAAAACTAGCAATATATAATTTTAGATAACATCTCCAATGCTTTGATCTTAAATTGAATTCAGTTGGCCATCAAGGTGGCATCAAGTTTTAATATTAAATGAGAGGGTTGCTGCAGTTGTAATTGTAAAGTACAACACTAATTTTTCGTGACTTACTAAATGCAAATCAGTAAAAAACAGAGACTATAGAATCACATGGGAGAGTGCTTATTTTCTTACAGGTTGTTATACTTTAAACTTTCCATTTGTGCCCTTTCATTAAAAATACTCAAACAATTTACAAGTTTTTTTTTTTAAAAAAAGGTCAAAAAGTCACTGGAAAATATAGGCTTTAATAAGAATACATTTTATGACCCAGCAGATCCCATGGGTCTTCTAGATTTTGAAGGCTGTGAAGTGACATGTGTAAACATTGCTCCCAAGGGGAAGAGAAGTAAGCACTAATTGAGGTATTGACGGGTTTAAATGAAGCAGAAACACACTAAGAAACTCTGGCTACAACAAAAATGAGTATTGGTGAGCACTGAATGCTGGGACATTAATGGTTTTCATTCACTGTTCATTCATGCAAGTAAGTATACTTTTAAGCATGGTGACTTGTGTATGTAACAACTCAGTTCTGAGCTAAAAAGCCATGAAATACTATCTGCTGATGTGTAAGAAAGAGAGCTCAGGTAGAACTAGTCTCATCTAGCCTTTCAGAGTGAATATTTCTATGGTCTAGATAGGTGCAGATAGACCAATCGGATCTGATACTCTGATGGGAACAGAACTCCAATATATAAAAATGAGCAAGATACAAATCTATATATTTATGTAGACATTCTCTGTGTAAGCATATTAACAAAAACAATCTAAATATATATGTATATACTGTATATTAATACTAACAGAAAGGTTTTATTGCATGGCATGTATACACAAAAGCATTCATGAATGCATGGAAGTAAAGCACATTCATAGAACCAGCCAGTGATGTTCATCTCAGCCTGACTTCCAATGGCTAAAAATTAGTCATTCAAGCCTTCAGCTAGTCAAATGAGGACTTCTGTAGCACTCCTTAGGGGGGAAACAAGACCTTCCAGAGGGACATTTCTCTTGCCTTAAAGATGATGAATGTCTTCTTATTAATGATAAAAGGACTGCAGGGTGAGCTTCTTAGACTCTTACAACCTTTAGAAGTCTAGCCTAAAGTCAGGGAAATCCAGTGCTAAAGGTCTAATCTTAAAGTCTACATTCTCTTAACTAAGGAGATCTAGGCTGTCAATAAATGCTACCATCTCAGGAAAGACAGGAAAGGAGATTCAACTGGGGAGAATAAGATCCCAATAAAATGCTCTGAAGACATTTATTTTAATAGACATCAATCTAGTTTCTCTGGTCAAAATTCTAATTCTGAAGCTTGTCACAAAGACCATCTAGGCATGATTTGGGAATGATCTGACTATATATGGAGTATTAGCTCTGATTGTTACTGAAAAACAACAAACGTGATTCCTAATCTATTCTGTCTTCTATTTTCCACTACAAGGTCTATTTTTTTTACTTTTGTTTCTCAGCATGACAACAGCTTCTATAGGGAAAACAGATCTCTGAAGCTGATCACTAAAAGGAGAAAATTTCCAGAAGAGTGGGGAACCATCTTAAAGGCTGCACAGTCTAGGAAAAGCTGATAGGTAACATGTGTGCTTAACAACTTTTTTAATACATGTCTTACAGAAGGAGGAAATAACTAGTAAAGAAAATAAAGAGGTCTTAGGTGAAGATATTTCTAAAGTAAAAACATTCACTATACTACCTCATTGAGTTACATTTACCCATAAATAAGTAGCAGCTCTTCAGAAGAAAATCACAAAGTAAAATTCTTACTTACTTTGATCAAATCTAGAATTAGGACCTCTCTTTGGGGATTTTTTGTGTGCCTTTCACATTCATTGCTATCACATCTTTGAAGTGTTTTATGAAATCCAAAGGCTAGGCCTTTCTCCTGGGTATTTTGGGACTATAACACTGAACAATTAATAATGCTTCCAAACAAAAGCAATGTCTGACAATTTGGCTCCAGCATCCAAATGCCTAAGGCCAGACTCCAGTTTGAATGAAGGGTTATAACTATTATGACTTATTCAGAGTGGCCAATACGCTCATCCAGCCGTGAGCCAGAGAACAGATGAAAAGAGGTTTTAAAGCCAAATTTTACACTACTGTTCTGGTATTTGACTGGGGTCCTCGGATATAACTGAGGTCAAAGTGCATGTACATGTTTATTCTTGCATGCATATATATGCTTGTGTGTGTGTGTGTGAGTGAGTGAAAGAAGAAAAAAAAAAAACTAAATGCATCCCATGGAGTTAAATAAGGAGAATTATTTCATTACCTGGAAAAGAAGACAAAGCAACCTTTACTGCCTTTTTTCCTTGACCTTCAGCTGTCCTATGGATTACTCTTTTCTATATGCTCTTAAAAAAAAAAAGTTTCTATTTCTCTGGAGACCATTTTTACCCCTCAGCCAAGGAAAGGCATCGTAAATACTAGTGTTTCAGGCAGGAGTAAATTATAGCCATCCATCTCATGAACAAAGCACATGGCATAGGGCTGCAGGTCACTTTCCTCCAACAACACCTTTCCCTACCAGGAATGTTATCAGGAGTTCAAAGGACTTGGTTTATTTTTTCTTCCTTTAAATTGTGTTTTAAAGGAATACTCCAATTTCCTCTTCCGTATACAGAATGAATGCTCAAAAGCAGAGGCCAAAATGGCAGTGGTGATAATGTAACCAGCAAAGTAAGAAGAAGAAGTTTCTAAACAGAGCTTGACATATTGTATATGATGGATGCTGAGTATGATAAATGAAACAACTCATTACAGAGGCAATATGAAAATACTTATTTGATTTTTTTTCAACCATATTATCAAATAATTATTTTTTAATCACATCCCTGAAACACCACACTCATGCACAAAATCTTTACTTAGATCTAAACTTGCTACCTAAATTATTAAATTATATTAATAGAAAGGGTTTGGCTCTAGGAAATCCAGGAGTTTCATATGCTGATTTAGTGATTTTTGCTCTGGTTTTATTTTATAAAATTATATTCCATTATAAAAGGAATAATCACTTACAATAGAATAGTTCAGGTTTACACACTATATAACAACCTTATTCATCACATATACAGGGAGATCTTATATTTAGGTTGTATTGGGGTGGTCTTGCTCTTTCTATGATGCATTTTAGAGTTTCTTGTAAGTTGGTAGGAAGCTTTTCAGAACCATTCCTGTTGGGACTTTGGACTATCATTTTTTCGTGAGAGAATAGCTAATTTCCCTGACCCAAAACTTCTAATGTAAGATCTTGAACCTGAATTCTTCAGTTTCTCCCTCTCCATTTTCTCCTTTTCTGACATGGCAGACATTTCACTACACACAAAGTAAAATAAGACAGACTAAAACTATTAGTTCATTATCTTAAATTACTTCACTTAATATTTAATTTTATTTGCCAGATTATTTCCTATAACAGTGACTGAGAAGTACTCATCCCACTAGAGCTTGTAACTTGTCTGTAAGGACATTAAGATGTAAGAATAGCCAAGCAAGGCTTTAAAATGTATTTCTCTGCATCACATCTAAACACTATTTCTTGGGATACCCTCTCACTTTTTATGACTACACAGAAAGAAAGGGTTTGCTGGTCCCGGGTTATAGCAGAGAACTGTCAAATAGACTGGTTGAGTGGCTCATGCTTAAACACAAGCAATAAGGGCTTTCATGTGCCCATCTGTGAAAACTGAATGCCCTACATTTCCTTGTCTCCAAAACAGGCAATCTGAAAAGGTGAAACATCTTGCTAAAATAGAGGTCTTAGATTTTCCAGGCCCTCTGTGATGAAGCTGAGGACCCTGAGTGTGCCTGTGGTTTGAAACCATGGGCAGGATCAAGCTCTGAGCTTCACAGCTCCCGGTTCAGCTTTTACTGCCATCATCCTGAAACAAGTGGGAGGATTTGCAGTAAGCCATGTCTAGGCTGGTGTCTCAGGGCCTGCTTCCTGGGCAATAATTTATGAGTGAAATGTACTGGTGAGGAGCCAATAGATGCAACCTTCAGAATATTTCTAAGCATTTCCTTTCAACTCTTATCTGTGCAAATATCTAATATTTTGGTTTCCTGACCACAAAAACACTGGATATCATACAGAGAAATTAAATCAGAATTTTTACTAAGTCACCATTCATAATTATCATTTCCTTATGACATGGAACTCTTCTGTTTATTTTATTCATAAACAAATGCAAGAGTCATCAGCTGCTGTGCAAACTTCTTATTAATCTGTCTCTGTTATGAAACTGGATTCAGAGCACCAAACATTTTTAAACAGCAATGCTACTTCAGTCACAATAAATCCACACAGATTTCAGTAAGAGGCAAAAGATACTGCTTTCCATTATTAGCTTCAGAGTCTCTTCAGTTCCTTTGTTGACCTGACAAATTAAAACACAAGGCTAATGTCTTAGCCACTTAGATATTTTTAATTTAATTTTTAAATTGTAGAAACTGCCTATTAAGCAATAGTTAGAGGCACTTATAAAGAATATGATATAAACACAGAAATGCTACAATTTGCTTTACAACTCGTTTTTGCCACTTCACTCCCTCCAATAGCTTTCACCAAATGAGATCTCCTAGTTAGAGCTGATATAAAACACTGAAAGCAGAAGAAAAAATGTATATTATTTGGCCAAGTTTTGAACTTGTCAAAAAATTAGATCAACATGCTTACAAAAATCCTCAAAATGCAAATTCTGAGAGGAAAGGGAAACAATTGTGAAAATGTATGAAAATTTTCATCACCAAACCTTCCCCCCCCCCAGGAAAACAATACTAGTGCAGTCACTCAAATTCATGAAATCAAAATTGCTCTAAGGGACATGGGTTAACTGGTGATCACCCAGGAATACATTCCTGACTTTTTAATTCTGTGATTCAGAATAGTTTTGCCAAGTAAAATACAATGCACAAGGTTATGGTATTATTGAATCAGAGGTAAGAAAAATCTTTTATTTACCATGAAGTAATTAGTAACTAATTTCTAGTCATCTTCTAGTCAGCTTCTTGCTTAATGAATTTCCTCATGGAGGAATGCTCCTATGTTTCTTCCCTAAAAACAGGCTGCAAGATTGGCAGGCATGACACAATCTAGTGTTGTATACTCATGCTGCTTCTCCGTTACAAATAACTAGTCAAGCCCAGCTCTTTCTTATTTGTTTCTTTGTTTGGTTGGGGTTTTTTTGTCTTGGTTTGGTTTTTTGTACCTGTAACAATGAAAGATGTACCATATTTCCTAAGATCCTGTAACAAACATCCTGAGATTTTTATCTTGAGAAGCTCTTGTACTTCTGCTCTCTGTTAACTGATGGAGAATATGGCTGTTCTTTGAAATTTGATATAAAAAAACCCCTTGTTGTTAAAATTTGACACCTTTCTCCCATAGTACTTCACTGAAAATTCACAGCTGAAATATGCTGAAAAGTGACATGACTTTCTGACTTCCCTTACTAGTAAGATAAATTAAAGTAATAACAGTATCAGCATGATACCAAACTAATAACTGAATATGAATGTTCTAAAAAGGTAGGTGCTGCCACTGTATAAGCAGCTGCAACTAAAACTCTAAACTGGGACAAACCCACCAGATTCCTAAATCATCTCAATTACTTATGCATGGAAAAGGGTCATAAAAGAAGATTGCTTCTCCACCGCAATTTATTTTATTTTATTTTCCTCTAGTAAGTGAGTCATTGATCATATTGGACACCTTTAGGACATCTTGTGGACAATAGTTTTTTTCCCTCAATTCCTAGGAAAGAAAATAAGGGACTGTTCAACTAGGCTGCTTTGTCCATGTCTACAGATCTACTAGTTCCATCATCCATTACTATTGAAACCTGAAACTTGAATGATGGAAGTCTATTTTGAAGACTAAGTGTTCAGACTCTACTGGTGGCAAACTGTAAAAATATGTAAGAATTAAAGTATATGCAGAAGTGTAAGATATCCTCTCTGGTTAACAGTCCATGGATTAAGAAAAAAACATTTTAAATTGTAAATTCAAGCACCCAGAATTTCTATAAACAAAATAACTGAAATTTACAAACAGTCTCCTATTTTCTTGTGATCATGTTTGTAGATACATTCTTTAATTACATAAATATTCTTTTCCCATAAATTAAGGTCTCCTTTGGTACAAGGGATACACAGTGCTCAGGGTTACGCAGCCAGTGAATGATTCTTCTCCTATTTCTGCTTTATTTTTAATAATGCACATGGTTAGAAAATAGTAAATGAAATGAAGCAGGAAATAAGACTGACCTTTTGTCTAGGCTTGCTGAGTGCCACACAGGATATTTTTCATTTTACCATGTTTTCTCTGGAAAAATTAAGGTTTCCTAGAAAGTTACTTCCCACCTTCTTTGACAGATATTGTTACATTTCTTCCTGTATTTCTAGGTGTTCATGTTGATTAGCAAAATTGCTGAACATCCATGAATGTAATTAAATTCCTAAAATATACCTTGATTATCTAGACAGTGAACTATTTATGTAGATAATATGTGGCATATATTTTCTGTCTTTTTTTGTACTTACACAGCTAAAAACTGAACGATCCAAATTCATATTTCACAAAGGTCTTTCAAGGATAACCTGGAAACTTCTAAAAGTTGTGTGGTTCCTGAAGTGTTCCTGTATTTATGCTGTCTACTCAACTTACTTGTTCTGTATGTGCGGCATCAGCCAAGAGAGAGTGCCCAGAACTAGTCTTACAATGAACAGCTCATTAAGAAGCTGAACTCTAGTGAACTGTGAAAAAAAAAAAAATAAATGCAATCATATCTGCAGCAAAGAAGAAAGAAAAATCCTTCTCAGCCCTGTGCCAGTTAAATACATTTTTAATAATGCTGCTAACAAATAATAATCCTTTGATTTTCTTTCCAAAAGCTTGCAAAGTTGCTAGCAGCTCAGTAACTCTTCCAGTTTCTTTCGTCAGTTCTGCCAGTCTGGCATAAATCTCACTAGTTTCTTACACCTCTCTCTCCAGAACTCATATTTTTTGCCTCAGATTTTGCCCAAATAAATCCTTGTAATATCACACAGTTGTTTTTTTTCCCCTCCTAAGTCTCTCTCACTGTCTCAGCTGGCCCCTCTTGTGGTTTTTTTAATTAGATGGTGTCCTTTGCAGGGAAAGGGACATAGAGGCAAAAAGGTCAAAAAAGGGTCACTAGTAATTTATTGCATGTATCAGGGCTGAGCTAGCTGGGAACAGCAGAACTGTAAACCTGAATAATCAGTTTGGTAAAGAACATTGGAAGATTTGGTACTCCAGGTGAAAAGAGAAAGGAATCTGAATCATTATCTTAATCTTACTGAAACCTCTGAGGAAGTGTAAAAACAGGTCATCAGTCAAGAATTCCCATGCCATTATTACTGGTAAGGAAAGATATAATTCAAGAGTAGCCTCTGAGATGGTTTTCTCTTTCAGGTTCACTCAAAGCCACAGAGTAAAAAAAATATAAACTAAGATGTTTCTTTAGATAGTAGTCTTTCAAGTATTTTAAAACACTTGCATGTCAGCTATCTTGGACTCACTTCAGGGAGACTGGTAGGCTCATATGTATTTTTCATATAAAACACACTTTTTGAAATGTAACAGTTATGGAAAGATGAAAGCGAAACAAAGTTTGGGTAGCACCCTTGCTCTACATTGTGACTGATGACTAATTACTGTGTGACTAAAGCCTTATTATTGTTATCATCAGAGCATCTAAAAACACAGTCTTGTGGATTAAAAAATGCATGTCTCTGGAAGATGATGATATTGAAAGTTCTTCCAGAAAGCTGTTTGTCAGCAGGTCCCACATAACCCTATAGGGGAGGCAGCATTAGAGGAGGAAAGCTCCTGGCAGCCCTGTAAAAGCAGCCTTTGCAGCCTCTGGGAAAACAGTTCAACTTTTCATTGCCTGGCAAACCCATGGCTCTTGGCAATTTTGCACAGCTTACTTCCAGAAGGAGAATAATCATATTTCTCTGTTCAGCAAAAGAAAAAAACAGGAAAACCAAAAGTATATAGCTCAATAAATTGTCACTTTCAGGGTTCAGAAGGTAAACTTTGAAGGATGTCAACTCTGATAAAATCCATAGATAACAAAAAGAAAGAATTAATTCTTTCTTACTGAACTGTGCAGAGGAAAAGTGCAGAGGCAGAGGCAAAGCCAGGAAGGATTAAGTAGTTAAGTTCTCTAGTACACCTGCTGGCCCTGCTGCCTTGGATAATGGGAATAGTTCTGTTCCTGTGACTGTCAACAGCAAAGCTTACGTGCTGACCATGGGCTTGAAATTGCTGCTCTATCATAGCAGGAGTGTAAGTGAGATTGCTCACTCTTCTAGAGCTTGATAGGCCACATGGGTGAAATTCTGGTCCTGTAGAAGTCCAGAGGAGCTGTCCCTTCACCAGGATTTCACTTGCTAAAATCTTAATATTCCATCCTCATAAAAAACAAATGGGAAGTGCTAAAAATGACCTAAATTGTAGCATATTAAAAATAAAATAATAATAATAAAAAAGAGTTATTTTCTGTTTATATTTAATAATAATTAAAAAAAATCTCCCAAGGTGTTCAGTATTGCCTATTACTATGCATTTCCTCAATTCATGACTAATGCATTTTAATTCAATCACAGGGTATGCTTTAAACAATTCAGTCCTGCATTATGTGCTGCACTTGAGATGTTAAAAATCTTAATTGTTCTCTTTCTTTGGTATCCCTCACCCAAGATACTAATGAAAAATTCAGTCATGATGATACTGTTTATGACATATATAGCTGTGACACATGATAATTTCACAATCATTTCAAGACACCATGTGGTTTCTTTTGACATTTTTTGACAGGCTCCATTATCAAGCACAATTGTTTGCACAGGAAACAACTGTAACACGTGGTCCTTGGAACATTATGTTATCTCCTGATAATGATGTCATTAACATGTGTATACTATAATTAATGACTACAGGAGTGATTCATTTGAGTAAGGCTTATGAATCCATTTCATCTAAAAAGGGAAAGAAAACCTATAATTATTTGGGCTCAGATCCTGAAAGCTACTTACTTGCAACCTGCTGCAGCTACACTGGGTGACCCATTAATTGAGGCATATTAACCAAGAAGCATTTGTTTCTCAGTTATATTACAGAAGCTTGGATTAGAATCATTATCATAATGATTGTTCTCATAGAGATCAATGAGAGAAACAGGAACCTAGCAGTGCTTCAAAATCCTTTGTCACCCAATCTCCTACCAACAGTAGCCAGGAAACAATTACAGTTCATCATTCTGCATAGCTAACATAATGAAGCTGAAGACATGCAGACAGCAAACCCACTGCAGTTAATGCCATCCCCTTGTTCTCCTCTAGGCCATAAGAGAGAAAAACAAACTTCTTAAATCCTTGTCTTCATGCAACATAGAAAGGAAACAGTTCAGAAATGTGAAGCTTTCTTATATAAGTGTAATAGTTTTTATCCCTCACTATTATAATAAGCATCCTCTTGATCAGGCGAACTACTAATTATTTTTGCCATCATATTTTTCCCAATATATTTCACAGTTTGATGTCCTGATGTTAGCCATACTATGATTTCAGTATAATGTCTGTTGTGCTTTCATTGCAAACTCTGCTTTTAACTGCTTATAGATTCTTAAAAAAAAACCCAAAAAAAGGACATATTTAGACCCCAAAAGATTTGTTTTCAAGCAACTCTTCTCCCTTAAGGCTAAGATAATCCTACAGAGATTTTTTTGCTTGATTCAAATTTTCAGAAGGCTGTGTTTGGGCACACAAAATATTTTCATGGAGATTTTTGCATACAGAAACAGCCACACAAAAATAGCCAGGAGTGAATGAAATTTCCAACCTGCCATAGATATAGTCCTCAGGAAAACTGCCTACGATGTGTCTAAATAGATTAGAATAAGACTGTATCCCTGTGAAGACATTTAAAAATAGACTGTTCACGGAAGCTACAACTTATGACGGCTGGATCATGCTGAATCCTCCAGATAGATTAAACCAGAAGAGGAGGGAGCCGGGGAAATGTGAGCAGACCTGCTCCTCTCAGCAGCCCCCAAAGCACAAATTTTGAATGGCGTTCAAATATGCACAAAGCACTCAGCTAGGCTTTTCCAGAATAGGGGATGTGGCATATGTTCCTGCAAAATCAAATCTACAAACTTTACTTTTTGAGAGATACCTCTTCCTTCTGTTGGTTCCTTCTGTCTTCTTGTGGCACTGGAGGAGAGCAGTCGGAGGCTTAAGCATACCTCTCCTGTATAACTTCATAACTATATAATCTCTTTGATTTTTCTGTTACCTCTTGCATATTGTGTCTGTAGAGTGAGTGTAAGTATTCTATGAGTATATTGAATAAATAATGATTTATATGCATCGTTAACTTTGCTCTTAGGCTTGAAACACTAAATATGTATGTACATAGTAGCCCTTCTTACTATGTAGCTCCAGAATAATCATCACTGTATCTACATCCATAGATAATTTAAAAATAAAAGTGAACAAAATAATGTGTTTTCATGATGTGAAATATATTTTAAGATATTTACAAAGTCAAGAAATGCAAAATCAGAATTTCTGGATCAATAAATTTGAGCACTATTAACACCAGTTGATGTGAGAGACGTAACAGTTAACTTTCAGAAGTCATTGTCCTACCTCATAAAGACATTTTTTATGTATATATGTATTATGTATATTGCATATCTATACTGTTGTCTTTCAAAAATGTTGTTGTGATTGTATTAAAAATAAACAAAGTATGATTGCTCCTAAACAAAGTTTGTGATTCAGAAACAAATGTGCTCTTTCTTCCATAAAAATCATAAGAACTGGGGAGTTCTCTGTCTTGGTCAATAGGAAACTTTTATGAATCAAAGACTACAATTCACATATTATTCATCTAACTTTCTGATTGCAGTCTTTTGTATATTTATTGATTATAACATCCTTTATAACAACCCATTAAAAGAAAATGCTTTCAAAATGAGAAATAAAATCTATATACCAATATGAAACTAGCGGAGCTGTAAAAGCAATCAAGGAATATATATGAAGTGTTTCTATTGCAAGTAGATCATTGGCTTATTTCTGGAAAAAAAAAAAAAAAAACCAAAAGCAAATTTGTCAAAATAGGGACATCAGAATTTACTGTAAATTTAGAACAGTGACTTAACAGTTTGAGGCAAACATGCTAATAAATCATTATTTCCAGCAGATAAGATCTGTACCTTTTAAATGTTATGCAGATTGGCTTAGCACTTGATACTGCACAAAATTTAGTTCAAAACCATATTTTTCCTGGAAATATTCAATGGAAAAAATATGTCAAGTGATGCTATGAAGTTACTTTTGTATTTATTATTCATACTTGTGTATGTGCATGGACATAGATGTAGATGCACATATGTGCATGTATGCACATATATGACTACAAGGGACACGCACATTTTAAAATGTGTTCATCCTCATACTTTGAGTAATCACATTGGCCTTTTACATAGAAAGTCCTCTGTGGATTTACAAATGTGGATTTTTTTCCTGTCTTGGCCTCCAGATGAGTATAAAAGTAGATTTCCAGGGGAAAGGGGAAGGGAGGAAGGGGAAGGGAAAGGGAAAGAAGGGAAAGGGGAAAGGGGAAAGGGAAAGAAGGGAAAGGGAAAGAAGGAAAGGGAAAGAAGGAAAGGGGAGAGGGGAGGGGGAAGGGGAAAGAGAAGGGAAAGGAAAGGGGAAATTAAAGGGGAAAGGGGAAAGGAAGGGTCAGTGGAAAGGAAAGGAAGGGTCAGGGGAAAGGAAAGAAAAGGAAAGGAGAAAAAGAAAGGGAAAAAGGAAAAGGAAAGGAGTAAGAAAGAATGAAGAATGAGAAAGGAAAAAGGAAAAAAGAAAAAGAAAGAAAACCTTTAAAGGAATTGTCTGAATAAATAGGATGTAAATTAAACAGGCAATTTTTGATGGGAAAACATCCCATGGTACACACAGAGCATACCAGACTTAAAAACCATTACATGACTTGAACAAAGGCTCTAGAAAGTCCTCACTCTCATTTACTTTCTTGATGAAATACATAATGATACAAATTAAATGGATACAAAGACTGTGTCTTAAATTTCTTTCAATTGCAAGAATTAAAGAAGCAACTCCCTTCATCCAGATCTTTATCTCAACAACGACAAATACATCTGCCTAGGTATCCAGTAGTACTTGAAGAAAACCTCCCATTAGCTTTATGGGGAGATAAATGTATCCCCTGACTTGAAACAATTAAGTGGTTTAGAACAGTTCATATAGTATGACTTCCCTTTTCACCTTTCCAAGCATGAAAACATGAAAGTAAGTTACTTTTGTGTAAAAGTATAACTCCTCAAGGTTACTCACATTTCAGGATATATGTAGTGTTCCCTGGGTTAGCTTACACCACATTGCATGAGAAACATGCTAACACACTGGTAAATCAGGCTGTCTTGGTTATAAGCAAGCTGGAAATACATGATACATCCCCTAGAAGTACTCTAATTCCTATGTGTTCCAGGCAAAAATATCCCTGGATGGCCCCAGGTTAAAACCCTAGTGCTTTCAAGCTCCTACACTTCACATGTACAGTTTGCTCATTCAAATGCAGGAGCTGAAGTTAGATTTGTTTCAGGTTTACGTTTTGGGTTTCGTCTGCCTGTTCATGTGTTCCCTGCTTTTGAATGTAATCTTAACTAAGCTGCAGATAGTCAACTCTTGCTCCAGAAAAAGCCCATGTGAGAGATTTATAGTAATAGAGCTAACTAATGTTACTATTAGAATATGCTAGAATAATCAGCAAAACCAGAAATAGTCTTGAATACAGACAAGATCAAAGGAACTTACTGGGTATTGCAGAAGACATCATGTGTGTATATTGGGTATTTGCTTATTAAGCACATAAATACACAGTTTAATTGTAGCATCTGAAGAACTCACTACATATCAGCAAATCCATGCGAACTGTGCAGGTCCACATGCCTACCCCACAGCAAATTGGAGGAAATTCAACCTCTTTAATTGTTGAGTGATTACGTTGCATATCCCCTGTGCTAGGCAGACACAGGGACACTTGCCACAGCGCAGCAGATGCCAAATCACTGGCTTATCCATGCTCACTGGATTGTACATTTGAGCCCCATCTTCCAGAAGGGAGGCAGAGTCATTCTGTTACTGTACCTTCACAAGTGAAATAACTAGATAGCAATGAATAAAAGCAGATCACAGCCAAGGAAGAAGCCCTACTTATCCTAGCCAAGCTAAACAGTGGGTAGTGCCAGCCTTTCTCCTTCTGTCCAGATCTCTCTCTCATTTCTAATTTTTTTAATACCTCCTTAAGTGTTTTGGGATGTCTACCAGTTTCACACTGAAAGGCTTAGAACCAAAAAGGGAGAGTGTTGTTCAATGAGTTATTCTTCTGGGAATGTCAAAACAAAGTAGATCCAGAAAGGCAATGGTTACTATAAGCAATCAAAACTCAGAAGTCCTCATTCAGAGCTGTCTTTCCATTGGTGAGTTCCCTGAACTATGTATGGGAACAGACACAGATGTTACATGAAGTCAGCAAAATTCCTGAAGGCACCCAGGAATTGCAATGCATTCCTTTAACAGTCATCCTCACCATTTGGGTGTATGCCCATTTACCTTAAAAGCTAGGCACTTCATTTAATTATTATTTACATCTTAGAGATGGGCATTTAGTAAACGGTAATTGGATTTTCAACAACAATATGCAACCACTTATGAAAAGTCTGCTCTTCCTTATTTCAGCTTGGCAAGTCACCACTTAAAAATCTGATAGCAGATTTTCCTTGCTAAAAGTTTACAGCTCTAAGTGCATGGCAAAGAGCCAACTTGTACCAGTTGTAGTGCAACAGTTATGCTGCATTGAAAAGTGAGACAAAAATAGTAGAGCACTGCTTTCTTATGGAACACTTACAGTAATAGGCACTCATTTTAAAAGCCAGTTTTGAGATAAGACCACAGAAGTGAAATCCTGCTGTGCTATTGTGCATGTACATGTGTGCAATTACCAAAATCAATGACTAGTAATTAAAAGTCAGGAAAAAAATAACCCTCTAACAGATGCTCTTTCTACTGTTCTAAGGATTTCAACAAAACGTATTTATATAATAGCTCTCTTCAGGTGTTCTTTTTTTCCATCTCTTTCTCATTTTTTAGTTACAAGTTTATATCATCTAACTTTCAGAAAAGATATTTGATCCTTTGAAAACCTTTTGTCTTTTGTAAGGAAAGAGATCGAATTAAGAGGACTGCTCTCAGATACTTATCTCTCATTATGACATGCCAATTAGGAGAAAATTGTTCTTGTTAGGTCAGTGGTGATATGATTTAGGGGTTTATTTTAACTAATACAAGAAAAGTTTGCCATGTGGAAACAGAATTGAGGAACTTGCAGCGCTGACTGAAAGCCAGACTACTGACATTGACTTCTGCTTTACTGTTCACTTCCAAAGACTTACAACGTTTACTGGAGCTCAATTACATATACTTACAGCATATGGCATACAATATATATGCATAGACCTTTTCTTAAAAGTTTCAGGCAAATTTTAAAACAAAAGCAACAAACCCCCAAACCATCTCCTAGCAACATATGTTTATAAATTCCTAAATAGTCATCTGCTTTGCTAAGCATCCTCAGCATATCACTGATGACATGGAAGACAATTGTATACACACTATTTTTATAAATCAGAGTTCTGTTCAAGAATGAAGAAATGGCTTTAGAAACATAATTAGGATACATTTTTGGAGGATGTTTCTTTAGAGATGAAATTTAATGCTAAAAAAAATTAACAGGAATGTCACAGACAAGAAGAATTGTGTTTAATGAAGGTAAGATTCCCATCCTAGTTCTAATTTTTTTTTTTCTTCTGTTAAAAAACTAGATGTTTGATTGTTTTTGCTTCAAAGATATGAAATCAGTCACCTCCATCTGATCAGCCAAAGATCAATCATTTCATGTGTCTCTCTGAAAACTGCAGTACAGATGACTAAAACAGCAGAAGTACACTCAGGAAAATCTGCTACCATCTGATCATGTCTGGATGGGTTTTCTTTCTTTTTACATTCTTTCTTTTATGTGAGCATCAAACAATACATTTATATGAGTGCCCACATGTTCGCTCACGTTGGGCACACAGATACTAGTAACTGGGGCAATTAACTTACATAGATCAAACACAGAAAGAGATCTTGCTGGACTTTTACAGCATAACGGCATCACATGATATCTTGCAAAATGAAGTACAGAAACTTTCAGCAGAAGTTTCAATTGTAAAAGCAGGGAATTCAAACATCCTTGTCATCATTTGCCCACATAGGGCCGTTTCCTCCATTGCCCAAGAACACACCAGCTTGTGTAAGGGAATGTGACAGGATTCAGACTCACAGCTACCACAGGTAAAATAATTTCACAACAGCAATCACTTGAACCTACTTGTACCTGCACAGATGGCTCTGTTCCAATATTTTGATAGCTGCATACAGTGGGAAACTTTCATAAAACTCTAAATCCTTAATGGATACTGTTGCTTACCCTTTTGATAAATCAGCAGGGAGGTTTGCATTTTTCTAAACAAGATAACAATTATAATGGAAAATACTGTTTCACAAGTCAAGAACTGTAGTTGGAACTCCCTCCCCAAGGAACTGTTTCTCTTTTCTGAATTTGGTCTTGTGTTCACCCACCTCCATAGTTACACAACACTGCCTTCCCAAGGGCTGCTAGGAATTTGCCAGGTGGAAGCTAAGCACTGAATGATAGAGAAGGTAAAACTAATTCATACAGATGTACATACCGCCTGGACAACACAATTCCTACAGAATCAAGTATTCTAACTCAGTGTGGAAAAGAAAACAGAAAGTGAATGTAAGACTAATTATTCTGTGGCCTGATGGAGACAGTTAAAAAAAAAATGGATTGGGTTAGATTAATCATAAGTAATTAGGCCAACAGTAAGAGCTCATTCTTTCACTATCTCCTGGTTTGACAGCCCAAATCGATTTACTCCTTAACCCTGCAGGATCCTAATAAGATTTATATAAAAATGCAGCCATGCTTCTTTAGTTATCTATACTGTGAAGACACTCAGAAATCAATTGCTGTGGCCATAAGTGAACACTTGCTTTTTTTTTTTTTCCAAGGAACATAAATGCGACAGATTAAGATATGTTCAAGCATCACATACCAAAGAATTATCTGAACAAGCAACATGGATGGGGGCCCACATACTGATGCAGAGATTGAATCTTAATGGTTAGGAACACAATCTAAGGTGCAGGAAACCCGTTTCCCACAAAGCAAATACATGTAGATTGCTGAAAGAAAATGTGCATTTGCAAATTCTTTCTTCTGATTATACCTGACATGCACAGCAGGAAGGGCTATAGGAAGCAATGCCTTAAATTCTCTTATATACAGGCTCTTTAGCTTGTAGACAGCTCTTCTTCCTACCTTACATTTTCTGTTCTTTTATATGAATCCCAGATGTAAATTTAATTTTGGTTTTAATGCTGATTATCACAGAATATATACACAGTGTTTATACTGAGTGACATCATAGCATTTTAACAGAGGGATATAGACAAAGCTACTATGCAATTCCTGAAAAACTATTTTGAAGAGAAAAAGAAAGTACTAAAAAGAATGTCACTTTCTTTATATTTGAAGGCAAAATTGCCTGCTTTAAAAAAAGATTAACATTGCACTAATGAAAGCAGTTGTAAAAGATTGTCTTTGACCAAGAGTGGTTTGATATTATATTTAAAAAGAAATGAGTTATTATCCAAAGTTTAAAATGTTTGCATATAAACTACCTTTTTTTTTTTCTTTTACTACAGGAGAATTATACAGAAAAATATATTTAATTGATTAGGCATTTATGTCACTTGATACTCAAAAGTGTATATCCTACATATTTTTCAAGATACTGTGAAACATATTTTTATATAACTCTTTGCCTTTTTTTAATGCAAATTTTAGGTTTTTACATCAATTTAAAAATAGGGATAAGCAATCCACTATAATAAATAAATAAATTACATGAAAAATTACAAAGAATAATCATGCCAGTCCTATGGCAGCATTCAATAATAAAAAAAACCCCCAGTAAATAACCTTTTGAAACGTGGGTCTTGTGCTGAAAAAGATTGTGTTTATGTCATTCAAAGTGCAGAAGAAACCCTGATATGTAAGATGAAATACTGCAATTTGTCTGTCCACTATTTTTGCTGTTCAGATAGCATTCTGCAAATCCTAAACTCATGTAAAAATAATAATGGAGAGTTCTGAAATGGATAGCTAGAAGAATGAATGTGGGATGGAAGAGGATTTTTAAAAAAGGAGGAAGTGATGGCAGAGATGTGAGGTGTGCAGAATGTTAATGGCAAGGAAGAGGAAGAAACACCAGGGGATGTGAAGGGAAAAATCATGTGGGACATAAGAATATCATCCTCTTTGAGCCTGAGGCTTTGTCCTGCTGGAACATGGTTATTTTATAAATGAGATGTACCTTAAAGCTGGCACGACTAGACACAGAGAAAAGAGATGAGGAGAAAGGAAAAGGTAATTGAAAAAGGGAAAACCACGGTACTATAACAGCTACATTTGCTGAAGTGGAAATAGTCCTGTGTAATGCACATACTTGCTAAATTAATTTAAATCCTACTATTGCTTTACAATGCTCTTTTGATTTAAGTTTCTTTAGTCTTTGTTAGCGAAATGTAGGCCCAACTCTTGATGACACTGCAAATATAAAAATAAGAAACAATAGATCATGTCAGCATTTCCTCCACTACAAGCCAACATTAAACTCAGCAAACACACTGCATACAGCACCCACCCCAAAATTAAACCAGTATATTCACAGGAGCATCTATATTTTAAAATGTTCCTCAGGAAAATTATTTGGTTTAATTAAAGAGAAGCATGAAAATCCAGGCAATTATACACACTATAATCATTAAATGCCCTTTAAGGTAAATATTCAAGGAAAAAAAAAGAGTCTGTGTACCAATATACATGCTTCATTTGAAATCATTTTAACTCTAGATAAACCAGTAAACATCACTACTGAATTGTGAGCATGGTTATTCTTTCATCATTACTCCACTACCACATGAATCAAAGGAAGAAAAGAAATAACCTAATAGAACACTGTCCTACCACTATTTTTATGTACACACACTTCTGTGTAGCTGCTTTTGAGATTGAGAGCCACTTCATAATTTTAAGAAAACATCAGAGAACCAATTTTTACAGATTTTGTGTGTGTGTATGTAAAAGAGGTGTGTTCTGATGAGATTTTCTGACATGAGTGTTCACATTTAATTACAGTATCTACTGTTGTGGTTTAACCCCAGCTGGCAATTAAGGACCACACTGCAGCTCTCTCACTCCCCATGGTGGAATGGGAAGGGAAGTGGAAGGTTAAAAGTGAGAAAACTTGTGGGTTCAGATAAAGACGGTTCAATAAATAAAGCAAAAGCCTTGTGCTCAAGCAAAGCAAAACAAGGAATACATTCACTGCTTCCCATCAGCAGGGGGCTATTTCAGCCATGTCAAGGGAAGCAGGGCTCTATCACATGTAATGGCAACTTGGGAAGACAAAACACCATCACTCTGAACATCCCCCGCTTCTTTCTTTCTGCAGCTTTACATGCTAAGCAAGAAGTCATATGGCATGGAATGTCCCTTTGGTCAGTTGGGGTCAGATGTCTCAGTTGTGTCGTCTCCTAATTTCTTGTGCATCCCCCAGACTACTAGCTAGTGTGTGTGTAGGGGTGAGAAGCAGAAAAAGCCTTGACTCTGTGTAAGCACTGCTCAGCAATAAGAAAAACATTCCTGAATTATGAAGCACAAATCCAAAATATAGCCTCATACTAGGTACTATGAAGAAAAATAACTCTGCCCCAGCCAAAACTAGCACACTTCTCATTTCTCTCCCCATCTTTCAGTTGATAGGTAGATAGACTACTTAGTGCTCCACTGTTGTTTTTCTGAATACAATACTGAGTGTGCCCTACAAAGCTGTTCCACTTGAAGGAGCTGGCTGAGCTCTTAGAGGTCGAGAAGTGACTTGCACCCTTGGATGGTCTCTGCTCACTCTCCAGAATGAGGCTTAGAGGTGGCGTAGAGCACAGGAAGGGCACCATGACCTAGGAGTCGGGTACTCAACCTCTTTGCAGCCATACATGGAAAGGAAGACAACAATGAACACTGGAGATCTGAGGATGTTCCACCTGTCCTATCAACCTAGAAGAAGAAGCAATGTTTACTAAAATAAACCTGGTAGATGATTAATGAGTAACTCCAAGGTGAGTAATCTTGACAATCTGTCTGTCAAGTATCCTATGCTTACTGGCATATATTCTTCTTAAAACGTTATTTGTGTTCCAGAAGGGTATTTATTCACATTTTACATGAAGGAAAGCCTAAATATGAATATAAGTTTCTAATTCTCTTTCAAGAAAACAACCTTCCAAATTATCAGTAAGAATAATTTCCAGCCTATTTCCTCCCAGATAGAAGCCTTTCAGGATTATCGTTTATTATATTCTAGCATAGTAGCATTTACAGTATAGTGTCAAATACAATATACTGAAATCTGTGAGCCTACTTTCTCAATAAAGGTTATTGTGAATGGATCATCTCTCTAGCTTGTATCGATCATTGCAACACCAACTTCTCAACTGGAGGAGGAGAGCAGAGCAGACATTATTTTTAAATCGTGTTTCAGTTGTGTGCTGAGACACAGGAACTGTAACCCTTGATCTGAAATGTCTCTGTTGCTTAGAGTCTACTGACCAAACCTGGTCATGGAATTCATTGCTACCTGAGAACAATATAAAACCTTCTCTTAATAAACAGATAATTTTACAGGACAAAAGAGGTATTAAGATTGAGAAAGGAGGAGATGTTATTAAAATTTCTGTGGTTTGGCTGTGTTTAAGTATTACTAATATGTTCAGTAAGATGAGGAGATAAAACAGCATCTAAATTGCATACCCTGTGAATCCTACCACCTACAAAGCCTTCTAAGAAAGGTGAAGAAGTGAATGTATTGAAAAGATGAAATAATCACAACGTTTTTACACTGGTCATTTTTTCAGGAAAGCCTCAATATTCTGTACCCACTATGAAAATTTCAATTAAAAGAAAATAAACCTCACCAATGCTCCCTTTGGAAGTTTGCTATTTGGACAACATGAAGCCAAGACAGACAACTATTCTGAAAAAAAACCCAACAATAAATATGATACTATTTATACAAACGGAAAAGATACGGCAGACCCTATGTGCATTTTCTTGCTAGTTAGGTGGAGAGAAATCTCTTTCACCTTCCTGCTAGAAACATTGCTGTGCAACCTGCCTTGAAGAAAAGAAAAAGGGCTGGTATAGTCTTTTTCTCCTTGCACCCAATTAGATTTTTTTTTTTGTATTTAGTTTTTAAAGAGAGGATCCTTTACCTCCCTTCTTTTCCTTAAATGAGAGTCTTGCAAAGATTTGCATACAAAAGCACTTGAGTATTTGTACTGCCGTACATCTGGCAATTATCTTACAAGAGAAAGTGTTCGTTTTAGCCAATTGCCACAGGCTTAGCATTACTGAGAGAAGTAAAAAGCATTTGAATGTACAGAAGAAAAGGGATATTCCAGCTTTCTACCAGCTACCTTGAACATACTTCACGTTTAATTTCACCCGGTTGCCACAGGCATTGTGTTGTTATGACAGCTGATCTGCCATTGAATAGCAGTAAAGGAGAATCAACAAAGGATCGCTTCAGCGATTTTCAGTGCAATTTATTGGAGCTTGTATCTTGCGGCTGCTGCCGCCTGTCGGGGTAATGACACATGATGGGTGATTAAAGTGCAAGTCCCTAAATCAAAGCTGTGCCAGTGGTCTGAAGAGGCAGAAAACAGCATTCAGATCCTGTTCATTTCTCATAGTGGGAGGACCTCATTAGGAAAAAAATGGGATGTTTTACTAACAAAAGAAAGCACTCATGTCTAGGGAGAATTTTCCTGTTTCCAGGTTTTACCATAGCTTTCTTACAGCATCTTTTAGACTGTGCATTTAATGAAAACAAATAAGTAATTACGAGAGATAGTGTTACAATCCATCACCACTGACTGGGAATTTAAACTGAGCTGTAGTGTATCTCATTCCCATCCATAAATCTAACATAGTTTTTGCCCTTGTTTGACAGGAAACAGGTGGTGAAAAAGGGAGCTGCCTGTCATAAGGGTAATGGCAAAGGTAGGAAAGGCAGCTGACATCTTACGAGGAAGGACACTTTTGGATACAAGAGTAGTTTCTGTTCCTTGAAATTATTTTTCATTTTCTTTCCCTTTACCTTACACTTCCATTCTGAGGAGTTACGAAAGTAATCCAGTCAGAGATTTTAACCAATTTTGGCCAAATTTGCCCATTGGACAAAAATGCACTCTACCTGACCGAAGTGCAACATAAGTACGAAAAAACAAATAAACAAAACAGGCCTTTGTTTAAATATGACAGAACATCATGGGAAGAAAACAGTAAAACAGAATACACAATGAGACCACAGAAAATACTATTTACAGAGCATGGGACTGGGGAAAAGTGGAGCAAAGACAGATTAAGAAATATCAAAATAACTAAGCTTAGGTGAAGTTGACATAGCATGTTTGGTGTTCGTCCTGTAAGCATTTTTGATGGTGTTAGAGATGGTGACTTTTATCTTTCTTTCCAACATATCATGGATAATCTATCTTTGTAAATGCAGAACAGGTGATGTCACCCTTACTGACATCTTATGGGATGTATGAATTTTTAATGAGAAATTTGATGTAAGCAAAAGGCTTACATCTATGTATAAATGTTATTCTTTTCACACACAAGGAAAAATAGCAACTGGACAAATCTAGACATTCCTATATTCTCAATAAGGAATTATTTTCCTAAAGACTAAAATGAGCATCCTGGTGAGCACAGCCCAGTGAGTTCTCCAGCACAGCTTTCTAGCTTTACTGCAGGTGTTGTAGCAAAGCAAACTCATTTGACCAGCCACATGGGAAGTGTGCCTTCACCCTGTCCAGATGAAGTTTCACAGAGGAAGCCAGGCATAGACTTCTATCCATTTTAATAAACAAATGCTCTACTGCTTCAGACATATGGCAGAACAACTGCTAGCTAGCAGTGGAGGAAACAGCTTTACTAGATTCAGAATCTTCCTTCATAAGCATCTTTTGGGTTTATTTGTGTCTATAACTTTATAAACTTTTATTTCTTCTGCGGTAGTAGCTAGTTATGTGATCAGGGCCCCTTTGTTTCATGAGTTGTCTGAAGATGGAGAGAAACAAATCTTGCCTGCAAGACATCATGGTCAGTGTGGATGAGGGACACTATAAGGGAGGCAGAGGCAGAAGTGTCATAGGGTAGAGAATTATGACAGCCAAGACCCACAGTAGCTGGAGGAACAGGAGGCGAGAGTCACTTTTGCACTGAATAGGCTCCCTTTCCCAAACATCCTCTTCTGTTATCCCACCAGCTCTTGTGATAGATAATAATTTCAAATTTAAAAACAATAAAAAATGTTTAAGTGGTGAAATTTATCATTAAAAGTCCTATCTGGGATTATAATGTTCGTGCTGGAAGGAGGTGTGTGTCTGACTGATAACTTTAGGTTTATGTATTAAACACATATAATACAAATGGTTAAAAAGCATATTTGAGAGGAAAGTGAATGAAGCAATTCTATTTTCTTGTCAGATAGGATTTGTTGGAAATGTTTTGATCAGATTAATACTTCTCAGTATCCACACTGACATGAAAATAAGTGACAGATTTAAGAAGGGGCAGGGCTAACATGACTGCTTCCAACAGATTATTTACATAGGAACATGCATACCTTAATGAAAGCTAGATTTTCATGAGGGAATTTTTTCACAATACTGTTCTATCATGTTATATATAGCCCCTAAAGTGGAATTAGAAAGTGTGACATTTATTCAGATGAAGGCAGGCAGGCAGTCCATTTTAAGCAGACATCTCTTCCCTTGTGACTCCCAGGAAACCTTTAAATAATTTTAGTTCTTCCCTTCATGTTAAAGGCTTATTATCCTTTATAGAAATTCTTTAGAAGTCTTCTCATCCCAAGCACCAGGAGTCATTTCTCAAGGCAGCACTAGATTCCTTAGTCCAGATCCCTTAATTTTCTAATATGGTATGTCTTAGTGAATAAGGAATTTGAGAACTATTTATCCTTCATTCAGAAAAGAGAAAAAAAAACACTGATCATTTTTATGTCCATTTCTTGAAAAGAAAGAGAGAAGGATAATAGCTGCTAAGTAAAGATTCTCTTCTTTCATGGCTGCCATTCTAGCCCTGTGGTTCCTGATTCAGCATTGACTCTGGCAGCTTTCTTTTCACATTTCTGTTAGCATTTCTGAAGACTCTTTCTTTTCCTCTTTTTTTTTTCTTTGCACTCCCTCCTCATATAATCTCCCTTCAACCAAGAAGCTGGGCCAGCTTCTCTGCTGTGAAGGTGTCACACAACAAACACTGAGGCACTAAATAAATGTGTATCTGAAGTTACTAGTTTCCTCCTTAGTCCTAAGAGTCTTGTTAAGCAAGCCAAATTGGTGTATAGCTTGAGCTGGCTTTTCACTAAGAAAAAGTCTGTCAATTTTAAAGGTAGCAAGTTGTAGAAGTATCTTAGGTGAATGTTTATTCTGTTCACTCCTGAACGAACAAAAAAAAAAAAATTGTCTACCATCTTTTGACATCAAAGGTCAATAGCTTTTCTGTTTAGTTACAGGTGACACTGGAAATTCTGGAAAAGTATCCAGTTTCATTTAAGAGAATTGTCACAGGATCTATGAAAGAAACAAATTTATCCAGCAATGTTACTAACAGAGTAGGTGGAAACTTTTATGAAACATGGAGGAGATGAACCACCAGTGTATAAGAGGGGTTTTTTTTTAAGTTCACAGTGACATTATCAATGATTAGCATCTGTATAAATGAGGTATTTGTGGTACAAGGGACAGTTAAGAACTGGAAGCTGCCATGCCTGTTTTTCTGAGAGGCAGTCTAGTTTCACTATCAGTGCCTAAATCTATCTAGGTTACTCTGCTTTTTTATCAGGTGATTTGAGCTACTAGTCATGGACAACCCATGTAAAGACTGAAGGAAAGTGGGAAGACAATTTGTCACAAGGAAGCCACAACAAAATGTATTGATGCTAATAATTGTTTATGTTTTGGAAGGCTGTTTTTTACTTACCAACTTTGCCACCCAGAAACAACAGCCTGGGCCAGGTCTCAGCCTCTGCCTCTTAGCAAAGAAGGCATTTAAGGTGATCTTGAGGAGCAGGATCAACCATTTAAGAACACAGTGAAGGAAGCCCAGGGCTTTTATCTAGTAGTAAGGCTATATCTGAGACCTAGGGCCCAGAAACAGGATTGTGGGTAAGAGGAAAAAGGAGCCTGAATAACCGCAGAGCAAAAGAAAACAAACAAATGACAAGATACAGTAACAGAGAGAATAAAGGCATGTTCAGGACCTTACTTTGGAGTAACTACAATTGACTAGGTGGACCACATCACCAGTACAGGGGATCCAGCTGTACCTGAAGCCCACCATGGCACACTTCCTCAAAGCAGCTTGTCTTTAATGTGTGCTTGATTAAAGCTAAAGCTGTGCCTTTTCTATGCGTACACCAACACGCTAAAGGCATTTGCTCTATCAGCCATGCTGGGAGCGGTATGTGTGTTAGTGTGGATGTGTGTGAGTGTACAGACATGCTTGCCTGCTATCTCAGAGCTGGAGGGGTTTTCATTAGACTCTAACAGCAACTGACTCTCCAGGGAAGCTCCTGCTCTTATTTGATAAGGGATGCTCTTTTATCACACATGAAACTGCATACAGTGATCAGACAGGCAGTATGCATAGCTGCCAACCAGAGGAAAACTGGTTTTCTGTAGCATATTACAGCAGTGCATTGCTACTGTGGCTAAAGATTGGCCCCATAATGGCCAGTTATGGAAACCACAGAACCTTCTATTGATCCACAGGAAAAAGTATGCAATTAATATACTTGCTTGAGAGGTTGGGATATATTATTTTTCAGAAGATGAAGCCACTGTGGTAAATCAGAGTGGAGAGGACATCTGAGGTACTGGGGCTTTCAAATCTAAAGTTGGCAGTCTTTCTTTCAAAGAACTTAGTTATTTATTCCCTAACATTACAACAAACAACACCCCTAAACCTAAAGTATAGGTCTAGAATGGATGATAAGTTGGACTTTCCTTCTTTTCAAAAAAAAAAAAAAAAAAAAATTACTTTCAAGGGCAAACCTTTTTCAAGCTAATTGACATTTCAGAACTTCAAAGCACTCAAGTCAATCTTCAAAAATCCTACAAACATGAAAGTGCATGGCTTGGTGACCTCCTTCAGTACTGGTCTAATAGGTCATCCAGGAACATTTGGCATGCTGAAGTGTCAATAGCATCTTTTTCTCTCTAGTGAGAAATTATATTATCTCTATAGCTTAATTTTTTTTTCCATATTTCCTATATATTCTCAGTTATGTTCATGTTTGAAGGAGTTATAGTTAACATTCATCTAATTGGATTTTGTTTGTCTCTTGTACCTAGAAAGTACAGGTAGGTTGATGTTGTGTACATATGTCTAATATGTCCATATTCAACAGAATTAGATGAATTTTCTGAAAGTTATCTGCTAGGGGCTAAGTCAAAATGACTACTTTGTACATATAGTATCCATCTGTGTTATCTTGAGAATTGATTAAGGGACTTTTTAATTCATATTTACTTCAACTTCTGAGATTGGTAACTGTTGCTGTGGGTATTTCTCCTTTGCTTATTGTTTTTTTTATCCTTGACTAAAGAATTTTTTTTTTACTTTCCCTTCATTACTCAGCCATAGCTCAAAGATGAAACAAGCTTTTGAAATAAGGCATTAATCCTTTTCATCTTTATGTCCCCTTTTCTCTCTCTAATAAACAATGTTTTTTATTAAACATACTAGCTTCCAGGTGCTACCACATGCAGCTGAATACCAACATTATAATAAAACCAACAAAACCATCCTCTCACCCTCCCTCCAAACTGAGGATGCAGTAAACAAGCCTTTTTTACTCAATGGTAATATCTGGATCACAGAGAATTGTTTTAGTTCTTACTTTTAACAGTGAGGTACATGGACTTGCTGACGTCTGCTCCCACATCATTGCTGACCTTGCAGAGGTAGTATCCACTGTCTTCTTCTAGCACATGTTTAATCAACAAGGAGCCATTTATGAGAAGCTGGATACGACCGTTCAATGCAATTGGCTGGAACTGAGGAACCCCGGCACCTAAAGCAGGACCCCCATAGAAATAGATTAGTTAGGAAGGAAAGCAGCTTAGTTTGTTTCTTTTTAAATAAGGCAGAAACTATAACTTTCTGTTCTTAGAGGTTCAATTCATTAAAATATGAATGGCTTCTGACATCATCAGAACAAATGGAATGATTCTTTGACAAAACTGAATTAATTAAATGAAAAGCAGAAAGACTTTCAAAATGCAATAGTGGCAATAATTTGCCCGTGTTAAAGGTAAAGGGGTAAAAGGAGCATGATGAAGGAGTGGAAGAACCAGAAAAGTGGAAAGAGAAAATGAAGATTTTTCAGACTGTTCATGGGTAAAAAGGCACATTTGTTGTACATTTAGAGGCTGATAAATTATTGACAATTACAGCTGAACAGTCATACAAGTATGCATCCCTAATGCATACACCAAATGAATTTCTTATGACTAAGAGGGATATCTGTTGTCGTAAACATGACATACTCAAGGGACCTCTAAGACCTTGTTTACAAAACTCTGGGTAACGCAGAAAACCACATCAGTGACTGTGTTGCTTGTTTCCTCCTAGAGCTGACTGACTGATGACACATAAAATCTCTGTTCTGCCATGTTTGTAGCCAGTATTCATTGGAACTGCTAAAAAAACCCAACAAAACAAACGAATACAAAGAAAAAAAAGGCACAAAAATCTCAGAGCACTAATCAGGCATGAGGTGCCGTGTTTGGCAGTAATGTAAAAATGGAAGATCCATAAAAAGACAGAAAGCCAATGATTTCTGCATGAACTTTGGCTTTAAGTAAGAACCTACTCTGCCTTGGAAATAACATAGTGGATTAGAGAATAAAGAATAGGGAATAGGATACTGTCATACCGTCACCATAACATAATGTCCAGAGGCCCACCACAAGTTCAGGTTCCTCCAGCATTAGGGATCCTCTAAGTGTATATTAAGATATGGTTCTTCTAAAAAAGGGGTTTACAACATACTTTAGCAGCAGGAGACAGGATTTCTCAGGGAAATCATAAGGTAGTCTTCAATAGAATTCTCTTAAACCACTTTCGGTATGCAAAGTTAAAATCTGTCATCATTAATTACTATATGCAGCTGGCTGAGTCAGCCCAGGAGGAAATAAGAGGAATAAATATTATGGGGAATGATTTAACATAAAATGGCAAGCTATAACAACCTATGAATACAACATTTAGAATATTAAAAAAGACCAGACATGCATAATAAAAATCCTTCTAGTCCTAGAAGAGTTTGCTTCAGGGACTTAATAATTACACTGAAGACCTGGTGGCTGATACTGTGAACTTAGAAATGTTAAAAGGCTAATGTTTTCATAAAAATCAGTTGCCAGTTGATTTCTCAACTGTTTTAGTCATATGCACATCCCACTTCCCGAAGATAGCTACAACTAGGCAGGATTTTGCATAACAGTTCGCAAAGGCTCCTTACTCTTCACATACGCTGTTACTGCTATTACAGCCCATGTTCTTCCTGAGCAATGACAGGAGCTTATGACACATAACTGCATGGATGGATCTTAACTACATGCTCATGAATCACAGAATCAAAGACTTGTTGTGATTGAAGGGACCTCAGGAGGTTATGTGGTCCAACCTTTTTGCTCAAGCAGGACCACCTAAAGCTGGTTGCCCAGGACCATGTCCAGAGAGCTTTTGTATACGTCCAAGGAAGGGACTCCACAGCCTCCCTGGGCAACCTGTGCCAGTGCTCAGTCACCCTCACAGTAAAGAATTGTTTCATTATAGTCAGACAGAACACTCCTTTGTTTCAGTGTGTGTCCATTGCCTCTTTAAGTCTGAAGGACTTAAACTAACAGATCCTTGCTGATTATGGGGTGTCTGTATTGATCACTGTCATTATTCTTCAGTGAGATCAAGTCTATTTCCATTACCTGTCTATACTGATGTAAAAAAAATGAACCCTCTTTTTCAATTTTTCACAGACATGACTCTGTTATGGTACCTACAGATGGGCCATAATCTGATTGCTTTCACTCCCACTGAACTCACCTCATTAATTATTTCAGAATTTGGCACAAACCTTGCTCACAAACCATGTATATAGCATATATCTTTAAAGGAAGATGTAGCATATATCCTATAGACCTGTACAGCACCTTAATTAGACTAGGTACTGAAATTGCAGTCATCCATTAGCAAAATATAGGCTTTTGTAAAAACACTGACCTTTTCATCTTGAGTTATTTTTGACAAAAAAAATGAAACTGCAGTTTGATGGCTTTACCTACGTCACATATCTACTAAAACTTTCTTTGACTTAAAAACTTCAGAGCTGTTAATGGAAAATCTTAAAAACAGTCACTTGAGGGTAGAGTGTCTCTAAAATCTAACCACTATCCCTTTCTCTTTTATTAAGATAGGCTGCTTATCTCTTCACAGTTAATTATAATTCTGATAGCTTGGCTTGGCCTTCTCCTTCAGCACTGCCCTGGGATTGGTCAGGATAGGGTTAATTTTCACCAGAAATTGGGATGGGGGCCACAGCCAGGATGGGCACAAAGATGCCCACTACATAAGGGTGGGGGGTGGACTGGGCAAAGAGCATTAAAGGGCGGGCAGGATGACTGGGGGTGTGGTGCAGCTCTGTTTCTTGGTTCATTCAATATTTCTCCTTTTTGGTATTGTTTCATTAGTATTATTGGTGGTGATGGTGGTGGTACTTCTCCTGTTGCATTGTTGTATTAAAATCTCCTTATCTCAACCCATGGGGTTTTGTACTTTGCTCCCTCTTCTCCTTCTCATTTTGTGGGGTGAGGACAACGATGGGTCAGTGAGCAAGCACTGCGTGGTGCTCAGCTCCCATCTATGTCTAAACCACAACAAGCACACAAACACAACAGAACAGAACTACTTCTTTGTGGCCTATATTCATAATTAAAACTCCATATATCATTGAAATTAATGGAATGTAGAGCTCTGCATCCTTCTTGACACAAACCAGAATTTATCAATAAAAGGAAGAATGGTCTTTAATGTGAACATTTCTTTTCCCTTACCATTTTTCTTCAAATACAACTTGGACTTACACCTTAAGGAAACAAAAAATGGCCCGGACCACTACATAAAGGTTTCTTCCCAATAGCATCTACTTTTGCTTTCTAAAGAATTAACTCATTTCACTTGGATACAGAGTTTGGAGACTTTGTTTTCCTGCTAAAACCTACCAGAAGACAACTGGCCAGAAAACATAATCTAGCAGGCTGCACATTTTAATTAAAAAGCGGTCAATTTCCTATGGTTACTGAGGGTCAAGTGGGGCCAGTTTTAATGCTCTGTTACATGAGAAGAAAATGTTAAAGCATTATGTAAAGCGCATACTGAATTACTGCTTATGCTAATGTTACCTGACCTTTCTTCTTTGCTGAAAAGATATGATTGGCCATGTTATCATGAATTTTGAAGGGGGAAAAAAATCAGCCAAATGCTGCCAGTGAACCTTGTTCTGAGGTTGTTTCAATTATAGCAGTATCTCTTTTATGTCAGCCATCCATTTCATCACTCACCCGCTGAGGCCACAGCTACCACAAGCACACATTCACAGCTCCAGGATGTCTCTAAGGCAGACCAAAATCCCATCTAGCTCAGCCTTGTGTCTATGACAATGGCCAGCTCTAGTTGCTTAGGGAAATGGTACAAGAACAGCATAAACGTGACTAATATATGTCCCTTATTGCACCTTGCCAGACTCTGACAATATGAAGATGAAACCAGTGATTACAGGTGAGTAAACTGTTACTAAACCAGAATTAATCTGTCCCCGGTGATCACTGGAAGAATCCTACCTTTTGAGTACTTCCAGACAATGGTAGGAACAGGATAACCCTCTGCAGAGCAGTTGAGAATTACAGCTTTTCCATAGATCCCATCCTGGTCACTGGGCTGAACCACAAACCTGGGGGGCACTGTGGGAAGAAGCAAAAGGAATCATGAGAACTGCTGCAACTTACCAGGTAGCTCAAAATGGCAGAGCAGCCACATGAGGAGGCATAACATTTTATAGCAGAAAGCAAAAATTAAACCCAGCTTTTTGATGACCTAGTGACATAGTAAAGATGGTTTTACATGATTATTTACTTTCTGTCAACAACATTAATGTATTTCTTGCCAGGCACAACAAAAGCACTGGTCTTTGTAGGATACCAAAATAAGTTAATAGAAGTCTCTCCATAGGAGAGGTTATAAAATGGAGTAACAGATAAACCATACTGTTGTGGTCAGAACAAAACAGAGGCAGAGGTTTGACAGATGTCTGAGACCAACTGAAGTTTTCTGTGCTTGGTTTTTATAAAAGAGAATGAGTAAGCTTTAGAAAAATCATTAAATTATGCATCATGAGTAATCTTAAAAAAAAACGCTTTTAATAGCAATCAAATCACTTCATATCAAAGTGAGGGTGTTTGAATCTTAACTTCTGATAGGACTTTTCAAAAAGCCATAGAAAGGTTCAACGCAATTTACTTGCATTAAATTAAAGAGGAAAAGTCTTACTGGAAGTACCAATTCATTGGTTCAGAACATGAAGTAAAAACATGAGAAAAAAAGTAAATTATTTGTGTCCTTATCCCACATGTTAATCTTTTGGTAATTTCTTACAGTGCTACAGAGAAAATGTAGTAAGGTAACTGAGTCTGTGGCAGATTTTTTCTCTCTCAAATCAAGTACAGCAGCACACTCGGGCCTAGCACAATAAAGGAGAAATTCTAATAGTTCCTCACTTTCCATGCCCCACCACAGTGTGTCCACACTGGGACAGGCACACAGTCTCATGGATTCACAGTTCCATAGGTCCAGCCAGTGCTGAATTTGTCTGAAAGTTGGAGGTGACAGAATAAAGGGCCCAAACATCCTTCCTTCCTCTGACCCAGAATCTCATCAGACCTCACCATCTGCCTCCTCAGAACTGACAAAAATTAAGAAAGAAGTATGGGAGAAGGCTGCAGCACAAGGAAATGTAAAGCAGCTCAGAAGGGGATCATCAGTACAGTGACTGGTTGCCCTGGGACAGGAAAGAGCTCTTTATGTCCAGGAATATAATGATACACGAGAAAAACTGCGTGGCAGAAGCACAGCTGAAGCACCAATGCTATAAAATAAGACTTTGGCTCAAGCCTTCCTCTCTGTGCCTCCATAATGTGGACTCCCTTCCAACTTCCTCTTTCTACCTTCATAGATACAACTGATTTTTAAGAGGAGAACAATCTTCTGGAGAGCAAACAATCCCTTTAACTAGGCATTTTGCTCACTGAATCCTATAGCTGTAAGCAAAGCTGTTTATTGCCTAACTACGTACAAAGAAGCTCCGCTGCTTTTTGGTATGTGGCTGGTAGAAACTGAAGGAACTAACAGCAGTAGAGGCAAGAGACACCTTTGTACTAGAAGATAAATTCACTGATGTCAAACATTTCGGTTTTCCAAATGGCTACCACACTGACAAACATATATGTTATGCTAATTCATTATAGGCAAGCATCAAACAAGAAATCCTGACAACAGCAGCTCTGGGCAATCAGACACCCTGTTCTTACTATCTACTCAGAGAAGACATTTGCTTCAGTAGCTCTTCTCTCACTGTTCTGTGTTCATTTTATCACCAAACACAAAAAGAGTCCCAAGTATTTATTTTCAAAAGCAGGTGAAAAGTACAATTAGTTGCACAAATAGACTTGATTTTATATGACTCAGTGTGATTGCATCAGGCTGTTTCACCTCAGTAACTGTAAATAAATTTGCATTCACAACCTCTGAAAAATCAATTACTAGCTGCTTATCCATAAAAAGGGTAGAACAAAGAAAACAAAACAAACAAGCAAAACCAAACAAACAAAAAAACCAAACCCACACACACAAAAAAACCCCACAAAAAATGCCTTAGTTGTATCAGTCTTAAAGGTGAATGATTACAAAATGATACAATGAAGTGACTGGTATTTACTGGCCTTCTCTACTACTTAAAAGTGTGAAGAGTATGTCTTTTAAAATCTCACTTACAATACAAAACTTTTGTCATTTCTTGATCTCCTTCCTTTTGAAAAAGAATTTCTTTATATTCTTAATTGCTATGGATGACACTGGCAAGAAGTGATAATTTTTCAGGAAAAAATTTATTGTATTAAATGGGTAGGCATATGCAGAAAGGTCTGGAAAGATTAAGCATGATAGCCTGGAATGGAATAAAGGCAATCGGCCTCTAAAATACTATTTGCATTAAAATTATCTGTTAAAATAAATTTTTTGTCTACTCCTTTTGGGCATATATGGAGAAAAATGGAAGCATGCCAAGTGTAAATGTTGAGTATTTCTATGGAAATACATCCTTCCATCTTAATGAATTTATGTAGATATGCTTGGTGTGTTGTGCATTTAATACTGAAAAGCTCTGAACATGGCTTTTTTATCATACTGATTGCACTGTATTTTGGATATATGTAAAACATCAGGTTTTGCTCACAGATTCTAGGTATTCTCATTTTTATTGATCACTTTCAATACAGAATGATACCAGAATGGTAACTGTGGAAATTAAATTTTGCCATAAAAGCTCCAGAACCACGTGTATGATTAACAATCATGCAATTTCCTTGTACTGCTCCATAAACAACGCATGTTTCAACCTTACTTGGTAAAAACTCGGCCTACACCTAGCAATAGAAACATTTTCTACATTCAGTAAAGCTTTGGCCTTCCTTTAGGACTACTTATAAAAATGACAATGCTCTGATTTTGATGACATGAACCCTTGACACTTAGTTTTAAGAGTGCCAATAGAAACCAGAAAATATGTTGCAATAAAATAAAATTACCCATTCAAAGAATTTTCAATTGTGACTGTATTGCTGTCTAGGTGAAAATCACAGGATATTTTTTTTTTCTTATAGAAATGACTAAAAAGAAAACAGAGGAGAACTTTACATTTTTCTTCCTCACTGATAGTTTGCTTCTCAATTTTATTTCAAATTAATAACTTGTTTAGTGCTATATACTACCATATTTTGAAAGACAACACAGTTAACTACTTAGCTTTAGATTATAAAGCTACATTTACTTTTACATTATCTTTCAGGAATTCATTAGCCTTTAAAGAAAATTTGCTTTGCAAGAATTTAACCAAGTTAATTCATCTGATATGCTTAAGTAGAGTTAATGGAGAAAAGAAAGCAATTAGTTATCCTCCTCCCTCTTTAGCTGTAAAGGTGTGGGCCTCCTCCGCACCTTTAGAAGCGAAACATTCTGAAATAGCTCACAAATATGACTGAACAGTTCTCCTTTTATTATCATGCTTGTTTCAACAGCACGGTCCCTTGAGCCTGTAAAGAAGGGCATTTAAAATTGCTTTAACAGTGAGATGCTGCTATAGTCTCTCATTTAATGCAGCCCATGGATCTTTGATGAGAAATTAGTTGTTGAATTGTTTAGTGTAAGAACAATAAGTTGACTATTTAATGGCTCAACTCAAACGGCCTAATAAAGGTGTTTTCAGTCAATGTTATGACTAACAGTCTCAGGGTATCACAACAAAAAAACAAAGGATGAGAGCAATCAGAATAGGATGTTGCAAATAACATGTATGTCATAGTGCTATTTTAAGGGAAGGAAAATGCTTTTATTATCTCCTTGTGTGAAATAATCCTGCTAAGATGATAAAATAGGAGCTGGTACCCTAAGAAGATACAGCTTATCAGTATCATCGCTGCTCACAACGATGGACTTTACAAGCTACTAACAAAAATCTATTTTTGAATGGGGGCTACCATTCCACAATTTAATTTTGCTTTATGTGAATCCAAGAATCCTTTCCAACTGTGCTTTATGCCAGGGACCAGATGACAAACTCACACACTCCTTCCTGGATTTCAAATCTATTCAAGTGCTTCTGGCTCCCAAGTACAGTGACTAGTATATCACACCAGAGAGCTGTTCTGAAGGCTCCTAACATGAACTCTCTGGTGGGCTACTGGAGTGAGTTAAGAAATAATCTATGACATTGGCCCCAAATGTAATGTTTCATTTTTACACAGAATATTTGTACTTCACATTTAGATCATACCGTCAAAATGATGGAAAAAATTTAATCAAGCAAAGCAACCATTGATGTATTAATGAATGAGATCAATAACCACTGTACTTTAGCAAAGATGAACAGATATTAAATTTGGTCATTGGACCTAAGAGGTCAATTTAGCTGTTTTAGTGAAACCATTTGCTATGCAGTCCAAGAAAAAAGATATACTTTTGCAAAATGAGACAGTGCCCACTGGGTTGTGTTGGTCAGGTTTATCTAATGAGGACATTAAATAGGAAGTGAATCATTCAAGAGTAATCTTCAAAGCCACAGTGTAAACAGCATCAAAGAAAGAAAATTAATTTTGACACAATCTTCTCCCTGATTTTCTATCACAAACTGCATTTGCTGCATCACAACAGAACCACCACCGAACATCAGAAAGCAGATGAATACTCACTTCCTATGTGGAAGATTCAAGTCTTAGGGACTCCTCATTAGTTGCCTAACTATCTAATGATGTTAGACATTCCTGTCAAGCACAAAATGAAAACTCATTTACACTTAATAGACTAAATGTATTAAGAGGGGTTATTACGTATTTAAAGACCTTATCTCAATTTTAACTTATGACACATTCACTAACAGGTATTTTAAAATCATAGTTTATATACCAACTACTAACTTTGAATTCTCTTTTCTGTCAGTATCAGAAAAATTTTGAACTAATAATATATTAGTGAGGTGGGTTTTTTTCTTTAGTTACCAGCTAAAATATTTTTTGGTGTTTTTATTTCATAATTACTTAATTCCAATTTTAGAAAACCCTACAGAAATAAATAGCACATGATAAAGTGTATATAGATTTTTTTAATCACTCTTTAAAAGACTGCCCTAATGAATAAAGCCTTAATTAATTCCACATGATAAGTAGTTGACAGAGAAGATATTGTCCTAATTTCTATGAATAGCTTTCATGACAGGAACCTGTTCTTTCCTTTTTCTTAATAATATTCCTAGTAAACCAAGAGAGCAACAAGAAATAAAATAAGCAAAATATAATGAATCATGAGGTTTTGAGAAATCTTTCTAGCTTGCAGATTTTTGATGCATATCCAGAGGAACTGCAAGCCAGGATCTGGTGGAGCCTGAGATTTTGCAGAGGAAAGCCATATTTTCACTCACCTGGACTGCCTACTAACCATCCCTAGGTGCAATAAATATCATAGGCTCTTCCCAGTGTCTTATTAGTGAGCTTTTAAAAGTTATTCCATCAACATTAGGACTAATCAAGCCTGCTTTTCTGTGAATTTTTATCTTGTGTTTGAGTACACACTCCAGTTGGAATATTTGTTGTGTTTGCAGAAGAACTTACCTGCGTAGATTCTCTGGTGTCTAGTATTATATTAAGTAGAGATTTTTCTAATCAATCACCTCTTCTCATTAAGTTTTTAGGTTTTCAGCTCCACTGGATCCATTTTGCCCTCTTTTGATTTGTCAGAAATTGTCCAATAAATTGTGAAGAGGCATACTGACAGATCTATGTTTAGAGTATGTGATTGTCTCATTTCCAGATCCTCACCAAGAAAGTTTCCCTTTCCCTTTCCCTTTCCCTTTCCCTTTCCCTTTCCCTTTCCCTTTCCCTTTCCCTCTCTCTCAGCATGTATCTTCCATCTGGTATGTAATGGTCTGCAAAGAAGGTCTGTGGAAACTGGTTGCTTTCCTCTGATATTTAAGGCAGGGAAAATCCAGCCTGACTGGTCAGGTCTTTTTAGGGCTCCTTATCACCACTTTGTGGTTAACACAACTTGGTTGCTTTTATAGAGCACAAAATAATGTGAACAGCAGAGAAGGTTTCCCATACGGTGCTCACAGACTTTAAGAAACCAGTGCTTGTTTTTCTTCTGCCATTTAATACTCTTTGCAAAATGGCAGTGCAGTTTAGATATGAAAAAATAATACTTGTAGAAAGAATTAAAAAAATTATTTAAAAGACATAAAGCTTAACAGACAAATATGAGTGCTAAAAATAGCAGATGCATGTGAACTGACATAGAAAATATTGAGAAAAAATACTCATGTTGTAAAGCTGAAGAATTGATGTGGCTGTATGGCTTCTGCAGAAGTTTGTGTACTCATTAGGGGTTCAAATGTAGTAACAAACAGTTGTCCTGTGTTTCTTCATTCATCTTGGGAATGGATGGCATTTAGATTCTATTTCTAAGTCTTCCCATGTATTGTAATATGATATGGACTCCACTTAGTTTGGAAACACGATAGCCTTCATAATTTTTAAGTGTACTTTTAAAATAACTACAAGAGCAGTATAGATAAGAAAAAAGGAACTGTATTGGAAACAGTCATATTTTTCCTTACTTTCCTCTCCCATTCATTGCCTACTCTCATAACAAAATGCACAAACTTAACATAAATTAGATATTCCCAGAACACATCTCATGAAATTTAGGAATGCCAACACCTAAATTTAAAACACACTGCTGAGAAACCATCACACAATCTGGATTAGAAACAAGAGGAGTTAAAGCTTCATTTCTTAGCCTTTTATTTAGAGAAAAGTCATAGTTTATTTGTAAAGATTTTATGTTTCAGTTATACAGCACCTAAGAACAAAAAGATGAGGAGGGATTGGAAAGCTTGGAGAAGAAACAGCAGGAAAGCAAGTCTTTACTTAAATGCGTATAGGTCAGGTTTTATGCAGAAGAGTAGTTACCAACAGTGACCCTCTGATGGCTGACTGTCTTGTGACTGAGTGGAATGAGACAGCTGAAGCAGTTCAATATGAGGGAAAGAGGTCAGCCCAGGGTTTTATCAGAAGAGTCAGGTGAAACATCATATTATATTTTCCCTTTTCTCTCTGAGTGAGAACTATTATCCCAGATGTATATGCAAAACTGATTAAGACATTACTATTTAAAGTGTCAGAGAGAGGAGAGGGAGAGGAGCTTAAAGAGTAGTGCTGCAGAGCATTAGCTGGGCAAAAAGATAAGCAAAGCAAAAGGGAAAAAATTAAGTAGCCTTCATAATCTCCTAAAAAGTTACAGGGCTAGGTCTCCAGAAAGTTTCTCCAAGCTACCCTCTATCATGCCCCTGGGTTTATAAGGACACCTTTCAGGCAGACACACCCAACAGTTATCATCCCACCCCTGGTGTAGAAGCCTCATGAGGAGGTGCAATTAAAGAAGCAGTACACAAGGTGAAAAGGGAGGTGTTGGTGTCAGTGATGTGAGAGCAGGCTCCCCATTACTGCTCCTCTGAACAAGGAGGGAAAACTAATTAATGCCAAAAAAGGCAGTAAGAGGTACATGTGTCCAGGGAACACAGGTCAGGCCAGCCAGGGGCTTGTCAGAACAGGAATTGCCTACAGACAGCAGAAGGCAGGGAAACTGCATTTCAGGCAAGGCAGGGAGAAGTTAGGAGGCAGGGTTTAGCCCAATCAGTGGTGCACAGGGCAGAAATCCCTATGCATGGGCTCACTTGATCTGTTACAGACTCATATGTCTCTGTACTGCAAAAAAGGCCAGTGTTTGGAGAGACACAGTTTTCAGTGGTACAACCTAAATTGTTCTACCATCCCTGTTTAGATGAATTGCCAGTAGGAACCTGTATGGAGTTGATACAGTGATTTGTTCCTGTCACTTCAAGCACTGTGTGTAACAGCAAATCAGGTATGCTCTCTTCTTATTAGAATGATGAAGGGTGTTAAAAACTGACAGAACATCTTAGGGAAAGAGTAATTAAATACATGTAGTCAATTAAACTACTTCAGTTAAGAAGTACCAGATAGATGGAGAAAGTAATAGATATCTGTACTGAATAATACTTAAGCAAGATTAAGAGTAGTGATTAAAAAAAACAAACAAAAAAATCATTAGAGTAATATTTAGATCAAAACTACTGAAAAAAGCAATGGACCTATTTGCCACTGAGATTTGGGAATACTAGCATAAAAACTCATAAGCATACACATACTATAATGGGAAATCTAGGGAATAATCCATTAAGGATAGTCCTTGGGCAATGGGAAGATGTAACTTAAAGGGAAGAGCAATTCAGAAGATTTTGCTTCAAATGAGTTCTTGAGGAAGAAAAAACTGGAGAAGATGGCAGAAAGCCCTGAGTGGTTTTAAGATTTATCTTGGTAAACTTACAGAAGGGAATATAAAATGTAGTGATCTGCAACAGGCAGAAATAACTAGGGTTACTTAGGATTACAGTATGTGCCCTCTTTCTCTGAGGAGTCTAATGGCTTGGTAGCAAGAAGGAGATGGCGGAGAGGGAAGAGAATTCAAAACACTTTGAAATACTTCCAGAAAGAAAAGGAAGCACATTTGTTTAGTTGAAGTTTGCACAGTAAGTTTGAAACTCTATCAGAAGGCATAATCTCTAGTTAACTTGGCTAAGGTGTGATTTGGAAGGCAAAAGTTGTTGAAAGTGAGGTATTTCTCTGAAGGATCTTTATCACATAGAATAGTTCCTTACTTTAACTATATTCATATCTATTTCAAGGCAAAATGTTGTGAAGAAGCATGAGCAAACGAATCATACTAATTGCATAATGAACATAAATAAGGAAAAGAACAACATGGTAACATCCATAAAATCCACCCTCTGTACTCTGGGGTTTTTGATTAGTTTCAAGACTTTTAGATAGAGGAGTCACATTAGTTTCTGTGTTTCATTGCTCTGTGTGCTCTCTGTTATGAAAAGAGGTATTACCATATTTTCCTCTTTTTTATACTTCCCATCAAACAGATGTCATTACAAAATACTGATGAATTCTGCTTAATTGGTGCCCTTCAAACTAATTACATCTACTTACCTCTCACGATTAATTGGCTTTGATGCTCCACAGCTGCTGCATCATTTCTAGCTATACAGGTATAATTCCCATTGTGCATCAGCGAAAGATTAGAAATCCTTAAGGAGCTGGTGAAGTCAATGTTGTCAATTGTCACGCCGAGGCTGGCTGGGATTGGCCTGCCATCCTTCTGCCAGGTGATTGTGATGGGCAAATCCCCAGACACCACAACACAGGGAATGAAGACCCTCTGCCCGATGGAGAACCGCGGGAACTCAAAAGGCTGAATAAAAGGCGGAACTGAAACAGAAGAGGAAAGAGGAGCTATTGCAGCTGCAATCTTGTTTCTGAAAACAACATAATGGAACAGATGTGCAGTACTGAATATGTAAAAGCAACACCTTTGACAGCCACAGAACATTCTTTAGCTAAATAAATAAATAAATACATAAAATCTTATCTTTTGCAAATACCTTTTTTTCCTTGACTGCCCAGTGCAGAGGCAGAAATCACAGACAATGAAATCCCTGGCTTTTAGAGACACAAGACACCATTGCCAGATTCCTGCAAGGCTATTGAGCACCTCTTCAAGAAATCACACCGCCAGCTTGTGACTGTCCAGGTCTTACAGCAGCAACACTGCCTGTATAGTCCAGGAAGAGCTCAGCACCTTTCAAGGTCTGGTCCAATGGCCTTGCTTAGGGTTGTGGAATAAACCTGAAAGAAGTTTGCTTTACTTCTGGGATGTGATGAAATGGAGTGTAAGCTTCTCTAACTGCTTCTGACACTTATTTGTTCGTGTTTCAAGTAATAATTCTCAATCAGACTGGAAAGAGGTATGAAGTGAAAGGAATATACAGTACTTTTAGGACAGCAAACAAAACTAATTTCTAAACAGAGGAACAGTACAAGGCATAAACTCTTAAGATGGCATTTAATTCCTGCTAAGCATATTTTGCTTGGCAAATACTTCTGTTTTCTTTTTCTCCATTTTTAATTTTTTTTTTTTATTTTTACTTATTCTGTGGATGAACCAAAAAAATGAAAGAAATGCTCTTATTTTTAAAATTATTTTTTAATTCTACTTCTTATAAAACATTGTGTTTTCAGGTATTTTTAATAAAAACAAATGAAACAGTGGGTGGTTAGATTCAATAAATAAAGCATTAGTATAGGTGCCTCACTTTCTCTGAGTTGTGGTTGGAACATTTATTAACAATTCGGTTAATTAAGACTCAAATACCTACCCAGATGAAGGAACTGAAATCTTCCCTTCTCAGGGGAGCACTCTAACAGCCAGGGCATTGATCTAAGATAGGTTTCTTTCAATCACTCCTGAAAAGACTATAAAACCAACTTTGCAAGCAGTACTCAAATACTCATTTATCAAAAGAGAAGGTTCCTAGAGGTTATGTACCTTAGATACAGGAGTGCATTTTCTTATTCTTGCCTGAAACATTACTTACATGTACTCTGTAGTACATTTGAACATCTTTAACAGGAGATTGAAGGATACCTACAGCAGAACATTTATACTGCTGTATATTAGCTAGCTTCAGAAGAAAATGGAGTTGGTGGCTTTATCTAATTGCATTTCTTTTGGCCTTTCTCCCTTTAGCAAATTTAAGGCTGTGTTTTCTACAGAACTGAAGCAAAAAAAAGAAGCAGAAAAGCTCTTCAAAGTGTTTTCAATATATGCTAGACCACTGACTTTCCCAACAGCATTTTTTCTCCTCTGACAGTGTCCTGTTTCTGGGATGCAGGGATGGGTATTTTTGACTATTACTCTGTTAGCACAACACATTTCTTTTGATCATTGCATATGTTGGCTGTTCCTTCATCAGAAGTAAGAAGGGTTACCACTAAGGAAACAATACCAAACACACCAATGGGCTAAGGCATTGTTCAAATGCGTGTTTAAATGCTTGTGTACATGCACAAGAGGTTGACACAAATCAGGTATTAACTCAGCTGTTTCCGACATAGCTGTGATGCAAGTTGATGAGGAGAAATTATGACTGTGTGCAGCTGCCACAGAGAGGTAACATCAGGTGCAGGGGAGCGCAACTCATCCTTACAGGCTTTCCCTGACTTCGTGCGAGCAAGGCTTACCGTCTGAGGTTGTGAGAAGTGCCGCTGCAATCAATTTTTCTCACACACTGTCATGCCTTTTCCTGACTGCCTTCTCTCAAATTGTTAAAACCTGTCCTGTTGTGTTTTGAAAATCTGGTAGATCAGGCATACAGAGAAAAGAAATTCAGTATAAATTACCATGTTTATTTGAACTTTGAGCCCTGGAAATTAACTTCTTTTTCACTTGGGGACCTAGTGTCACAAATTGAGGCAAAATGTCTTCTTGGCTTTTCTAATTACCTTAGCACAGCTAAGGTATTCATATGAGATCTTTTGGATTCTTTGTACATCAAAAGAAAAAGGCCAAATTTCCCTTAGCATCTATTGACAAGCAGTTTATAATATAAGTGGGAATGAGAAACTTTTAGAATGAGGCTGTCAAAAGGTTTTGACATAACCTTTCCCCCTGATGAGTGCAAATATCTGCTAAATGCCAAGTGCCCCACTTACTATGTGGGCTAGTGTGTTTCTACTCAAACCCTTCTCTTAGTCTCAGGCATCAATGCTGAAAGATATGCTAAAATTCACAACAGGGTGGCAAATTGCTTCTGCATTTTCTGCTGTGTAGCAAATTTGAACCCATATTTAATGGACAAAATGTTATCAAATGTCAGACAACATATTGCTAAAGGATTATTATGTGCATCTTCACCCTTCATCTCCCTGATTAGGAAAACAGAGAAAAAGATCATTAGGTCACAGTGAAGTATTTTTCAAAAAAAAAAAAAACAAAACTGATTTGCAAGGCTGCATTTACCAGCTCTAAAATTTAAGTAGCAGCTTGCAGAGAATTTCAGAAATACAGTAAAAAATTTATAGACAGCACATTTTCCCTCTACTCAGGTTTTTAAGATACAGAGGAAACCAGTATTTATTTCTGTTTCATAAAATATGATGTATATTCAACCTGGACTGGCATCAGTCTGGACAAGGAGCTTTTTTAAAAAATAAGTACTTAAAAAAAGTAAATAGTCTAGAAATAATTTTGAAGCATTAAAGAAAGTTTTTCAGCTACAGTATTTGCCAGTTCGGGCTGATAAAGGCAGTTCCTGGTGATCTAACATAGCAGATACATTTTCTTCCTGCTAGTTTGAAGAAGAAAACAATCTCAAAAAATCACTTATTAAAAACACAGAGCATACCTAAACTCAGGCAAAGTGTTTCTGAAATACAAAAGTTACCCCTCTCTCTTTAGTTTGACCTTATTTCAGAACGTGCATTTGATCTATTTTGTAAAATTATATTATTTTATATACATGACATTACATGTTCACTATATATAGAGAGGGCTGTATGTGTATGTGTGCTTGTGTACATGGAAAGAATATTTCTTCCTTTACCCACAATGGGCAAAACAGTGAAAATCTCTGCTTCATGCAATGAAGAGCAATGCCTTGGGAATGCTTTATTGATGAGTGCTTGAATTAAGCATCTATTTAAGAAAAGGATCATGGGCCAGCCTCATTAGTGCTAATGCAAGAAGATTTAAATTATGTTTTTGTGCCCTGGCAAGGTCTTCTGTACCTCTGGGATATTACTGTAAAGGAGGGCAAGGAGGGCTTCCACGCTGCTTTCCATTAACAGAGGAACATCCTTAATTTCTTGCCCTCTGTTTCATGGGAGTTATGTTGGAAGAAATGGCTGAGATGATTCACTAAAATAGAGTATCCTGCAGATAGGCTGTTTCCTACAGCAGCCTTGTGAATGTGGTGTTCCTTTTCTGTGACTCTGCATAGTAAAATGAGAGTTGCGCTCTGCTTTATCATTACAAATGGTTCCCTAATTAATTTTCTTGCAACAACTGTGCAAGGAACTTCTTGCAGGAACTGTGCCCACAATATAAAATAGCCTCAGCAATGAATACTCACAGCACAGGACCATTGGCTGATGATAAGTAATAACCACCAAACTACACAGCCTCTTTAGGCAGCTGTGTCACCCTAGATTTCATGTGCTGGGAGTGAAAAAGCCAAAACTGGTTTTGTCTCTGCAGAAACCCTAGCCATGGTCTGGTCATTTGTAAATTTTCTGAGCTATCGTTTCTCCTGAACAACTTCATGTCTTGTGGGTGATGGTCTGAGCAATTGCACACAGTCACTAAAGGCCTGTATTTTTCTCTTGTATGTATTGAGCCTTATGAGTAGGGCCTGTCATTCACCAAACTCTCTGTTAATGGCGTTTACTGTGCCGAGCCTCATACCCTGTTCCCTCATAGTGTGCTAATGTATATTGTCTTGAAAAGAGGGAATACCATTACATTCTTCAGGCCTTTCCAAATGTATGCATTGGGAAAAAAAAAAACAAAAAACCCCACAAAACTTATCACTGTAATGCCTCAGCTGTTGCACAACATTGTCCCCTACTCATATGTTCATTTGTTACCAAAATTAAACCTGTATTCAAACACCTTCAAAATCTTGGCACAATAAGCTATGGTATTTTATGAAGAACTCTCCCTGAGTGTGCCAGTGCAAAAGCTGTTGTCCCATTTCCCATGGGAGCTTGTGAGACACACTTTGCCCTTTACCTTAGTCCCCAGTGCCCTTCCCTGTAATGCGACATTGTCAGCTTACAGGTTCCCTCATGCTGTTCTAGGAGCTCCTTCAAAATAAGAGAGGATGTAAAATGTGTAGAAACCAAGGGTGCTTTTATGTCACGTCTCATCCATCTACCAAACCACCTCCTTTCAGCCTCTGTTGTGAGGGGAAAAGTGCATGCCCTTATCATATGAAGCACCCTGCAAACCTAAAATGGTGGGAAGTTCAGTTCTCTGCTCAAGGGGATGCATTTGCTTTTTTTTTTTTTTTTAAAGAGAAAACCTTCTTGATTTGAAGATAAGACAGCAGCTGCAAGAGTATATTAACACAACAAGCAATTACATTCATCGTTAGGGTGCTACCTGATAAAAAGCATCACTCGTAGGCTGTGTATCCAGAAGCACTTACCAGTTGTTTTTACTATGCTTTTGGAACCTAGTCCAGAGCTATTATTGTTTAGTCCCTAAATGATCTAAAGTTATCTTTGTTCTCAGGTAGCACTGAAAAGTTGAAACCAACTAAATTATGAGAGCCAAAAGTTCTGGATTTAGATGAGAGAGGACTTTAACAGAATGATTTCTATCTCTGAAAATCATTCCCATTTGACTGGTTTAACACTAGTTTCCCTTTTCCCTTTATCCCAGGACTGTACATAAGAAGCTGATTTTATATCACCTTTCTGTTTCCACGGAGTTGAGAGTGTCTTCTTTTTACATGCTATTTAAAAACTGATTTGAAATTAGGCCAGCATACTCCAGACCCACACCATCATGTACACAGTCTTGTGTTGTATGTGTACTTACTGTATGTACATAAACACACTCTGCTAACGATGCAGTAGAGTGTTTAACATTTCAAGAGAAATTCTAACAAATATATAAGAAAGTATTTCAAATGTAATTGGCAAAACATGTACAAAAAAGAGTAAGGACATGATTTCTTCCAAAAACTGAAGTAAATAAAGCTGCATTGTAAGAGAGAGAAGAGGGCTAGCTTTTGATAAACCCAGGCATAATATACAGATAGTCTTGGATTCCTTAGCTGAGGCTTTTATTAAAGTATTAAGGCTCATTTTATACTGTTTATGTAATTCATAAATAAACATCCATACACCAACTTAAATTCTGCTTGAAAGATATAATGCTGTGCACAATAACAAGAAGCGTTTTTTAACATTTAAGTGAAGAGTTTTATATTTGAACATATTAATTCCTCATTATGAACACTAGGATAGTAATGAAACAACCTATCCATTTTTGGGTGACCATTTTGTTCTGTGTCAGAGGTGAAGTCACTAGGAGTATAGTATATTAGAAGTATACTGCTACAAAATAAGACACTTAACTGCAGCATGCACATGACATGTGCGCTTTTTAAGAATGGCAGTCAGCTGTTATAATGCAAGGCTAGCCTGGAGTTGTATGTTGAATGGCAACAAATTTAGACAAATCTTAAATCCCATTGCTTAAATCAGATTTCAGACACTGCTTGCTCACTGTAACAAGTCCCCATGCCCAGTATGTGACCTGAGAATGACTGTTAAGTGGATTTTTGCAGGATGTTTTACACGACTGGACATTTTCATCCACCCTCACCACATGGCCCTTGCATGATTCCTTCATATGACGACTCCAATGACTTTGAGAGATCTGAATATTTCTTCCTGAAAAACTTGCAAAAAAGCTTAAAGGGATTCAAAAAGATATTGCATGGGAGAGTGAAAGAAAGGCAGAAAGTAATATATTGAAAGAAGTATCTGAAGGACATCAAGGCCAGAGGTTTTTCCTGACTCAAATTATTGGCAAGATTCAATCAATAAGACAGATATGAAGATGTGTCTTAGATATGTTCATGAAACTGAATTTACACTTAACTGTAATCCAAGCCACAGACTGAAGCATAAAGCGATTAGCAGATTGCTTGATGACAGAATGCACCGTGGTCCCAAGAATCCTTGTAAGATTTCCCCTGATGTTTTTTAACTATTGTATCTGTTTATTTTTCACTATCTAAACCAGCACTTCCTGAATTGATCTGCAATGCAAATCCACAAATTATTTTTTTTTATATTAGAAAAAACTAGATACTTTCCAGGAAAGATGAGGAGAATCCATTCAAATAGTTGCAACATTAATATATTTAGAAATCGCCCCTGTTTTGTTTGCTTGTTTTCCAAAAAGAAACAGGCTCGTACAATTCTTTTATGCGATTCACAACAGGTGAAGTGCTATCACTTTGATATAAGGCAATGAGAAGCCTTCTAAATCAGTGAGATATATAAGCTTTACAAGATCAGAAACAGTCCTTTTGAACACTGCACTTTTTATTTTAAATGATGCTGCACCCTTCCCTCTCAGGGGCTTCTTTTTCAATTAATTTCTGTCTGAGAAGTGTGAATAGCAGCAGGCTGTTTACATGAGAAGTGTGTCCCATGAGACTGATGAAAAGAAAATCATCACTTACTACTGATGGTTTTTACTGTAGCTGAAAAAACTTACTATAAATTACATCGTCATCATAATAATAATAATGACTCGCTCATGTTTTAAAAATGCTTTGAGATCTACTAAAATGCTGTAGAAGAGATGCTGCTATTATTATTTAACATCTTGCCACTTGAAGTGTTGTTTTTCAAGAGAAATATGAAATTTACAGGTTAAATGGGTAATATAATCTCTTTGTTTGCCAACACTTCTTATTATAAGAGTATTTTGATCTGCTTGCAGTTTGGCTTCTGTTTGGATAGTATTTTTCCAGGCCAGGTGTCTGCCTCAGGCTGAGTCATTTCAGATGGAAAGTTTCAGCTACAACTGTTTGACCATTTCCAAGAATAAGGTGGAATGGAGGAAAAATAGGGATGCAGCATATATTTATCCTACCATAAAAGGAAAAAAAAAAGACATTTTGAGAATCTGAGAAGTCTCGTCTGCCCCATTGTTAGAAGCATGGATTTCAAGTTCAGCAGATGATGGCACTAGAAGCAGATATTCTTGCTATCCCTATGAAAAGTCATCAACAAGGATGCCCAAATTTTGCAATCTGAGCAAAACCAAAAGTAAATGAATAGACAAAAACCCTACAGTTATCACATCCTGAGAAGACATTTTCCATTGACTAACAGCTAAGAGCTCTCAGGGTCTGAGCATCACTGAATACATCCTAACACTACCTTCAGCAGCTGAGTCAGTTCTAGCCATGTGGGGCAGGTGCAGTCTGGTGAGATGTCAGAAATCAAAGGAGACAGGTTTGTTTCTTTAGTGCTCATACAGTTGCCCATGTTGGGCTCAGGAAGCATGAAAAAAACTATTTCAATACAGAGGGAAAGAAATGAGATGTGGAAGCCAAGAGACCAGAGTTGGGAAGCAGCCTGAATTGCTGGGCGTACAGACAGCAACAGCAAGTGATGGAGCAGAAGCTCGAAGTTGTCTCCAGGATAACAAAAGGGAATTATAGAATTGGATGTAGAGGCAGTGGGGGAGAAGTTAGAAGTTGGGAGCAAGCTTGTGATGGGATTGCAGAAGTGATGGGGTTTGGTAAAGTGGAGTTGGGAAACTGGCTGGGGTTGCAAGACTGGGATAAGGAAACAGTGTGGTGACAACTGACAGTGAATTAAGAATCGCATACAGAGGACACACATGGAAACCCACTGGAGACTGAGAAAGTTAAGAGAGGCAGAAAGAGAAGTCTGTAACTGGAGACTGGGAGGAAGGTCTGAAGGGGAAAGCTAGTTTTGAGTCATAAGAAAAACACACCAAGGAAATAAGGACTGAGATAGGAAAGATGTCTAGGTCTCTCCGGCGAGACCTAGACAGGCTGGAGAGTTGGGTGGGGAGAAATTTAATGAAATGTAACAAGGGCATGTGTAGAGTCTTGCATCTGGGAAAGAACAAGCCCAGGTACCAGTATAGGTTGGGGACTAACCTGTTAGAAAGCAGCACAAGGGAGAGGGACCTGAGAGTCATGGTGGACAGCAGGATGACCATGAGCCAGCAATGTGTCCTTGTGGCCAAGAAAGCCAATGGAATCCTGGGGTGTATTAGAAGGGGTGTGGTTAGTAGGACAAGAGAAGTTCTCCTCTCCCTCTACTTCGTCCTTGTAAGGCCACATCTGGAATATTGTGTCCAGTTCTCGACCCCTCAGTTCAAGAAGGACATGGAACTGCTTGAAAGAGTCCAGCACAGAGACACAAAGATGATAACGAGAATGGAACATCTCCCTTATAATGAAAGGGTGAAGGAGCTGGGTCTCTAGCTTGGAGAATAGGAAACTGAGGGGTGACCCCATTAACATTTATAAATATGTAGAAGGTGAGTGTCAGGAGAATGGAGCCAGGCTCTTCTCAGTGATGTTCAATGATAGGACAAGGGCCAATGGGTGCAAGCTGGAACATAGGAGGTTCCATGTGAATATAAGGAGAAACTTTTTCATGGTGAGGGTGACAGAACACTAGAACAGGCTGCCCAGAGGGGTTGTGGAGTCTCCTTCTCTGGAGACACTCAAAACCCACCTGGACACATTCTTGTGTGACCTGACCCAGGTGACCCTCCTTTGGCAGGGGGATTGGATCTTTTGAGGTCCCTTCCAACCCTGAACATTCTGTGATTCTGTGATATGTGGAGGACAGACTGGTTTTGGAATCAAGAGCAGAAAAGGCAGGACTTGGGCAAGGATGAGCTGGAGAAGACTGAGGGGTATAGGTCATACCTAGGAGGAATGAACACACAACCCTACATCTTATACAGAATACTCTTCTCCTTAGGATATCTGACTTCAATAGTCCTCTGCTGTTGGCAGGTGTGTATGAACCCCACTGGCAAATCACCAGAGCTGGGCCAAATGTAGACTAAGAAACTAGTGCTGCTAAGAATTATTCTGCTCTTGGAAAGGACCTATGCAATATCCTTAGCAAGGATAATCTCGATGACTGTTTCTACGAATGTCAGTAACTACTGTTTCCACTTTGCAGGACAGGGAGGAAAGGGAATTCAGTTTACTTTATAAAAAAGCTAAAAAGAAAATTGCATTTAACGTAAATCAAAGCAAAACATGTAGCAAGGGTATTATTAAAATTGCAAAAGGAAGTGGTCGACAGGTATAAAATACCGGAAATTAAGCATGTATGTAAAGTTGTAATCTCCCTCACATCAGGTGTGCATTAGAGGGTGGGTAATGACTTTTTGTCAGAACTCAGAACTGGCCAATTCATTTGTCTAAATATGAAAAAACAATGCCAAGATGGCTCGATTTCCAAAAAGCTCCGTTAGGACTCAGGCACAGTTCCAACAGAGCTGTCTGCCAAGCAGAAACCTGTGCATTTTCCTGACAGTTTATCTACTCAGCTCCCAGCAGCCAGTTTATGGGATTGCTAGCTTCCAATATCTAGATTTTGGGACAGAGACAGGGGACAAGAAAGGGATGGTGAAGGAATGGCATACCACATCTCTATGGGACAGAGTTAGAGTCTGCAGACAGAGTTAGAGTCTGGTATAGGTGGCTAGGCAGACAAGGGTACCAGTTATTCCTATAAATTGGGATAACTGATTTCATGTGGTGTCTAATGATTCTTCTAATTATCAGTGAAAAAAAAGTAGCTGGCCTAAGGGCAAATATCACGTAAGTTCCTAGCACCCAAGCTCTTGGCTTCCTGACTGCCTGCTAGGTGGGAGGTTGCATGGAAAGGCTCTATAAGCTCCACTCTTGGTTTCTCTGGCAAAGGGAATTTTGAAGCTTTTGTTAAAAATTTTCTGCTTTCCTATCTGAAATCTTACAGTGATTTCCTAAGAATGTTCTCAAAATTTTGCTTTCACTTGGATGTTTGTAAATCTCAAAATATTCTACAGAGTGGACACCTCTCTATTGCATATCTTTATCTGGATACTACTTTTAGCAAGTTCTCATTCAAGACACAGCAAGGATGTTTCATATACTGGAGAGTTTGGGAAGTGGGCAGTAAGTGTGGCAGACAACTGCAGATGAGAAAGGCCAGTTGTATGCTTAATGTAGGTAAATCCTACACTGTAGAGCCAAATTCTGTATTCACCTTTACCACAGACCTCTCAGTTAATGTTAATTAAATTACTTAAATCTGTCTTTCCCAGGGGTTGCTAAACTAGGTGATGTAATTGATCTGAAGAAGGCAAAAGAACCCTCAGAAGCAACTTCATTTCAATGGGAGCAAAGCTTTGAACAATAGAATTAAACAAAGCTTTGCAATAGAACAGCAGGTGAGCTGGAAAAATCAATCTGTAGGCTTCTGAAATTGAACATACAAAAATTTGTGAATACTTCTAAGTCTGTGCCTCAGTTGTCATTTGCCAAAGCACTCCTGATCACCCAGGTGGGTTTTGAATTTAAGTACATTGTTTCTGTGATACCACAGAGATTATCATTTCAGAAAAGCTCATGAGGAAATTGATAATTATGTCTTCAGAACAGAACACACTGGAAACAAGATACCACGTAATGGCTCATTAGGTATCATCTACTCTGAATCACCCTTCAGATGGCTGGTTTGAGGTCACCCAGGAAACTTGTAGCAGCAATGAGAACAAACCAAAAGACCCATGATGTTGAAGAGGTGAAACAATTCTCCCTCTGTTTCTCTGGAGAAGAAATAAGTATACGGATAGTATGAGAAGATGAATTATAATTAAGGATATTTGGGCACTGATATTCACTCCCGTCACAATGTCCTATTTCAGAGTACTTTTAGCCTCCAGCATGGAAGTTGGTCCATATTTTGTATTGCTCAGAATCAAATATAAGTGCCTGAACACTCATCACATTAACTTTGGAATCTATAAACTGAAAAGGCAACACAAACATTAATAATATTTTAAAGAAACAGGCCACTTTTGACTCTCCACTAATATGTTAGATAAAATCACTCTTTAGTTACAGAAGAAAACAATACATAGTCATCTCAAAAACTGCTGTGACAATGCCAAACTCCATCTACAATAGCAGAACCTTGAGAATTGTTCACATCTGACATACAAAACTCACCTTTGTCATCTTGGGCTCAGCATGTGAGGACAGGCTATTAACCTTTTTTTAAATAACAATGTCTTGTCAAGGTCAGGGCATGATGAAGTAGCTAGGGCACTTTGCAGCCAACTTTGGCAACTCCAGATCAATAGATATGAGCCACATGGATCGCTTTCATGCTGTAACTTGCTCTGCTCTTAACCATCAACCTTACGGAACACATGCAGGATGAAGCTTCATCACAGGTGCAACAGTAGCTCAGCCCACTGGCATTCTTCAAATAAGCCACATGTTTATGCAAGTTTTTTGGAGTGTATTCATTCATTGTTTGAGATTTCTGACCAACCAGTGGCCCTGGCAGCTAACTATCCAGAATTACAGTAGAATACCTTCAAGGAAGTCAAATTATTGACAAAAACTACAGTTCAATCAAAATTGATAGAGTTGACAATCTGCTTTCTGGAGGAGGAATTGTCAAGTTCGAAACTGTAACAATAGAAGAAAAAAGAGTATTGCACCTGAGGTAACAGCTAACATTCTTAGTGGCTAGTAATGTTCTGATCTAAATGTCTGAGGTGAAAGGATAGACTGCTGGATTCTTTTTTTAACTTTTTTTTTTGTGTCCGGCTACTTTAATTTTGATAGTCATTTGAAGAATTGTGTCATATAAGAGGCAGCATTCCCCACCAAAATTACCAGCAGCAACACAATTACTAACTTAGTATTCAGTTCCTGAACTGTGTCAATGGATCTGAGATACTACTGTAATGTCAAGCAAAGTACTACCTATACGTAAAGAAATGTTGACACTGTTTTTTTATACCACAGCATGCAACCAGTGCCCCTGATGGTTTCAGGTGCGTGAGATGTCATGCCTTTCAGAATCCAAATTGCTACTGGCTTAAAGCTAATCCTCTAACCTCTTGAAGTAATTAGCAATTACATCACTCCAGACTGAAAACAAGAAAGGGCTAAACAAACAGAACAGAAAGATCAGATGACTAACAAAATAATTTTACCTTGCTGTTCTCTGTATCTTGTCTGAAAATGGATACAGGAATCAATCTTTCTTCATTCCTCTCCTCCCCAGAAATGCCCAGGAAGACTTTCTAAGTACTTCAGGAGAAGTGAAATTATACTTCAATTCTTCCTACAGGTTCACATGAAGTGAGCTATTTAGCAGCCCCATTGCTCAAAACTAGGTGCTACTGCAATCAGGTTTTCTGTCTTTTGTGTCCTTGTGAATAGGTCTGAACATCGCCAGTATAAGAATAGTAAGAACACAATGCTAAAAAAATTCCTATTCTCATCTATTGCTAAAGTCTTTCAGGGCCATCTGAACATCCTTGTTTGGGGCTATTTGAATAGATTTTAAGCATTCTATTAGCATTTCAAGCCACATTTATTTACAGTGCTACCTTTCTAAGAATAAAGAACACTCAGAAAAGCACACATAATAAGAGGAAAGCAAGGTGAATTCTTTTAGTTCCTGTCTCTGCTTATAGGCAGAAACATACACATTAAAATTCTCATTTATTAAAAGTAGGAAACTCACTGGATAATGAAAATGTGAACCTTGTCATCTAAACAGTCAGAAGAGAAACTTAGGTGACAAACCATTAATCTGCTGACTTTTGCTGTAGTGAAAACTACTTGTACAAAGATGGCTTCTGCAAAGCTTCCACTTAGAAAGCAATACTTCGCTATCTGAATGACAACTAAAAGTCAAGAGAGAACAAGAGAACAAGAAAGACACCATGACTGATTAGCATCTATGTCATAATTAAAAATAAACACAAATCTGGATTAACCCTCTTAAGCGCTCATTATCTAACTGCCAAGACAATCCTATGTGTGTTTAAGTCTGCATGTCTATAAATGACATAGCCATCAGCTTGGCTCTAGTCTTCCAAGTTAACCTCACCTTTTACTGTCACGTGCACACTCTGGCTGGTGGACAGTTGGGGTTGAACGAGGACATTACAAGTGTATTCACCCTCATCTACTTCTTTCTGCACATCTGAAAGCTTCAGTGTCCCATTGTTCTCAAATGCCACTTGGCGATGGTTAAATGGTAGCAGGTTAGAATTCTTGTACCACTTGATGGAGTAATAAGGGTAGCCAATCACACGGCAGTGGATGTAGGTGTCCCGTCCAGCTATTGCTGTGATGTTCTTCATTGGTCGAATGCTTGCTGGCCCTAGAAAGTTAAAAATAAACTCTTGAAAACAATTTAAAGGCACATTTTCTTGAAGGAAACATGCATATAATTTTTCTGAAAATACAAATGTTAACAACATTTACAGATACAGCTTGTGCAACACATCTTGGCATTTGACAGTTTTTCCTTTTAAGAGCTACTTAAGCAATTTCCCTAATCTTTATACGTTCTATTTTTTCTCACCCTGCAGCATACATGCTAATTATGTGGGGTATATATGTGCATTATTCAACACTTGCCTGATAAAATCTTTGCTGCATTACAAATTAAAATTCTGAGAATGACTTAATATAAAACACTAACACTGATACATAACTAGAATCCTGTTACATGTGAAAACACTGAAAAAGCGTTCTTTTGGGGTTTTTTTTTGACATATATAAAGTATAATACCATGAGAATGGGTATTATGCCATGTAGAGCTAGAAATGCAAGCTAAAGTACTTTATACATGAATAATTACAATGAATGTTGGACAAGTAAAAGAGGAAAGGAAAACTAAAAAAAAAAAAAAACCTAACATGCACAGCAGGACTAAAGTAAAGAAATCATGAACCAAGAGATGAGTATAGGAAAAACAGGCTATTGAACACAGGCCAAAGGATTCTTCCAACATTTAACCACACCATATACTTTCTAGATGGGGCTGGAGAGGCAGGGTGGGAAAAGAGAGCAGGGAAGAAAAGGAGAGGAAAAACAGTAAGTTGCTTTTGGCATTCCACGACTTATTTCATCACATGCAACAATCTTCTTCTCCACTACAATGAGTTATGTGTGTTTTTTTGAGGAGCTGATTTGACAAGCACCTCTTACGTTTATTCGAGCCTGGTACAGGACGACTCCAGCAGAGTTGTTGGCGGTACAGCGATAAACTCCACCATCTCGCACCTGAGTGTTAGAGATATTCAGGTAACTGACCACGTTGCCTTCAGAGGTGATAATCTGGCTGATACGATGACTTCCATCCTTCACAATGGGATCTTCATCCAGTGTCCAAGTGATTGTAGGTAGAGGAGTCCCTTTCACGTTGCACATAAGGGAGACTGGCTCTCCTGGACTCACCACCTTCTCACTGAAGGCAGAAATTATTTTAGGAGTTCCATCTGTCAAGGGAAAGAAAAGCAGAATAATAGTACTTACATGGTATAAAGCATGTTCCTTTTATCATGGAGCCTATCACATGAGCCAAGATCTTTTTTAGAAGCAATGCAAACAGGTATGTTGCGGGATGTAACTAATTATTGGAAGTCAAAACAGATTTTGGTAGTAGAGTCCTTAAATGATCCTTTGCTTACTGCAAGTTTCTTTCTCACTTTCTGAGGAACCTGGTACTGGCTCTGCTGAAGGAAAATCACTCGAATAGATGAAGTAGGTCTCTGCAGAGCTATATGAACAACCAGGTTCTTGCAGAAAAGTGCAAAAACCATACATGGTTGATCATAAAAGACATAGAGCAAAACCTCAACGCATTTGCAATTTTTCTTCTCTGGGTAGATTTCGGCTCCTTGGAAAACTAAGGATGAATCCCGTTGGCAAGAGCCAGGTAAAACTCACATAGGCTAATTTCACTCAACTGTGCCAATTCAGTTTAACCCTGACCCACAATACCCCATTTAGAAAAGTATTAAATTAAGCTTTTCTGAATACAGATTGCCAGTAACAGCAGTGTTGCCAATTTCTTTCTGTGGCCATTTTGTGCTACAGATAAATATCCCTCTGAAATGAAAGCATTCAAATGCTTCCTTTTCTAAACTGTGTCACACGTTACTCAGCCTCTACCAGGCAAATGAATAAGGAGAATGGACGGAGACAGAAACTTTGAGATTGTAAGTAGGGAGCAGGATTAAATAAACACCTATCCAGAGAGTTGAGTGAGGTAACATTTAGGAGTGTTGACATTCTGCTATTAGTTAGAAAGTTCTTCCTGAGACCATGCAAGGCATGTTTGTTTTCCTTTGAAAATCATGTTTTTAAAGCTGTATCTAGAAGGAATTTCAGTGTAATTGGGAGCAAGAGGCCACATGTCAAGAGGAGTATGCAAAAACACAGGAAGCAGCCCAGTCCGAAGTCTGGACAACAGTGCTTCAGGCTACTGTCTGGTTTTAAAGAGACAAGTGGGAAGTAAGCTAACTAACTTTGATGTTCCTACAATTTTAGTGCCTACAAGAAACAAGGAAAAGGAGCCTCATTGCCTAGAATGGGGCCAAAGACACTTGAAAGTTCACCTTGTACATGAAGCCCTTTATGGATAACTCCTTTCAGTTTTGCACAGGACAGAGGATGTCACGACAGGACTGACAAGTCTCATGGTCTGTGTGATGTGCTGTGTGTGCACATTATTTACTGTCTTCACATACACTCTGCTGTGTATTACCTACATGTCTGGGAGGTGTGAACTATGATGAGTCCCCTGGAAGTCACAATTCTTTTAAAGCAACATCATGCAGGAAACTGGGGGAGCTGGCACAATGTGTGCAAGACTCCCCACAAAACAGAATTAAAAACAGGGCTGAAAAATTCCCTTGCCAATCTCAGGCTGCTGAAAGATGTCATCATCCCTGGAGGATCATTTGGTTTTATATGATTTCATAATTTTGTCCTCTGTTATCCTTTCCCTTTTGTTTCTGTCCCATTGTTTATGTGATAAGAATTCTTATTTATTTATTTATTTATCTATCTATTGGAATCTCTGACTCTCTTCCTTTCCTTTGCTCTGTATTAGATATTGTCACCTCAGAAAACAAAACAGCAGCAACAAAAGAAGCTTTTTATCCTGAAAGAAAGCTGACACAAGACCAATAAATCTGTGAGTGTGCACACTACATACCTCTGCCACTCCTCCTCCTCTTTTTTTTTTTTTTTTTTTAATTCAAGTGACAGGCTTTTTTTTGGAGATGAAAGCAGACATTATTTTCCCAGTGAGACCTGAGTGTCTTTGAAATCTTTCCTGCTGTTGCTGTCTGATAACCTGCACTCTCTCAACATCATGATAGATTATCAATATGCTCTTTAGGCTTTCTTAGTCACGGGAGATGGTTGCCGAGGTAACTTGGTCCAGTCAGGTAATCTCTTCTTTTTCTATAAAGAATCTAAAAATAGTGTCCATGCTACAACTGCACTACAGCCTCATTAGTGAACTGGCTCTGTACAAACTGATAACTTTCCTTGCTTGATTATCATGTAGAACATTGTTTCAGTTAGTTATGATGATCTCCGAGCCTTCAGCAAATATGCCAACCATAAAATCCAGACCCAGAAGATGCTGAAAAGCTATTATAAAAAATGATCACCAACACCACTGATGCTCATGCTCCCGCAATACAAACAAAACAAAAACAAAAACAAAAACAAAAAAAAAAAAAAAAAAAAAAAAAAAAAAAAAAAAAAGAAGTAAAAGAAAGGAAAAAATGACAGGAAGACTGCTCGAGATGCATTTTTTGTTTTAAATCAATGTTTTCATATTTTGCTCAGAGTAGGGCACAATAAGCCCCACTGACAGTTCTGCTTCTGTTTAGGGTCCACTGTCCCTCACTGTACAACATTGACCGAAGAACATACATATTCTTATGGAGACCAGAATTGTTAACCAGATAGTGACTGACCTTCTAGTACCACCTGAACATAGTCTTGAGCAGACATCTTGTCTTTGCGCACAAAGCACTGGTAAGCTCCACCGTCACTCTTGGCCATGCCATCCATTATAAGATTCTCCCGGTTGATGCCAGTGATCCGGACGTTGTTACCAGGGCTAATGATTTCACCATTACGATACCAGGAGAGCTCCTGGTCCTCAGTTCCTGTCACACTGCAGGACAAGGACACTTGACTTCCAACACTGCTTTTTACTTTCCGTGGGCTGATTGTGGCTTTTAGTGGTTCTGAAGATTTAAATACAAATAAGGGAGAGGGAAAGGGAAATAGAAAACCTTAAGTATAACTATGTATTTCTGTGCAAGTAACAAAATAACTCTCAAGTAAGAAGAGCAACAAAAATCACAGCCTTACCCTTTTTGGAACAAAACAAAACCAATCATGCAACAGACGACTATGTCTGCTTAAAGAAACATTTTTGCCACTAACATCCATTACATAAAACATTGATCTAGAGGGATAACCTAATCAACACATGTCAACACATGGTATAATCCCATGCCTAAATGAACAGTAGGAGAAGATCTATTGAGTAACATTGTTGGTGCTGAGAACATACCACTGGCACTATGTGTATCTTGGGAGGGCAGGGCAATACTTTACATTATTTCAGTGTGAACCTTTGAACTAGTGCATTAGGTGCATTCCAGCAGTTCAATTTCTGGTTTAATATCCTGCAAAAGGAACCCAACTTATGTGTTCTAAACCCACTCCCTGATAACAACTGCAGTAGATCCCAAAGACGAGCTGATTAGTTTTTAAGGACGGAAGATCCATGCTAAAATGTTAACATAGATAGCCTTTAGATACTCATCTGTTCTGTCCACATGGAATTGTTTTGTTTGGTTTGGTTTATTTTTTTTTTTTGGGGTGTCGGGGGCTCACTAGATTTTCTGTTTCAACATGAGAGGACTGCAGCATTTTCAAGTCAGCCTTAAGAAACTGCACCACCACCATCTCAGAGACATGATAATGCAAGAAAGGGAACCACATCCTCCACTGCAGAGGAGGGTAAAACTTTGCCAACTCTTGCTTTCTGCCAGCCTGATCCAGAAGATATCTATTGGCTGGTCAATCACTGAGTCAGTAGGTAAAATGTATCACCAGGCACTGGGTATCACTACAGTATGACTACATCATGTCTCTGGAAGTTTTGACTTGGTTATCATACAAGGCAAACTGAATTTAGCTAATTTTTATGAATACATTTAGAAGCAAAGCTCCTCCATTATAATTCACAAATTACAGATCTTTGATCTCAATTTTTATTTTGCCCATATACATCATGCACAATTAACTGTGAAGACATTTGTATGGCCTGAACTGGTCACAAACTTCTCCCTTTTCAGTTTGCGAGACATACTGCATAGGTGGAAATGTTACTTCACAAAGCATTATTTCTGTTCCAGTAAATATTTTTTTTTATTGAACAGTAGAAGAATAACACTTTTCCAGTGCAGTGCTTCCGAGTAATAATTACCTTTGTAGAATTTGTGAAACATTCAGAATATTCACACATGAATACTCAGCTGAGGGAAGTATGAGTATTCAATATTACCAAACTGTCATGCCAGTGAGAGTTTGGCAGCTTTATTCATGAGAACTTTTGTGGTTTCTTTTTAAGTATCCAATCCAAGCTTTTAAATTACATATCCACCATGCAATAAATTATATAGCTACATTAGAAATTGAAAATCACTCGATTATCCAACTAACTCATGTCCACAGAACCTAATTTCTCTTCTTCCACAACTTTGAGAAGTTCAAGCATTGCTAAGTTAAAAACAAAACAGAGGGTACAACAAGATACAGTAAAATCTTCCCTGATGCAAACACCCAGTCAAGAAGTGGTCTGAGATCTTCATTTGGTTCAGGACTTACGTTTTACATACAGTCGTCCTATCATCTCGGCAGTCCCATAGTTGTTCCACACCTCACAGACGTAGTTGCCTGAGTCCGAGGGACGTGTGTTCTCAATCATCAGACCTGTAACTGTTTGTCGAAACCTGCTGTCAGGTTCCCAGGGAATGTTGTCCTTCAGCCAACGATACTTTGGTGCGGGGTGCCCTGATGCTTTGCAAGGCAGCTCCACTCGCTGTCCTGCCATGGCTTTACGGTGGTCAAACCCATCTAGAATAGATGGAGCTGAATTTGTTGGATCTGAAAGAACAAACAACATATTTCAATGGGAGCATTGAACTTTTTTTCCTTCACTAAGTTTTTTTTTTTTTTTTTGACTTACTAGCCCAGTGTTTTATGTACTACAGTTTGCTACTGTGATCCAGACATCAGTTTCTAATATCTCAGCAGTGGTATCTGGGATCCAGCAGGATGTACTACTGAAGCATCTCATGACTGCTTGGAAACCCTCTCACTGAATTTTTTCCAGGTGGCAACCATTTCTCTGGTCAAACTTCATGTCCCCTACCAGAGGAATAGAGAGCTAGAAATGTGTTGTCTTAACAATTATTACTGTTATCCCTGCACTACTCATCTAGAATGAAGCCAAAACATTCTTCAGGTTTCTAGATGGTCTGAAAGCTTTCAATTAAAGGAGTGATTTATTCCCCTGTCAGGAGAGAAATGGGCAAAGACACAGGAATTTCTATCTTCAGTCTAACTGACAGACGAGCCTTTTCTTCTCTGTAAAAATAACTTAACATGACAAGGCCAACTTACAGCTTAATACTCCAACTTTCTGTGCTCAACTTACTGAGAAAAACATCTCTCAGACCAACATACTTGTGTAGCACTTGGCATATATTTATGTATCTCACAGAAGTCTGGCAAAGTGCCTTCACCAGAGCTGCATGTACCTCACCAGAAATAGTTCTCTGTGATTTCAGCTTTTTAAGTTTAAAAAGTTTTGGAGGAAGAGGTTGACATGATTTACAGTTTTGTGCAGGATTTAGTATGATGGAAGCCCATCCTGGAGCTACTGTAGCATAGATACTGAACAATAAATCAACAAATATTCATCTATTTTCTCATCACATGCACCCACTTTGCTAAGACTTCTGTCTCACAAAGAAACTCCATATGCTGATCATATCCTTTTATTCCTATCTGGCACACCAATATTTTTTTGGGTATATCTACATCATAGTTGCCTGGATGTAGATGTGATAGCAACCATTTTGATATTTTCAAGTGGTCTTTGACTTTTTGACTTAGTTAGCTCAGGTACTGCTTACAGGGCAACTGCAACAGTTTCCTGTTAGGAGCTGAAGAGGTTAAAGAAACTTTCATGCTGAATTCAAGCTACTCAAGTGGTAGTGTAATCTGTAGCTGAGCTAGGTAGTTTAAAACTAACTTAGATATATCTTCATGAACTGCAGGCACACCTGGAGGGTATACTTGAGAGCAAGTAGCTAGAGGCACTATGAAAGTTCAATCAATACAGAAACTAAAATTGTGACGGCAAACAAATGTACTGAATATTTTTTTTGTGTGAATATCTAGGTAAAACCCTAAATGTGAAGTTCAATGAAAGATAACCACAGCAGTTTTTCTGTTTTATAGGTACCAGCAAGAGGTTGAGCCACTGAAGACAAAACCACGTTCAGTTTACAGAAACTTACTGTCTGTTTCATTAGAAATGCGTCAATCCATAGTTAAACAAAAGATTTTGCTTACATCAGTAGCCTCAAGGTCCATATTTGGCATCAAGATGGGCTATATTTTTAAGCTTCTCATGCTGTTTATGTCTGGCTTATTGAAAACACAATCTGCCAGGTTGCTATTAGGAAGGCCAATGTCAATTTGACTAATTGATTAGTCAGGTCCTTTCTCACCTTTTGGATCATCAGGCATCTATGTTTTCAGTGCACAGAGTCTTTTGTGCAGCCTGAGGAATTAACTCAGTGAAAACATAAGCATTCAAGAAATTACAGCTCTGGCCCTTAAGAGGTTTGCATCTACATGAAATCAATTTCTTCAGTTGAAAGTAATAAATAATAAGAAAACAGAACAGACTTTTAAAGGTATTGTCTCTGCTTTCCTACTCAAAACTCATAGGAGCTTCGTACTGTCTCCAGTTTCAAAAGACTTTGTGAAGGACGTATGTGGTCTCATTTGCAAACCTTTAAGTACAAAAATACAAAGTATTGCGTGGACTTCAAAACAGGATGAGGGACACAAAGGGAGGAATTTAAGTAATGGTAAGAAAAAGTTGCGGTTAGCAAATATCTCCGATAGCCTCCTAACTTGCTTAAGAGAACTACATATGCTTCAATGCTGGGCCCAGGCAAAATGTGAAGCCACCTCAGACAACAAACTGACAGTGACAGCAAAGAAGCCACTGCCCTCCTGCCCCCCAAGTGTCTTGGCAGAAGCCCATGAAATCAAGCAGGCTTGCCCCCTGAAGCTGAGGGATATGGTAGCAGATGCCATGGAAGGCACAGCCCCCTTCTGCAGCCACCATTTCTCACCCTCCTATCTCAGGTTCACCTTTCTTCACTTTTTCTCCTCTCAAACTGAGCCTTGGCAGGAGCAGCCCAGCTTGGAGTCCCATCCATGGAACAGGTAAACTGGGATTTGCCTACATGCTCCAGAAGTCCTGATCTGGTTCTTATAGAAGAGGTATTTAAAATGTATTCAAGGATACACAAAATACAAATTCAGTGACATGCCTTCTTGCACTCTGTACTTATATATTTAAATGTATGGTAAAAACATGTCTTTGGGATGTCCCTGGAACAGACTCCTATTTAGAATGCCTACATTTTGTCTATTCCAGTTGAGGGGAAAAAAAAAATTAAAAGCACAAAAGAAATCCCAGGGTTCATGTGAAATAACCTGAAATGAGGCAAGTAGCAAAGTAACATAATCCAATTCCAATATGTGGTATGGACCCTTCTGAATGATTATGCTACTGTGTTTTAACACTCAGCCGCAAATAACTTCTAGCAAGGACAATGGAAAATCAGAGGCAAATACTGTTCTAAAAAATTCTAGTTTGAATCTTCTTTGAAGGACAGAGCATGAAACTTATTGTGCTTTCAAAATCATAAGAACTTTCTGGAGGGTGGGGGTGAAAAAATGCTAAAGATTTTGCGAGCTGGGATTCATGGCTGCACAATTTATTTTATTTTTTTTAAAAACACACTGTAATGAGCACTAGAGGAAAATTCTGTAGAATCTTAATGGCCTTGGTTTTAATTTTATTTAAAAAGATTACATGATTGCAAGGAAATATTCTTACTCCAAATGAAATTTGGAACTTTGCTTTGGTCATAGGCATACTAATGATTTTAAGTATTTGCTTTCATATGCACATTACCTTTCTCAGTCTTTCAAGCAATAACGAAGCTTAATTCATATTACAAATGTGCCCAAGAGACTATGATCAGTAGTTGCCACAAATTATTTCATCCCCAAATAAGCAAAGAACTTTTATGGAAGTAAAATCAAGGAAAAATGTAGGTCTTAAGCAAGCAGACCTTTCACAACCATGTTAATGGATTCTCTGATCTCAGTTCTTAAAGGACTCACTATTTTGAAATATAAATTCCAGTTAAGAAAATAGAAAACTTTATAGAAATATTAAGAGATAAACTGCTCATAATCACTGTACTTGTTTTAATAGACCAACAGGACTGGAAATCAGAGACCACTATAACTCTAATAGAGAATAATTAACCCCATTGAACTAAAAAAGCCAGCTATTGCACACAGGTAAGATTTCTTTTTTTCATTTGATCTGCGGAGAAGAATAGAAAAGGGAACTCCAGACACAGCACATCTCTTATGGTGCTTGTCCTGAATTGACAACAAGACAGAGCTTTCATTTTTTTCCCCTTTAGTTGAGAGAAATAACTAGAAATTTTGCTGTGGTAACCAAGATACAAGCCTGATTTTATTTATGTTACTACTGGCTCAGCCTCAGCATGATTTCATACGGAAGCAGACCATATTATGGATCCAGCTCGAAGGATAGGACCCTGCCTATCCTTATAAGACCAAAGCAGGCAGATTATTGTGCAGGAAAACTACTTCTTCCAGCTGGCTGGGAAAAGCAGAGGCAAGAGTTTTACCCACAGGGGACACATATCAAGGGAAGAAATTCATGGATCTGTCTGGTAAGTGATTCTAACCTGAACAATCACATTATTTTATTTTATTTTAATCATTAGTATATTTAAGTATTGATTTGTGTGTTCAGAAAGCTCCTGAATCCTCCAGCAATGACCATTTTGGAGGAGGGCAGGAAGTATGTTACTAATGCAAAACCTTGAACCCACTTGTGTCTAGGATTCTCAAACAGAGAGTGGAGAGCTAAGACCTAATAACTAATTATTTATTTATTTATTTATTTATTTTGACAAAAAGACTGAAAGAGTACAAGGTCAAGCCCCACAGACTGTTATATTGTGAAGGTCGACATACCCTGACTGATCTTTAGGGTTAAGATCTTTAGACCATCTTAGTAATAGTGAAAAGGACAAAAAGCACTGTGTGTCTTTCAGTGGGTTGGTGGACATCTGGAAGGCAAGGATACAGGAAGAATGAAGAGAGAGTCTGGGATACAATATTAACTAACTGTATTGGTGTGGGAATACAGTTGCATATTTGCTCATGTGTAAACAGAGGGAATTCAGAAAATGAGGAAGAGGAAGGGGAGAGAGAAGAGCTAATCCTATATATAGATATTTGAGAGCAAATTCCAAACCCAGGCCTGGGGTCTGCTCCTCCTCTCACCTCACCCACAGTTGGCATCTCCTCTCATTGAGGCAAAATGGGGAGCAGGTGGGATTTGAGTACCACCGCACTGACAGCCCTAAATGTTTGAGGGGCATGTGTGGGGAAACCAATAGTCTATCACACACGCAACAATCAGGAGAATATTTACAAGGAGAAGCTAAAATACCCCATCTATCTTCTCATTTTCCTATCTTCTGCACAAGGCCATTTTCCAGGGGATTCTTAGCTGTGCCCAAGGACAGCCACCAGCTAACCCCTCTGTCTTCCTGCAGCACCCTGGGTGGTCGGGGACAGGTCGTGTGCCCCTTCTGGTTGGAGATACCTCCTAGAAGCAGGGGAACACGCTGTTATCCCCAGGGAAGGAGTGTGATAGCAGAAAAGGATGCACCTCAACTAACCTGAGACTCTTTCGAAGGAAATACCTACAGCTGAGTTAAAAGTTCTGAGCTCCTGCTATGGTTAACAGAGAAGTAAGCCTCATGGGGCAATTAATCTCATCTCAAAGTGGGCAGCTGAAGTATGTCAGACACACTATCCCTAAAAGTGTTCTGCTCCTTTGGTTACAAAGAAAAGTGAATTGACTAGATACTTCCACTGAACCCCTTCCATGCTTTTATAAAGTACTCTAAACCTACTGAATGCCAGTGCACCCTACAGGCTTTCTGAAAATATCTATCAGGAGGTGAAAAACATGAAAAAAAGATTTTAGAATGGGACATTTAATTTTGCAAGCAGCAGCTCACAGCTGACCACTTCTACCTTCCATTTGATACATGACTTGGTTGTTAGTATATAAGGGCACAAGAACCTGCCTTGCCAGTTTAGCACACTAGAGAGAGGTATATACAATAATTAAATTAACATAATACATAAAGGAGTACCTGATACAAAAAGTCTTGCACTGTTGCTTTGTCGTGTTTCTCCAGTGTATCTGTGCCTTGTGATACATCGGTAGTTGTACAGTCCATCTTCATTCTGTACGTCTAAAATATACAAGGCTCCCGTGGATGTGATGAGAAATCTAGGTCCTGAAAGACACAAGAATTTGCAGTGTTGAAAATATCTGCAGGTTTTTACCATGTTCTGCTTGTTCATACTGGAGGACGGACAACACAAGTTGGAGGACCCTGTAGGTTTTTTTGGCAGTCTAGAAGCTGCCAATTATAATTTTACTAAGTACTTACTGCAAGTGCATAAAGACATTAATTAATGCACACTTCTTATAAAAAATGTAGGGATCTGTAAAGAAGATATGAGGAATGAAGGAAAGAAATGTGCTATGGTCTGTATCACAATCAACAAACAATATCCAAGAGGCATCTGAAATAAAATACAAGGTAAAGAACCAATGCAGAATTTAATCCAGTTTAATTCAAATAGTAGAATAATATGATAGCAATTCACAAGAAGAGCTGTACATGTTAAAGAGATGGTGAGGGATGACATACATAATTATACAATATAAATACTCCAAGAGTATGGGATGTGTTTGCTAAAGGATTCTGTCCATGAGCCATGTACTGCATGGCCCTGGTCCACAGCTTTCTTCAGGTGTGATGGGAAAACAAGGACAGCAAAACCAGCCTTGCTGGTGTTGCCTACACTGCTGACCCCAGTGAAGTTGTACACACCTGTGCTAGCTGCAAGCTAAACAATATGAGTATCGGAAACAGTCCTACCCCACCCTCTCCATGTTTCCTGTGTGTTAATACACTCCAGGCCTCCACAAAATGGGCTGAGCTCTCTGCAGCTCAGTAGTTCCGTGGCCTCACCCAGCCACTCATTCCATTTTAAAATATACTGCAGTCTAAACTATGTATTCTTTTCTAAAATGTTTACACTGGAAAAAATTGCTAATGTTTTTTTTTTTCATTGTCTTCTGTTTTTTTCTCCAGTAGCTGTTAGCTCTCACAACATACATACCTGTACTTATGTATTATAAAATATACCTGGCTCCAAAATTAGGGGAGAGAGTACACAAAGGTGAAACCTATTATAAAGTAATATTCAGTAATACACAGGAAAGAAATGTTTCCTTTTCTTCAGAGCTCTAGTTGAGCAATGACTTTTTGCCAGTTAAGTGTAGTAAGGGTGCTTGGTCACAAATGCATCAGTGGGAAAGCAGTCCAGCAGAGAAAAGACAGAAAGGAAATGGCCATCATTACAGAAAGCAATGTCCTTTAAACAACAATCTAAAAGAAATGGGGGGGGGAAAAAAAAAAAGTAACAACCATTTAATGTCACAGGACAGGACTGACCCTTAGAGCAGAGAATATTGAATAAAGCAACATTAGCCCACATCTATCATCCTTGTATGCATACTGACTTATAAAATAATCACACTGGTGACTTGTCTTGGATGACCCTCTTCTCCTGAAAGTTCAAGGCATAAGTATGGAAGCAGTTAGGTCACAACTTTGGAAAAGCGTGAACCACACTACATGTATCCTTCTGAAGTAACTTGTTTGATAAAATAATGTGTGCTATTACTAAGAAGTAAATTAACAAAATAAATCCCCAGAATGGAGACATAGAAGATGTTGAGCTACTTGCTTGTAGAAGATAATGAGCACTCTCCTGAGCCATGAGCAACACTATATTCCAGCCTAGAGGAGTTTAAATGTTAAGGACGTTCCTTCTTATATAGAGACCATATTGGCTTCATGTACCTCTGGAAATGTAATTGCTTGCATACAGAAGGCTTCTATTTCAACACAAATTACTAATAGACAAATATACTGTTAAGTATAATAGGAAAAGCACCTAAATGGGTAATATTTCAGTTTCACAGCCAGGTGTTTGAAATATGGCATTGAAAAGGTTACATGAAAAAAGTAGAGCTATCTTGCATCTTCTATTTTTATATGTTAGTTGTAGTATTTGGAGGAAGTTATATAGCCAGTTAATAAGTTAAGCCAATAAAACATGTTTTACCTAGCTTCTAAATTACCAATATCTTCTGTATTTGCTAGTCACAAAATAGTTTGTCTTGATCAAGATGCTAATGAGGTTTTCTACAAACACCAGGCAGCTAACAGCTACCTACTAGGCAACTAGAAAGCATCATCTGCAAGTGTGCAGGCAATCACCAAGAGAACCACTTCAACAATCACAGGATTGTTCTTCACCTGCTGTCAGTCATACAGCCCAGATCCAAAGCTGCAGCAAGGAGAATCCTACCACCTCACGGAGAGGCAGGCTCATGATGATTCACACAGAAGTCCTTCCTGTTGGTCAGAGCATACTTCTCTGGGGTTTTTTGTTTCATTCTCACACTGTAACTCCTAGATATAATATAATGTCCTGTACTGAGTGTTTATTCCTTTTCCTTTCACAGTCCCCAAGTACTCAGACATAAACACTTGTTTCATTCTACTTTATCTCATCATCACATAGCTACTCCACATTTTTACCCTTTTAACAAGGTTTACCTTTACCCCTAACTCTAGATTAGAAGGATATTTAGAATTTCTCTGTGAAAGCCATGGGTTTGACTTCTGTGTCATTCAGGTTCTGATCCACTGAAATATTCATAAAGCAAATCTCCCTCTGCCAAGAAGTATTTTACAAGGACTACAGGTAATTAAAGCACAGTTATCTTCCTTAGTCTGTAGGCAGCTTAAAATGACAGCTTCAGGAGATGGGAATCGCATTTAGGGACTTTACTTGGGGTTAATGATGGTTATGCAGCAAAGGCAATCTCTTCTTGATTCCGTTTCCAGCTGTGTGAGCATTAACCAGCTCTGTATTTCAGAGAGCACAGCCAGTTCAGACGTGTGCTTGCCCACAGCAATGCCACTCAGATGGCAGGGCTGCCACACTGCTGAACCAGCACTGTGTATACCACTGTGCAGACCTGTCCTCTACAGCCCGATCAAGACTTAGATCAGACTTTTTAGGCTGGTATGTAACTCCATTAACAAACTATGGAAGGGTAGATGGTGATGGTGACAGTGCTCAGCTGCTATCACATCACAGGACCAGAACCACATAAAAAGGTGCTAATGGGATGATTGTGACCATTTTAGTCCCTCCACTAAATCTGCACATGATGTGCATTTCTGTCAAGCAAGTGGAACCTAAACACTTGAGAGGCAGAAATGTGCCCCTTGTACAATGGCTTCATGTAGCTTTGTTTTTCTGGGATCCCATTTCACCTTTGCTAAATGTACATAACTCTACAAATAGTCACACTGGTGGAAACTACTAGTATGCAGAAGTTTAAGGTCATATGAATGTGTCCAAAGATTAAAAATTAATTCCTTTCTCTATGCTTTTCTAAAGCTCTATTTCCAAATCAGCTGCACAATTTTGAGATAGCCCTTCATTGATAATTAAATTAGTCTCTCTCCTTTGGATAAGCATGAAGGAACTGTGACAGAAATTAAGTTAGCAGACCAAATTCAGAGCTGAAAAAAAAAACCTGCTGAAAGCTTGCTTCCTCGGTATTTCTACCTCATATGCATTATTACTGCTAACACTCACTCTGGAATCAAAACCGGGGAAACACGTGGAGTGGACACTGCCAGATTGAAAAATCTGTATAGATTTGTGGGCTATTTCCAGATCCCATGGTACTGACTTCTATTTGCAAGTGAAGCCTTCCCTCCTCAGTCCTGGAAGTGAGTTTCCTCAGATGCAGTTACACATCTAGGTCAGTGAGAGTGAGCACACTTATTAAAAGCCTGCCACTTAATAAAAGAGGTTTGTGAAAGCTGTGCAGAGCCAAGAAATTGTTCAGTGTTATCTTGCTATATTTTCTAGAGAAGTTATAAACATACTTGAGCTATCTAATGCTGCTTAGATCATCTTCCTGTTGGAAATTACTCAGGCAATCAGATAATAAAACCTTCACTTAAAGCATTATCTAGAGATTTTTGCCTCACCCTCTTGAAAGATAACTAAAAGTAAATAGCTGTTGCCACACATCAGATGTGATCCCACAGTATACATTTCAAATCAACACACATTGTGTATAATTGCAGGGCTAAAGCTTTTTCTTTTCCTCTCTTCTTCTTAACATATTTTGCATACTTATATAATGATTTAATAACCAACCCCTCCTTCTACTGTAAAAATGCGAGACAGAAAAGATGACAGAAAAATAAAAGGGGAAATACATGTAATTTCTGTCATCTTCTAAACGGAGAGCATTTTCATTAAAACCGACAGGCTGTCAGCAGTGACAAAGCCAAAGTGTTGAGTTTTCTGCCTTCTGTACTTCAAAAAGTGTTCAGAAATGCACCAGGATGTGGATCGACAATCTCTTATTACCGTGTTGATCTAAAGAAGTGCTTTCTTCTTGAAGCACATTTAATTTAATTGCTCTTGCTTTGCTCTAACAAAGCCCAATTTTTTTTACTCACCTACTTAATATGCCAAATAAGGATTTTTTTTAAGTGCAACATCCTTTCAGATAAACTAAAGCTTTTTGTTTGTTTAGCTGTTAGCAGGCTTCAAGGGAGGAAGACACGGAAACCTCCTTCACAACAATTAAAAAGAACACTGTCAAAATATAGCTCATAATTCCCATTTATTATTCCTCCTCAGCAGTGTTTGTATTAGTACCTTGAAAACTTGATTATAATAATTTCAGCATCTGATTTTCAGTGACAGCTTTTGAATGCTTACATCTTTTTTGACTTTCAGTGCTTGATGCCTTTGAAAACCTGGTCCAATATCTGTAGTATGTCTTTCATTCAAAAAGTGTGAAGGATGTTAGGAACCCTTACTACCTTTTGCCTTGGTGAGGTGGGCAAGCATAGTAACATGTTACTACTCAAAGTTTACATATTTTACAGGGAAGCTTACTGAGATACATGGATCAATGTACACAAGTCAGTGGAAAAACAGAGAATGGAGTCCATAATTCTTCCTCCAACATCCCATTAGTCATAAATACATACATTTGCCTTACTGTGAGACTGTAAAAAAAAATTAAAAATAGATCCAAGGACCAGAAAGACCTTTAGAGTCATTTATTCTCACCTTTCATGCTTCACCCATTAACTCCTGCACCAAGTCCATATGGAAGTGAAGTTATAACTTTTTTAAAAACACATTAGTCATGATTAAAGATTTGTAAGCAGAGAGCATGTGATAATCCTGGGTAAATTATTGCAATAGTTAATTATTCTCACTTTCAAAAGTTAGAATATTGTTTGTGGTCTGTCTGTCTTTGGCCCCAGTTATTGGATCTTACTGTGGCTTCACTAAAGACTTCCTCTGCAGTCAGAAATCTTCTACCCATTTAAGTACTTACAGAACATGAGGAAATTACCTCTTAAACCATATTTCTCCTTAATTAGTTATACAGATTGAACTTCCTAAATCATTTACTGTGAATTATTCATATCTTGATATATTCCTGTAGCTTTTGCCCAATGCCTTAGCAACTTCTTGAAATTCTTTTTCAAGTTTGGATCATGCACATAAATTCAGTAATGGCTCTGGTAATAGCAAATGCAAAATGTCATTCCTCTATACAAATTTTCCTTCAACATATGCATCTAGGAATTAAAGTAGTCCTCCTATCAATAGTAACTTGTTTCAACTGTTCATTGAAAATTGAAATCTCCTTTTCAAACACATGGACATAGAGAATAGATTTCCCCCATTCTGTAAATAAAACATATTGTCTGTCTGTCTTGACACTGGAATTGGCTGTATGAAAAACCAGATATTCATATCAGAGCACTTTATCACACAATCCAATCTCCCTATGCAACTCACCAAGCCAAATCATTATTTGCTATTATACCAATGTCTGAACAGTTTGCATACTTTATCAAGACGTCTTAACTTAACTTAACTTCATTCATTAACTGAAACTTTAAATTTATATCTTCATCTGAGATACTACCAAACAACTTTATTTGAAAATACATATTTTAAAGTAGTAAGACCCTGAAGACAACAGACAGGGAAGAGGGGAAGAGAAAATGGGTCATACCATACCTAGGCCTGACCACCCTGAATTAAAAACCTCAAATCCCTCGACATTTTAGAGACACACCCCTCATTTATAATCTGCTGACTAGTGCCCTAAATAACCTAGTGACTTCATTAAAGTTGAGCTGCATTAGCAAATCATGTGTTCATTTCTCTAAGTGAGAAGAGGTCACATTAACGATTATGAAATTGCTCTTATGTAAGGTTTTTAATGCTTTCCATTAGACTGTATAATATCAGGGATTAAAATAAAATTTTACAGGTCTGAGTAATAAGTTAAAGTAATTCTGTTTAGTTTCCTATGTGAAATTGTTCTCATGTATAATTCATAAGAAAATGCGAACACTTTCCTGTCAAATTAGTACATAATATTCTTGTATGAAAATGAGAATATCTTAAAAGTGTAACAGTAATTATTCTTTTATCATGCCCTTTCCCCTAGTCCTTAAATAGGGGTAATGTTACCCTCAAGATGGTTTAAAAAATCATATTTGATTTTCACTTTGTTGGAAACATCTAACAGCATTATGTTATTGCAGTCTAAATTGGGTTGATAGAAATGAAGAGAACAGATGGCTGTGCTAATCATGTGCCAAATGATAATACGGAACAAATAAACTTTTATCAGCTGTAGTTGTCACCTCCCTGGATAGAACTGCTTATGCTAAGCAAGTTTCTATGTGACCAGTGTATGCAAGGGAAGAAACCTTCCCACAGAGCGAAAAACCTCATTTTTATAGCCCTACTACAACATCATTCTCAAAGGAAAACAGTCTGCTGCTCTGAGCATGGAAAATGTGCTAGAAGCAGCCATACTTAAACTGTGTCCTGAAGTCACAGTCCCGTGAATGCTTTAGATATGCAACCTGAAGATTAGATGAGGAAAGAAAGGCATACAGGAGAAGAAGGAGGCAACGATTTCACTTTTCCAAGTACCACTCACATAATGTACTCAACCTACATGAGACACCTGGGGTGTTGCTCCCAGTAGGTGGTGCAGATGGTCAAAACATGACTACGCTTCTCTGAGCATCACAACCTCCCCCCACTCCCACCCCAGGTTGTAGCCAAGCTCACAGGCCCTGCTACCAGACTTTACAGAGGATAAAACTGGGGTTTTTTAGCTTCTTATATTCCCTTAGCTCTGAAGTCTACGAATTGCACCATTGGAGTGTGTCACCTACTGTCCCTCTCCCTGGGGCACAGGGAGTTATCTGTCTGGGGTACAATCTGTAGATAACTTTCAGGAGAAGGGGAGCAGGAGGGAAGCTACAGCATTGCCCTACAGACCAAGGGCAAGGAATTTCTGTAATCAATTACATGATGTTAAGGGACCCTCCCTTGTGTTACCACAGCCATCCTTCAGGCACACATATTGAAGAATCAGATACCTGTTTGCATTACGTGTCTTGGTCTTTGTCTTTCATAGATTTGTCATTTGATAACTGGAGAGGCCACCGTGAGTATGACTCAGTTTCTGGGAGAAAAATGCAGTGACAAAGTATCTCAAGTACTACTACCATAGTACAATGTTACTCATGAGGAGTTAGGGTCTTTGATCTTCCTGGTTTTTTCCTGACACAAGGAAAGAAATAAGCATAATAACCATAGGAAGTTGTTGTCTGAGGCAAAGGAGGCTGCTGCCACATGTGTTCAGAGAGTCTATTGTTCTAGGCTCCTCAGATCTCACAGAGATGCAGTTCCACAGCAGAGTTCCTGTTTCCTTCCACTTGTTTTGCTTTGTTTGTTGATTTCCCCCCTGCCCACCCCCCAATTAAATCTGATAATTTATAAAACAAGCTAGCAGCCTTACATGAAGTATTTTTCTGTTTTATGTAGACACTCAATCTGTTCTAAGTTCAATAGAAACAAGAGAAGTTATCTCTCTGAAAAAAGTTAAGGACATTTATAAACATTTCCAATGCTATGGTCTGACATGGTTCCAGTTGTAACATAGATGGATTCTTAATTTTGAAAAACTTATGTAGAACAGGTATCTCAAAACTAAGACACATTTTTTCTTACATCATCATTCTTTACCTCTCTCACATTGTCTACCTCATTCTGGTCCCTCCTCAAGGAACATCTATTTTGGTGGCAGCTCAATCTGAATTAGGGCACACAAGTAAATCTGTTACTGATCAGCAACCTGCCCCTTGCCCAGTGGAGGTCAGAGCTGCTCCAAGTGTGAGAGGTCCAATTCAACCATCATCAACATGCCTCTAAAACTACAGGAGAGGAAAGGAGCAAGGTCATGAAATATTTCCCACTTGATCCTTTAAAGTAGGAATGCTTAAACATGAAAATAGTTATCCCAGAATTATTATTATTTTGGCACCTATATCTCTAAGGAATATTAGGGAGCAAATATACATTTCTGCATCTCTCCAAAGAAAATGTTTATAGTGAAATGTGAATACCATGGTGTTTACTTATCCACTCCAAAACAGTTTACTGTCTCTTATAATTTAAGAATTTGCCATAGCTGCAGGTTCCAGATTTTCCTTGATGTTCTGCATGCACTATGCTAAGACTAAAAGACCTGCCTATTTTTTGCATACAGAACTGGAAGGTGAATAAAATTAAAATGAGAGAGAAAGAGAGAAAGAAACAAAGAGAAAGGAAAAAAAAGGAAGGAAAAGAGAAAGAAGTAAAAAGAATCAAGCAAACAAAGCAAAGTAGAAAGACAGAAAGAGGAGGGGGGTAAGGAGGGATGGAAATGAAGCTCCAGTTTTGGCTTTATAAGCGGAGTTGATAGAGATTATCTGCTGAGTCAATTACAGCATTACCATAGGAACAAGAGTAGTGGTATCATGTTGGTTCATATTCAGACAGAATGAAGCCATAACACAATGCTCAAAAATCAAGCAGGTCCTGAAAGCAGGTGGTATCTGTATTCATGGTTTTAGCTGCTTTAAATTCAGCTGTAACTTGAGTTCATTTGTGTTTCTGTAATCACAGAATAAGAAAAGACATGTGAGCATTAGTGCTATTATATGTGCAGTGCTATCATTTTCTGAATAAGTTTGTATACTATGATAATGGCCATTCTTGAAACCAGATTGTTGGACAAATTACACAAATCAGAACACATTTTATTAACCCCTCCATGTTTCTGATAACGCAAAGCTGTATTTCATGCCAATGAAATTCATACCAGTTCCACTTATATTATGTATGCACTATTTAAGTTTTATAAAGGAGGAATAAACAGGATTTCTTTTTTTAAAAGAAGCATAAATAGATGTAGAAGCTGTATTTTTGTGTACACAGACTAGGTTATGTTAATTATTACTGCTTCATGATTGGACAGTATAAACGTGACTGAACACATAATATTTATATTTAATTGTTGACCTTCTCAATCTTTTATGAATATATTAAGCATGAGCAGCTACAGTTCTCTACCTGCTGTTGTTAATTGTCAGTCCTCCAGGATATTAAATGAAACTGCCATAAACTTTAATACTGCATTTTTAGATTATTTGAGTCCTTGCATACATTGCTGTAGAAGCTGCTTTCCTTATTTCAGCTATAAAGAAAGAAGATAATTTTAAATCACTAGCTAGTTTTAGGGGCTCTGATTAAAGAGGATTCGGCTTTGCCCATGATATATGGAGCTGTCTGGAGGATTAAAATTTCTCTCTCAGGCTTCTGCTGGTGCATCCCAAGTAAATAAATAGCCTGGAGCTGACCAGTGGCTTAGTGCAGATAAACTTATGCTTTACTCTTCACAATATCAAGGAACGTAATCTGTCTCTCCTTCTATCTGCATGTAAATCTGAACACAAGCTTGTTAAGTAAAGGGAAAACTTCCATCTCCTTTGGCCTGAACAGCAGCTGGTTTATGTCCCCATCATCAGATGTGCACCTTAATAGTTTATAGCTTTGAAGTTATTGTATATGCAGAATATGTACAGTTACAGACAATATGGCCAGAATAAATCACAGCTTCACATACACAGAATTACAAATGCCACAAACAGTAGAATTATTTTGACTAGCTGCAAATAATCAATATTATGCTACATTAATTAGAGCAGCTGCAGCTCTGTGGCTTCACATGTTTAACCACATTTGTTCTGCAGGTAACTGTGAAGGTAATGAAGCATCTCAACCTGAAGGAACAGTTTTATGAGAAATATAGAGCAGTACCTACTTACCTTCATGAACAAATCTATTCAAAGATTCACAAGACATCTGAGAATTCAGAATTTGTATTTAAGGGTGATGCAGTAACTAACAAAGTCTTACATTGTACATTCTAGTGAGTGTTTTCACCTAACGACTTATTTTGAGAGTGTAAAATTAGGGAAACCTAAACAAGGTAATTTGGTTTTAGGGTAATGACTTGGCACAGAGTTAGTATCTTCCTTACTCAATTTGAAAATGTAAACCTATGCTGTTTGGATAAAATATATTCAAAATATTCACTGTAGAGGAAGTAGCTCCATTAGGAATTAGAGCTAAATTAAGTAATTTCCCTTGGAGGCTCTTGGCCAGTCCCCTGGGGAGAGAGAGAGTAATTTTTAAAGGGAAGAAAAGAGCAATTAATGATGTGCATTTCTATCTTTTTGATCATGACAATAGTTAAGTCTTTGGAGTGACTTTTCAACAGCTCTTAAAAAAAAAAAATAAAAGATTCCACAATTTCCCCTACAATTAGTTGTACATTACTTTTCCTCTAGAAACTTGCTCTCACTCCTATATACTGATTTCCACACTGAACGTACCGAGCTATGGATTTGATGAGAACTTACTTCTATCATTGGTTTATCCTTTTACATGATGCAGGTGAAACACAGAGCTCCATTTCATACATTCTGTGGGTTTAACTTCTTTTGGCTCTGACTATCACTCATACTCTTACCATTTTTTAAAAATAGTCTCCTGACAAGCTAATCCCATCTTTTAGGACTCAATACACATTTTCATCAGCATAGAAACACACAGCATTTTCATTTGGTTCCTATACAGCATAGCATGAGAACAACTGATGAAGCAGTGTTTTAAACAGAATAGATAAAGCATCTTGATTGACAGTACAGAGGAATGTAAAGAACATTCTGTACTGTATAATGAAACAAAAGAACTCCTGTGGACCCTGATCCAATTAAATTAACCCATAAAGAAATATTAGAAAAATAGTAACTAAGTATTGTACAAGATAAATCACACATATAATCAACTTTGATGGAAGAAAAAAACAAACAACATAATAAAATGAAACAAAAAGTACACACTGATTTTAAATTGAAATAACTGCAAGCAATACTTGAGAATCTGATTGTAGACTCTGTTGCATCAGCATATGGGAATTTAGCATAGCATTTGTGCAAACCTCACTTTTTGTGTGTTACAATGTTTTATAATTCTTACAACACTTCAATAATCAGAAACACTTGGAATGTGAGTTGTAAAGTATTATGTAGATATGGTTATCATGTTATTTATTTTCTGTGCTCTGTCAAGTTAGGCTCTATGCTGACATCTTTGGTAAACTAACTTTTTAACAATAAAAAGGATTCAGTAAGTACAACTTCTCAGCATGGATCAAATTCGCAGTGTGATTTATGCTGAGCATCAACTCAAGATCATGAGGTATTTCAATCCAACTTAATGTCAGAGATATATGTGAGATAAAGTTAGGCAGGATGTGCAGATCCAGACCTTCTCATAAAGATTACTTTGATTCTGTACTATTGCCTTCCTTAGACTGTCAGCAAAAGGAAAAATATAATTATAAGCACAACAAACATTCCTTTAGAAAAAAAAATCTAAGTATTGTAAGGGCTTTTATTACCTTCCCTCTACTGCTCAGAGAATTGTGACTTGGAAGTCTGACCAGATATCAGGAATGTTGTGCAAATATCCCCAAATACATTTCTCAGGTAATTTTCATCATTTGTCTATTTTTATTTGGTTGTAAAATTGAGGCACGGTAAAGCTAATTGATTTGCCTAACCCTGTCTTTCATGTTTGTGGCAGATTTGGGAATCCTGTATCCCAGTCCTGGGCTTTGAGTATAAAAGCATCCTTTGTTACTTTGCACTTTACATGCTGTGCCTGAAGACCTGCCAGATACTATTCAACCCTTTATGTAGGTACACAACAAAGACATAGTCTGAATATGTAAAGCTCTGTGTATGAGCTAAATGTTACTACTATTCTATTTCAATTTTCAGAGTGTATGCGAGCACACCATACCTGTTTTGTTTGCACTGCTGCTCATTTTTTATGAATACCTTAAAATAAATTACTTTGAAAATATAGCCTTTGGCTAGACTAATGTTTCAGGCAAGCCTGTGTTAAACATTATTCTGCTTTTCCTGTACTTAAAGATGCAATTAGTTCTACAAATGATGAAAAGCATCTGTTTGTTAACCCTTAGAGTTCTGTTTTATGGTTGCATGGCACCATTTATTAAGCAATGAGAGACACTATAATGTGTTTTATCTTTTAAATGATGAATGTTAAGAAAACAGAGGTGTTTTAGAACAAACTACTTCAAACGCATATTCTAAACATTTTAGGCTGAAAATCACACAAAGCATTTTTTTCCACTTCTAGAGCTTATTTTTGAAGCATATTAGATTTCAAAAAAACCCAACAAAACCAAAATGTCAAAGCAGACGGGGACCAGCATTGTCTGAACAGGATAAAATTGACAGAAATACCTACACACATACACCACATTCAGTACACCCAAGATGTGTAGAATCTAAAGGTGCACTTTTCACCAATGATTGGTGTAGTACAACTGTTGTAGTGAACAGTTTAAGTCAGAAACATCCATGACCTCTTACACACCTATAGATGTAGAACAAAAATTGCCAACTGCACACATGGAATTTATCTTCAAAGGATTAGCACATGGGGATAAAATACACCTTTAAGTAGAAGAACATTATGAAACCTGTGAACCATTGATATGTGTTTCATTTAAACCAGCAGAATATGTTTTAAAATGGATTTAAAATAACGTACCTGTGGTCTGTTGTTCTGAAAGGAGTGTGACTTTCTGTTACACAGTGCTTTAAATTCCTAAGGTCTAAAAGTACTCTTTTTTTTGAAAAATTAATCTAAAGTAAGGATATTCACCCAATTTACTTCGATGGATTTTTTTTTCCTGAGAAAACACAGTGCACTTTTGGGGACTTGACATTTTATGTGAGTATCCAAAAAATCTAGCGTCACTTAGATAAGAACACTGAGAAATAATTATCCCTATATTCCAAAAGTAGACAGCAAAAAAGTTACGAAGAAAAAGCTCTGAACTAAAACTATTTTTCTTCTCTTTTCTTGATATTCAACTTTAATCTGAGTATACTTTTTATGCAGGCAATGGCTTAGGGATGTGAACAGCCATAAATGAATCTTATAAAAGGAAAATTAGTGTAGCAAAATCTGACAGCTGTATGCCATTTATACTAAGCAAGTTCTGCATTGGTTCAATCTCTTCAGAAACTGTTATTTGGGTCAACATTATTGCTTTCATAGTTCACAGTCTTTATCTCCCAGGAGAAAGCCAATTTTTCTTCATTTCAATCCTCTTAGGCAGAGCCCCAAAAGTTTGTATCACTGACCTTAGGATTTACATCCTACACCGTGTCCACAGTCGAGACACAGTATCTCCCTCCCTACAGCATTTTCATTAAAAAGGTGGAACTTATATGCAATCCCTGTAAATTGAGCCTTGTTGACTTTACATTCTTTCTGGAGCAAAGGGAGCATTGTGCAAAGCACAGCACATTGCAGAGCAAAGAACACATATGATAGGGGAGAAAATAAATAAATAATACCCAAAAGATAGAAAAGTCAATATGCTGTGTTTCATTTCTTTTTTCTTTCTGACAGTAACATTGGCCCCAGAGTCTAGTAAGGAGCAGTTCAATAATAACGATCTAAGGCTGGTCTTCAAGAGAAACTCAACAGGTGACAGCTCCTCTGTTCAAATTGACAAGAGCACAAAGAAAGGCTTGAATAATTAATTGTAAATGGTTGGATGTGATCTGATTGTGTGACTAACCTGTTATATTGACTAGCTTTGACCTAATCTTTCAAAATGAGATATTAAAGCTGAAACTCTTATATGCTTTTTTCCTATTACCTGGCTGGTTCTTCTGTGGCGTATTCTGCAGAGTATGTCCTTGACATGATGGGTGCAAAAGGTGATACCTGATTTCACTTGGGTGGCTAGGACTCTGTACTGCAAGCCTGCCCAGTCTCTATAAAAAGTACTTTAAAATTCTACTATACAGATACAGCCATCAAGAATGAACAAACAAACAAAACAGGCATGGGGAAAGAAAGTGACATTACCAGCAGTGACAGCTATTCACCAATTAATTTCTTTCTACTAAAAAAAAAAATAAAAATTAAAATCTACCCTTACTCAATTTCTGAGATGCTTTTTAGTTAGCTTTTCCTAGAATAACTTCACATTTAAATAGAAGCTGCAAACACATGAACATTCAGAGGCAAGCTATGTGGTTAACACCATTTCCAACGTAATATGAACATATTTTTCATAGGGACAGAGTATGATAAAATGCATTACTTCAATATAGCATTGTCTTTTAGCTTAGATGCTGCTTTTTCTACATCAGCAACACTCAAGTATCAGTGGCACAAAAACCTTTGTGTAACCACCATTCACTATACTTACAGAAATAACAGGTACCCAGTAATTTCTGTTTGCTAAAGTTCTTATAGGTCTTTTATTACAAGAAGGAAAGATTGTGATTTTAGGCTGCCTAAGGGAAACTGAGATTTTTTTCAGTAATGAATAACAAACATTTTCTGTAAGACCCAGGCTTCTGCCTCCCCTTATTCAGGCAAAATTCCCATAGTTTTACTGTGTGTGGGAAGGCTGACTGTCTAAGGAGTAACATTTTAAGATTTGCTCAATAGCTTGCCCTCTGATCAACAGACTCTGCTTAAATGAAAGCCAATACGATTGCTCAGGACAGTCCTGGCCAACTCATTGTATTCTGGTCCCAGTTTAGCACTGCACCATAATATGTAGTGTATAGAATTCAAATAGTGTCCAGTGCTTAATTATAAAAAAATCCTGTCTCTTTTTACAATATGACTTAAATTTAAGGTCAATACTATCTCTTAAAAGACAATAAGTTTTGAAGAAGTTGGAATATGTGGAAGTAGAACATACTGATGATAAAATTTTAAATTACTTTAATTTTTCCTCATGTTTAAAATAGTATTCCATGGAGAAAATAATCTGTTTTGTATCAGACTGTACCCTGTGGTACATATTAGAGTTGCTGAAAAAAAAAAATTTACAAATCTTCTTGGAGCAATATTTGCTTAGAATATAACCTCAGTTATATTATACATTAATCTTTAGTTTTGTGTGAGAAAGTATCCAATATATGCATGTGTGCATGTGCATGTCCTCATGCAGGTGATAAATAATAGAAAGTCCATCTTTATGATAAAATATAGATGAGATGTATAATATATGAACTAAAGTTAACAACAGGAAAAATCATTCACACACAAGAAATTTGGGGGCAGAATTCAGTGAAGTCTCACTACCTGCCAGAGTGACATAGAAAACAATTAAAATTTTAGTTAGGAGATATAGAGCTGAAGCTTTCATAACTGTTGATTTTTCTCTGTTTTGTTTATGGAAACTTTTTCTGTCAAAACAACTGGGGAAAAAAAAAGAAATATTAAAAAAGTAACTCTCATTTCACTAAAATAATGTTGAAAATTTGACAGGATTTAGTAAAGAGACACAAGCATGATTCAAGAGCTGGAAGCCCTGTTTTCTAGTGGTAGACTTAAGAGCCAACTACCTTAGGTTGTGAAAAGGGGCTTATAAAGAGAAATAACAACAGCCTGAAGAATGATAGAGAAGACATATAAATTAGCAGGTCAAGACATAACAGCATACACTAGCAGAAGGTGAAAACTAAATTGTTTGAGAATAGACACAGAGAAGATGTTTGAGAAGATGAAAAATTTAAACAATATGATATGCATAAAAGATGACATATTTCATACAGAAATTGCAAAGTGAGTATAGGAACTTTACTGTAAATTGCAGAAAGAAAAACGGAGAGTCAAAACAGTTTAAAATATTTTTTAGAAAATAAAGCAGAACATTTGTCTTTCCTATGAAAATCTGAAGACATGTAGGAATTACGCACTTCGCTGTGGCAGAATTAGAGTGAACTACTACTGAAACTCTATAGCCTATCTTCTCTCTCTGAGCAGCTTGGAAGGCACCTGAGGTGTCCAGCACTATGGCTTCCTTCAGAGGCATCTGCTTCTGCACGTGAAGCCAGCAAACAATTTGAAGACACTTGCCTCTGGTTTCTAATTTGAATTAGTCAAAATTTAATAATGGAATTAACTATCTGCACAGTGCTGGACACATCTGTCCCCTTCTGTGCTAGAAAATTTCTGAGTAAAGAAAGAAATTCCTAGAACACATAAGCAGCAATTTCTCTAACTACACTGTTACTTCTGGGTTCGTGACCAGATTAAAAGTATTGAAATCACACAAACATATCAGAACTATTTATGCTAAAATAAAGAGGCAGAGGTTGGAAAGAAACAACACCTTTCAAGAGATGAACAGAGCAAATATCAAAAATTCATGTAGTGGTAAAATTGCTCACAGAGAACAAGAATTTTTCTCAACAGTCACTGACAGCCTGATTCAAGCAAAATGTGAACCAATCATCAATTAAATTTCTTCTGCAACTTGGAGGGGTGAGGTTGAAAAATGTATGGGTTTTTTACATCTAGATCTTCTTAGTCTTCCTTATAATTTTTGTAATTCCTGGTTTCAGTCTGGATTTGGACCTAATCTATGTTAGAAAATCAGTAGAAGTTTTTTTTTTTTTCATTTTTTCAGACTTATGGAAGCATAAATTTTCCTGTTTATCAACTTAAAACTATTTTTCTTGTTAACATAAAAAAACCCATATTTTGCTCATATTTTCACATTGGTTCAATTCACATTTTTGACAAGTGATCACAGATGTCTTTTTAGGAATGTGTGCAAAAACACAATTAAAAAATATTTCATACTTAATTTCTTTTCTCAAAATACATCCTTGATGTCTGGTGTGAATATTAACTCTTATCATTGTCCCTGGATGTGGGAAAGCTTTATTCTGAAACTATGAAATCACTGATTTATTTTTGATCCTTGTTATTGTATAATAAACCTGAGAATAAAAACATTCTGAAATACAGTTTCCAGCCCAGCATTTTTCTGTGCTCCTAGATATTAAAATTAGACTTAAATTCAGAATTGGACATGTGGGTATTCAGTTGCACTCTTTGGGCTTGAAGTAATTTCTGTTAAATCTAGGGAAGCTGGGAACAGGATCAGTTCTCATCAACAATGCCAGGTATGCACACCACAATGTTGTGCCCATAGTATCTGCTTTACAGAAATGCCCAATCCCAAAGGGAAGGCACAAATGTGCTACTACCTTTCTCAATTTTACTTATAAAGGCTGAGAGAAAAAAACAACATGAACACACCCTCCTCCACCTTGTCTGTGTTCCTTCCCCTTGGTTTTAAGAGCAGCATTATTGTTCTGTTCAGTGTTACCATGTGTTTTTAAATGACATAGATGTCCATCAATTAAAGGGATGAAGCATGAGCAGAATCTGGATGGAATGATGGATGATAGGACAACTTTGAGATACCAGTGAGAAAAAGCCATGAAAGAATATAATATGATTCTAAGATTAAACAGGTAAGGAGTTTTGGTAGACATAGAGAAACTGTAGTATCATTGAATAAGATGCAGGCAAGAGCTCATTTAAGATATCATGTGTAATCCAAATTGATTTTGCTCACAAAGGGCATTTCAAACAACAATAACAAATCAGCTATTTAAGTGCTTAGGAAAGAAAAAGAATCTACTCTTTACAGGACTTTAAAAAGTTGGTTTACTTATACTACCAAAATAAAGGTAGCAATAAATGTTGCAATAATAATATGACATAAATAAAAAATAAATATGTTTGGGTGTATTTACCAGGGAAAGAGAGAGAAGAATTATTCAACTTAAAGGGCATTACTAGAATGAGATTAATGGCTTTGAATTATCCATTAATAAAACTTAGTCTAGACGTTTGGAGAAGATTAGAAGATTGGGAGAAGATGGAGAGCTTCCCAAACAGACCAGGAGGGAAATCTACTTGTTTCAAGATGGAGTCTGAGACAGGGATGGAAATGCTACATAATCTAGGAATTCAGAAAGCTTCTGAAGTAAATCTTTGGCATTAAATTAAACCATAAACCTGCTATTTGTTGATGTTTCTCATGTATTGTATTTTGTTGATCCTATGATTCAGATCTTCTGATCATTAATTGAAGGGTTCAGGAAGATTTCTGCCCTCAGAGTCTTCTTTGATGTATTTATTGTCTTCTAAGAACAGAGCTGGTTGTTTCCCATTGCAGCAAGGTGATGAGGAAAAAGTCAACAACATTCTAAGGGGAAAAGCTTAGAAAAACCTGAAGTGCTTAGTTGGCATCTGTTGTTTGTATGCTCAGGGTTAAAGACAATCTTCTAATTTGGGAACAATAAAGAATTATAGTATCAACTAGACTGGCAAGGTCCTCTGGGCTTTTTATTTTTCTCTGCATTACTTGGAAGTGTTTTTTATGAGTGCTACCCTGCCACTAGATGGTTGTAGGATATGTCTTTTTCATCTCTCCTCTTCACTTTGTCATATTGTTTTGGGTTGGTTTGTTCGGGTTTGTTCTGGGGTTTTCTTGGTAACTTTAGTTTCTGTATACAAGAAGTCTTTGGATCATTTTAGGAAGTGCTTTTTTGTTTGTGTTTTTGAAGGACATTAAGAATAGATGTCCTGTGAACTGTTCAGTACTATGGAACTGAACTTGGTGACCCAGGTCATTCTTTTCCTAAATTCTAATGGAAGCCACAATTATTTCTTGCTTTTATGTCCTAATTTGAACTGAGTTTCTTATGGTGAAAGATTTCACATCTGGGAATAAAGCAAAAGTTTAATTTTATTTTTCTTGTGAGATTTTCTTCCTATTTCCAGGTCCTTTCAAGGAATTACAAGGACAAAACCTTTTTGGAATTTGGTCGAGGACCTTCATTTTCTAACAGAAAAAAAAGAATGTCTAATTTGAAATAGTTCTTGCATTTACTTGCAGTAAGTTAACAGTGATGCACCTAGAAAATGGAAAATTATGCCATCTAGTACTTCTTGCAAATAATGATAAGATCTTCACATGAAGACTACATTGTGAGTTGTATGCACAAGAAGGACTAAATTTAATATCTCTATTCATGCACTGTGTCACACTTTGCAAAACTGCAGGGTTTGTCAAGCTACCAGAGGAGCTGGCACACAGTGAAAACCTTTGTTTTCTTTTCCAATTTACGCCTTGGATGTGGTGGCTGTTTTTGTCACAGTGTCAATGAAAAAAATAACCAACAGAACATTTCCACTAAACATATATTAGGTCCACTGTTCTTAGCATGGTTGTCTTAATTTCTGAACACTTTTAGGAAGCAGTTGGAATAAAGCATACTAATCACAAGTTATGCATATGTAAGGGACTGTCCTTTAAGAAATGTAATCAATAGACATATATACCAATTTGCCCTTCAAACTATTCCAAAAGTAGAAATGTGGAGTGTAATATTACTATTTTTATACCTACCAGTAACAGCATCATCAAAACCACTAATAAGCTAATGTAAATTTCCCATCTTGGAAGATCTGAGTCATGTAAAATGAACATACACTGATGTAATGGGTTTACTGTTGTAAGGAACGGTGAAGAAAAGTGGAAAGTGAAAGACAAGAATTTACTATTTATTTTGCATTAAAAATTAGAAGAAAAATTATGGGAAAATAGGGAAGCAGCTAGATTCCCATGAGACAATAATAACATGGTGCAACATAGTGTAGGTCTTAGGAGTATGATGGTGTAAGAACAACTTAAACTAGGTGAAGATCTGCCTTTAGGGTAACAGGGAATAAATTGGTGAATGGTTATTTGTACAAGTTTGGTCAGCAAGAAAACACTACGGATTCTTCTTTCTCTTCTTTTCATTTGAGTTCTCTCTGCATAAATCATAGTGCCAGAAAACAGTACATAAACCACTGACTGAAGTCAACGGCCACAACTTGCTCATGACCCTAAGACCCTATGCTTCAAGCTATTAGGAAATAAAATAAAAGGAAAACAAAATCAGTATTATTTTTTAAAAATCAGTTTTACCACCAGAGAAAGTTAAAACATATTTCCAGTCTATTCACAACCCTTCTATTAACACCTATTGATCAGTAATAAATAACGTCATTGAATCTGCTGGAAATGCAGGTGAGCGTGATATGAAGCAGAATTCAACGCATCACATCACCAACATGTACATGTGAAGCTCAGGAAAATATGAGTATAATAAAACAGAAGCTTGTTCTTCAAGTTTTCTTGGAGCTGCAGAGACATAGAGCATTCCTGAAAATAAACTGTAAAATATCATATTTATCCAGCCAAACCAATAATACAAAGTGTTAGATGTGTGATTCTGAAGTTTCCTAGAGGATTTCTGGACAACATGCATTGCTTTTGTGAAAAAATATTCACAATCAATTCCCTGAAAACTGAAATCTATAATGGACTCTCCCTAGTTAGCTTTTGAGAAAAAGGCCTTTCCTGGAGGCCCTTCCTCTGACAGACAGCGCTCTTCCACTCTCAGAATCATCACAACAAAGCTGTAAACTATGCAAAATGGATGACCATAAAAATATTTAAATACTATGTAGTGCTAGTCAAAATTAATTAGTAATGTCCCAGCAGTCCGTCATCTAAATAAGTCAGGGACAACAACAACTCACAAAGCTAGGTCATCTCCTGCTGATTTTTAAACAAAATGGGCTCAACAGTTCACAGGTGAGTGAGTAATCTCAGACTGTGTCTTCAATATCTGTCATGAATTAGGATTTAGAAGTTTTTAAGATTTACCACAGTGTTACAATGAACCGGAAATGGATCCTAGAAGAATCCATAAATAGCACCCAAATCTCAAGTGCAAATTACAATTATTCCTTGTCTATATCAAGCTTGTTCCTTAAATCTGACTTTTTGTTTGTTTTTCTTCTGGATACTGTGATTATCTTGATAATGCATGCAATTCTCTGCTTACATTTGATTTTTTTTTAATTTTTTTTTTTTTTCTATGACCTGATCTTACTGGGAGAGGGAAAAGAATATTGGCATCTACAAAGCAATTGACTGTGCAGCCTGATCATTTGCTAAGCATTATTAAAAGCTCCCTGAAATCACTCCAGTGCATTGCCCTTTACAAGCCATCAGCCATCAATTCAGACTGTCAGATGTGATTATCAGCACTCTTCCTGAAGCTGCTTCCAAGCCGTTAGCCTGATCGAAAAGCTCTGTCTTTATTTTTTTATTCCCAAGTGCATGTAAGTCTACCATACAAGTGTTTATGTGGTGATTCATTACACTTCTGAATAGCATTAATGGTATTAAATCTCTAAGATATGTCAGAGTTTGTTAAATTTTCAGAAATCATTCTTATTTAAGGAAACTTTTTTCAAAGATATGCTTACATGTGCATCTCTCTTCTCTGACCATCTATTCATTATTTATTTCAAATGTACTCATTCTGCTAGTATGTGCAAGAAAGATTTACTGTCTGTTGCTTGGAAAACTACAGTTCGACTGGAATCAAAACACTGATACCTGTATCTACCAAATGCCCTTCTTTTATGGACCACATCTTTGCTCCTCCCTCTTTGGAATCAAAATGGCCATTATCAGCACAGCTTCAGGACAGACTCGAGCACTCTATTCTTCAAAAACACATTTAATTTAATCACACAATTTATATATAATTCAGACACACACACATCTATCAGCTTGTTCAAGCTTGTATTTCACCATTGTTTTGTATCAAACATGACCAACGAGCAATCCTGCTGTACTCATGATCCAGACTCACAAAGATGATCCTTGGGGGACCTTGACCTTTGAACTGCTATCTAGACTTTGAAGAGTGGAATATTACAATTGCCATGTTTAAACCTACCATTTCTAAAGTCATGGAGGTATGGATTTATGTGTCTGACTTGGCTACCCAGGCTTGTAAATGCCACTGGATGACTCTCCAGCATTCACTGACAGACTCATTCACAAAGTGGTGGGGCGGGAAATGCTGAACAACCGCCATCTGCTTAATTTCATCTTCACTACAACATTTCATGAATATTCTTACAGAAATTCAGCCCTCAGCCACGCTACCATCCCCTCCTATCGTACAATTAAGTGAATGACCAACTTTTCATTTATTTGTGTGGGCAATGTCTTTCATGTGGTTTTTCATTTGTTAACTGGAACACAATATGCCAGGATTATTTATCTTCACCTGATTGAGAAATCAGAACAAACCTTCACAGAATGAAGACATTGTGTAGCAACAACAGCAGAAAAAGCTATTATAAATGCAGAACAGCAAGATAGACAGGTAACTCGAAGATGCACCATTCCCTGCAAATAATTTATAACAAATAATTTATTTATCCAATTTCACTGTTTGATTTTCTGCTTACAATGCATTAGCAAGATCCCACAGTCCTAGAATTGATGCTTTACTTGAAATTATTCATGATTTTTCTCCTTTAAAGATAAAAAGTTTTTTTCTTTTCCTTTCTTTTACAAAAAGATTTTTACCAGGTTTGAAAATTGTGTAGAATTAGATTTAAACTAGACAACTTAATTTGAGTTTTAGAGTGACAAAAACTCATCTAGAGTTTAATTTTGTGGCATAATTATTCTTAACTGTATATTTTTAAGGATACTTTTACAAGATATATGCTTCAGTAATTCTATGTTCATTTAAGATTTATTTTGAGTTTAAGATTTCTGTTAAGTATTTAAGATGATTTTAAGAGAGTATTAAGTAGCTCATATCTCTAAGTCATGGAGAAGTCATTCATCAGTGTGTATCATATATTTTTCTCTCAATTTGAAGTTCTTCTTTGATTCCTTTCCTCTCCACTTGTAAGTTTATGCTTCACCACAGACCACATCCTATGTACCTGTGGGCAAAGTAGGTTGTTTAAAAAGCAATCTCTTCGCTTTCACTTCCAGGCATGGCTTCCCTTGGGCTGGCTGACCTCTATCTCTGGGCTATCAGCAGAACCTTCTCCCAGCATGGTCAAAGTTGTCTGTGAGATGTAGCCTTAGCTTTTAACAGCACTGCTGGAAATAATCTCTCTTAAACATGAAGTTAAAAGTCAGAGACATTTTTCCCTGTCACTGAGGCCTTTTGCATGTTTTGACCAGAAACTTCTCTTCTTTCCTGAATTCTTTTTCTGCTGAGAATAATCATTGCTTCGGCATGTAAACTTGTCCTTGCACAAAGAAATGCCTCTGAGAAACCCAGCAGTGAAGCATATTCCACTTTGTACTATAGCACAGAAATCATACTAAAACGCATTATTTCAAATAAACATGAATTGCTTTGGGGAGGGGCTTTGTTTGGAAGGACTGTGGATATTAAATGCAGGGAACACATTTGAAGCTGCTATTCTGACATTGGGACATAGTGTCACATTTGGGCAATGCATCATAGGTATATAAATCAACCAGAAGTCCTGCTTCTCTTCAGCTAACCCCACAGAGAGATATGTTTCACCAGCCACATATTGGCAACTTTCTTCAGCTGCTTAGATGTTACCTAACTTACATACTAGGTAGTTACAACACCTGAATTAGGCATCAGCATAAGCGTGTATGAATATGGAATCACAAAATTTAGTATTTAAGAACACATTTATTTAATTACTTCCATTTCTCTGAGCAGTTATCACAGCTGGACCATGACAGGGAGCACAAAACAGGCAATGCAGAGCCTGAAACAAAAGGAACCTATGCTCCCAAGATTATCCTGAGGGCTAGGCAGAAAAAATGACAACAGCTGAGGCCTTGTAGCAAATGCTTAATCAGTAATTTCTTTGTGAAGTACTGTTAAAATTTGTTACAGTATTATTAATTGTAGTTCCCCAACAGCAGGGTATATTTAATGTTTGTGACATAAAAGACTACTTTTAACATATTCAAATATGTATTGTGACGTAAAATTCATTATATATTGCAATAGATATAAAGGGCACAAACCCTGATAAAAGGTGTCAGCTATCTTGTCAATTCAGCTAAACGACAGCATATTCAGAATGTTTTCATATGTGATTTTTAATTTTTTAAATATAACCTCACTGCTTCCCTTTTTCTACTACATATACTAACCTGTGTATCTATATATAAATACATATTTGACAAACATAATGTCTTTTTCTCAGAAATGCTGCTGATAAAGAGAATGTGCATGAAGCATGTATTAAGTTGATATATGCTACCACAGAGAAAGAGAAGAGGAAAACCAGCAGGTCTTCTGAATTTTTACAGTCCTCCATAATTTTTTCAGTTATTAGCCCCCAAGATGATATAGGTTTATAAATAAATTAACAATTTCTTCAACAATTAAAATGCACAAAGTTCACCCATGTTAGAACTAGTACTTAAAAGTTATTAATTTGTGTCATCAAAGCATGGACAAGCAGAACAACAGTTTCAATGACACTATCCTGAGAAGCAACATAGAAGAAATGCACCATGACTTGCTTTTACCTCCTTCTACCAAAAATACTATCATATTCCCAGTAAACTAACTTGCATCCAGATCTCAGGAAAAAAATGAAACAAACCAACAATACAGTCTTAGCACTGCAAACAGTTAAGCATGAATACGTAAGAATTGTAACACTGTGGGAATTTCAGAAGTTTAGTATTTTAATTAGAGAAGTCTTAATTTTTGGTATAATTATTTCTGAAGCCATTGGACTGGCAAGATGTCAATATTAACATGGTGCAACTACACAGTAATTTTGCTATTGAGACTAAAAATAAATTAGTAAATTGATTACATTTTGTCAAAGGATTAGGCTAGTATTTATGTTGTTTTAATACTACATGTTCATAACAATGTTGTCTTTCCATCCATATAGGCATTTTTGGGGAAATGGAAGAATTTGCCAAATCAATGTTTAAGAGCTGGAATGATTTTCCTGTGGTTTTAAAACCAAAGGTTTTAAAAACCTGGTTTTAAACCAAAGGTTTTAAAATATTAATATTTTAAATAAACCAAAAGTCACAGTATTTAGCTTACAGTAGTTCTAAACTTTACATGTTTTCTATCATTTTGTTACATGTCAGCTGATATTTTCTTCCACAGTGAGTCCTCAAACTACAATTATAGTTCTGAATTGTTATTAAAACAAAATTTTCTTTTATATGGGAGGATTTATACCACAGGACATGTCAAACTATGCTGAGAATATGCAGTAGGCACAAGCTATTTTGCACTTCAAGGTCCTTATTGAGCCTCTTTTCCAAGGAAAGACCACCGAAGGCAAGTGGGATGTGATAATTACAGTCACTTGCACATCACCTTGATTTGGAGTCTGTGACACCAGGGCAGGCACCTGGGTACAGGAGGACAGAAAAAAAAATTGTCATCCCACAGTTTGGACATAACCCAAGAGTGTTTTCAGAAGCTGACACAATAGAGATAGATGAATTTCAGCAATAAACTGCAATACTCTAGTCTCTGTGTGAGCCACAGTCTGTGGAAGAAAAATGCATTGTATGTGCCTGTGCACAGCTGTGAGAAGGTCTTCGTGCAATGCATATGAGATGTCTGTACATAAACACTACTTGAAACATTTAATTTCTACATAAACCTAATCAGTCATTTGCCTTTCAAAACTTTTGCCATCTTAAGAATTTTTTTTCTTTCTAAGCCCATCTTTGACATTACAAGGAAAACTCAGAAAAATTTGAGATGTGTGAGATGCATAAAACCTAAATCCATGAAAGAGTCCTATTCCCTACTATTCATTCCAGAGCTACCTAAAAGTGGGAAAAAATTTCACAGCAGCCCAAAAGTAACAATGGGAAAGCATCATGCTATGTATGTACATGGTCTTCAAAGGGAAAACACCGTGACCTTAAGGATTTCCTAAGGGCAAGAGTACCAGCACTTCTCCACAGCTGTGTGGTGGTGTGAAACTGGCTCTGGTTGCTCTCTTTTGGTACAGGGTTCAAATGCCTGAACCAAGTGTAAGCTCAGACTTCATCTGAAGATCCTGGGAATCAGGAGAAATAAAGGATCCAGACTGTTCTCTCTGGGATGGGAAGTAACTCTGGACATGTACACAGTGAAATTTAGATGATTAGAAAACTTCACAGGTGAAAAATAAAGGATATTTCATAGGTAATGTAACTAGAGACTCATGGTAATTTTGCTCTACTTTCATTTTAGTCACCAAAATGTCTATAAGGAAGCTAGGAGAGAAAGGGGCTTAAGGGGGAGAAATACTTTTTTTATTTTTCTAAGGCCCTGATAAAAATGTGACTTTCTGCTTGAAATCCACATGTGTAAGTTACATGTTTTGTATTTAAGGGACATCGGAAGTACAATTCAGAGCTGGGTCTGAAACACCAACCAGCAAAATGACTTCAGGACTAGCATTCCCGCAGTCTGTCTGCCCAGACCATTGCATGTAAAAGTATTACCTAAATTCTAAGGTATCTGGACTTCCACTCCCTTTGAAGTAGCAGCTGCATAATTTTCCTGAGCCTGGAGATGAAGTTTTGCTGAACGGTTAAGGATTTTAAATTAGACTCAACATAAGTGAACACAATAGGTTGTTGGCTTGCATACAAGAGATCAACTGCACACTGCCCAAACGCAGAAAAAGCAAACTCTGACTACATGCATGTCAGTTTAGGCAAATATATATTAGTGTGTATGTGTATGTGTGTGTATGCATATAAAAACAAAATAATCCCATGGTCATTTCTGCTCTATCTAAGCTCCCTCTGTTCTCCAGTGTGAGTTCTACTGCAGGGAGGATGTTGGTATTCATTCATTTGAAATTAAGTTATTCACTGTGTTGGAAAATACCCTTAATAAGGTTGCTTTTTTAGGCTATTTATACTGAGGATGTAAAGCTGCATAGTTTGCTTTGTCACACAACACTTTTTTTTTTTTTTTTTTTTTGCATACTTTTAGGTTCATACCACATTTCCATGATGAAAACAAGTCCTTTTAAGAATGTACGAAGCTACACAAGACTGCACCTGCTTAAATGTTACACTGTACATGGCATTTCCTGTCATCTCATTCATAATTCTAGCTGACATAACTAGTGTTCCTAGGTTGATGTATTTTTGATTAATGAGGCATTAGTTCTATATCAGGTAGCAATTTCAGAATAGTCTATTTCCAATGAGTTATGAATATGACTTGATTATTACCATTTGACCTACTCCTGTGTTGAGATGATTTGTGGCTGCATTTTCCCAGAGGACCAACCAAATGTCATTGCCTTGAAATACCACTGTTATTTTCTAGTAATTAAATGAAGATTAAAAAAAAATATATACATGATAGGCATGGAATCTGTCCATGGTATTCAACAATTTGAAATATTTGTAGACTTACTTATAAGAAAATTTCCTTAACATGAATGAAAATGAGCTACATAAAATTCTGCAAGTGTTGGCCTAATATAAAGCACTGCTGCTTCAATTTTGCAGTCAACTCTGGAAAAACATCAAGTTCTTTCCCTTACCACATTTACACCAGTCTCACGGCATTTAAAGAATAATACAATCAGAAGCAGTCAACATGGGCTTACAAAGGGAAAGTCCTGTTCAACTAATTTAGTATTGTTCTATGACAAGATCACTCAACTAGTAGATGTAATTTTTCTGGATTTTAGTAAGGTTTTTGGTACTGTTCTTCATGGCATCCTTCTGGACTGTGGGATGAGTGGGTGCACCGTGCACTAGATGAAGAACTGGATGAAGAGCAGGGCTCAAAGGGTTGTAGTAAATGGGCCTACATCTGGCTTACAACCAGTCACCAGGAGTGTTCCTCAGGGTTCAATTCTAGGGTCCATTCTGTTCAACATGATTATCAACAATCTGGATGCAGAAGTTGAATGCACCTTTAGCAAGTTTGGAGGTGTTATTTACTCTCTTGAGAGACAAGAGGCCTTGCAGAAAGATCTAGATAGATTGGAGCACTGGGCTATGATTAATGGGATGGAATTTAACAACTTAAAATTATGTATTCTGTACCTAGAATGGAGCAACACCAGGCACAAGTATAAACTGGGAGGGGAGTGGCTGGAGCACAGCCTTGCAGAAAGAGATCTGGGAGTGCTGGTCTACAGCAAACTTGGTACAAGTCAGCAGGGTGCCTGGTACATCAAACACAGTGTAAGCAGCTGGTCAAGAGATTATTATCCCACTGTTTTCAGTGTTGGTGCATCCTCAGCTTGAGTACTGTGCAATGCTGGGCCCTACGATTTAAGAAAGATGTGAAGGTTGTTGAATGCATCCAGAGGAGGGGAGCAAAAGAGGTGAAAGCGCTGGAAGGAATGTCCTGTGAGGAGCAGCTAAGGGCTTTGGGCTTGTCTAGTTTGGAGAAAAGGAGGCTGAGGGGTGTCCTTATTGCTCTCTAGGGCTTCCAGAGGAGGGTAAGTGGAGAGGGAGGTGCTGATCTCTTCTTGGTAGGACACATGGCAATGGTTTGAGGGAAGGTTTAGTCTGGACATTAGCAGACATTTCTTTACTGAGAGTGGCCAAACACCAGAACAGCATTCCTAGAGAGGTGGTCAGTTCCTTGAGCTTGTAAATGTTTAAAAGGCATTTGGACAATGCCCTTAACAATGTGCTTAACCTGAATTGGTCAGCTAGTTAGACTAGATGATTGTTGTAGTTCCCTTCCAAGTGAAATAGTCTATTCTATTGTAAGTCTATGAAATGACCAAACTCCAATATAAATTAAAAAAACCCAACAACACAACAACATAACCTTTTAACATTTAAATGGCAATCAGACATATATAATCAACCTGAGACTAACTAAACACTTTCCAATTGTCCCAAACTATAACTTTGCTAGAAGGTCTCTGATAAAGTTTGAAATGAACAATGATGCACTTAACCCTGTGAAGGAGTTCTTTTAGAATCTCCTGCTTCTTGCTAGCTGTAACATAAATTAGTTGCTATGATTTTAAATTTACCTTCATCCTCTTTATGAGTTTCTTTGCTTTTTTTTTCCTGATGATAAGGTGAATGTATTTGTTATTATTTATTTATTATTTAATATCAAAATGAACATTATAATCCCTTAAGAAGATGTTCATAATCATATAGCCTTGAAAAGCATAGAAATAGAAGCCTTGCATGATTTGGTCAATTAAGGAGATGACCAAGCAATATACTATTATCTTGGGCTTTTTTTTATATCACGCACTGGTGATAATATTGTGAAAAATAATAGTTGTACATACATTGGCATATGATATCTGTAAAAGAGAAGTAATCTTCCTTTTGCAAACAATGGCAGAAACAAAGGGCATCCTTATTTAAAAGTCTCTTTGGCCAGTGACTTGTGCAACTTGTTACACTTTTTTCAGACTTATCTTTTTCAGAACAATATGAGAATTTGAGTGCTAACTTGGATGCTACTTAACATCCCTTTCCCCCAGTTTGGTTACTCCACAACAAAAGGCTATCCTTTTCTAAAGCCTTCTTCTATTCATCACTTTGTTTATCAGAAGGGCATCAAACTAAAATCTGCCATTCCAACTTTGGGATAAACCAAAAAGTGAACCTGCAAGCTTGCAAGAAACAATTGCCTCAAAGACCACCAGACAGAGCAGGAAAACCATAATGACAATTTAAATTCAAAATTTCACAGGGGCAGAAAGCATCTTTTCAAATTTATCTGTGACAAGGGGGTCCTGATCCATGACTGGAGCTTCTTGATGCCCTGCAAATCACTGTCTTCACTGTACAGGACTTCCCAGTCTATTGCAGACCAGGCAGAGCTCTGTGTGGTTAGAAGGTGGTGGAGGAAACTCATACACATGATGCCAGCCTGCAGCAAAATGGTAGAAAGAAACTTTCATCCTCTGGGTTTCCAGTCTAAATTTCTCTGCCCTAGATGAATTTCTGTAGTTATTTTTCTGCACTTGTAATTTGTTAAATCTTTTGTTAAACCTGGAACATCAAGTAGTGCAATAAGAAGATAACTGCAGCATGTCCTATCCAATAAATACAGTTAGTTAGGTTACTTTCAACAAACATATACAAAAGTACTTTTTATTTTTGTAGCAAGGACTGTTCAGTTTCACATGCATTTAACAGCTTTGCTTCATGTGCTTTGAAGGTCCGCCTCTAATTTTTTTGTACATATTAAAATACAGGATCCAGATGCAGCCTCCTATCCATCATGTGCATTGTCTGTGACCTAAGCAAAATGTCCCTTCTTTGGGATGGGGAGTGTGCCCTGAGGGCAGCCAAGTGCACCACCAAAAGTAAGGAAAGTTATAAGCTTTGGCATGAGATGAGGCAATGAGTAAGGAGCACTGTCATTTAATAAGGTCTGTTCTCAGTAATTACAGCGACACAATTTGATCAGCAAGGACTAAGTATCTTCATCTGAAAGGGATCGGATGAAATTAGTGCTGATGTAATAAGTACCATTTGTCACTATTAGGCAGAGAGGTGTTGACAGGTCCCTGCCGTTGCCATGGCAATGCAGCAGCACTGTTTCTCCCTTGTGGGCTGCAACTCCAGCAAGTTACACAAGTCTGGAAGGAAGCAGATGCTCCACCGTGATAACCCAGTTGCCCTCTTCCCCAACTTGGGCTTCACAGGTTCACCTAACACTACTGACATGGGGATTCCTGGGGCTCAATTTGGGGCAGTGGTCCAGACTGCAGTGGTCAGCTCAGGCGTGTCATTTTCCAGCCTCAAACTTGTTTTGTTTTCCCTTCTATCAGTGATCTCAAAGCCATATCCCTGGGGATGCTCCCTCTAGATCATGCTGGATCTGGAACCTTGCTGCCAGTCCTCTTGCAGCCAGTTTCCACATAGGCCCCACGGCAGGTGAGAAGTTCCTGCATTTTCTGATTATTTTGACAGCATCCCTGCACACCTGTTGGGTTGGCCACTTTCTTCCACACAACCTTAATGCAAGATTTATAAGTGCTAAAGGCTTTGTGCAGGTTGAACTAGCCCTGAAAGGTGTCCTTTCCAGATAACTGCTTTCCACCAGGCAGCCCCATAAAGGAAATTTTCACTTTAAGCAAAATCACAGCTTTCTCTGACAGTAAAACTCCAGTCACATGCAGTGAAGTTATTCACAGGTAGATTACATATTGTTACAATATTTTACACTGACACATTCGATGATGTGAAATAAAAAGGCAAGATTTGCTGCCAGCAGAGTAAAATACCACATGCAAGAGATTCTCTTGATCAGATACTCATAATCAACACACATAGCAAAAATGATCTTAATTACTGTCAGTGGGTGGAAGTTTCCTGGATGTTAAATTACCTGCAGCAATTATGAACTACTGAGTAACCTGTTTACAGCTTCCTGAAATTATCATCACATAATTTGGCAATCTGCCATATTTTATTTCATTAAAAACTTAATGTACCATAACATAACAGCCATAATAAAGCTGTCAAGGGCCACTCATTGCTATTTGCTTAGATATCATCTGTTTATTATCTCTCAAAACCACCAGCCAAACAGAAAGAAAACCTGGAGATTAACAGGTCACATGGGAAATGTGGAATATGAAGAGCTCCCTTTTTCTTCTGTACAGCCCAAAAATCTATATCTATCTCATTTTTCACAGAGTCAAAATTATGCACAGAAAATTTCTAATAACCTGTTTTTGAAGGCCTTAACTGCATTGTAAAGTATGAAGCATTTGGTTGGGACAAAACACAATTTGCAAGAACCAGAATATCTGCCAGAATAATTACTAATATTTTACACTATATATAACAACAATGCTAATGAAATCTATCATGATATGAAGCTATCACATGGTAGAAGTGCTTCTTCTGACAGGATACATTTAAAACAGAATACTGAAGCAACTGAAGAAATTCTAGTGGCTGGAACTGATGCAAAACTGATTCAAGATCACAAAAAATAGTCACTATCACAAAATGCAAAGCATCAGGTTAATTAATTAATCCCTGCAATTGGGACCCAACGGTATCAGCCAACATGGGGTGAGCTTGTAGCTGCACTCTTAGCAGGCATTGCTTTCTCAGAAGTTTCACCGTTCAGACTGAGTACAGATCTAGAAACACAAGTATTTAAGAGTCATCTTATAAACCCAACTGTTCTACTTACAGCAGAAGTGTTGATTTTCTTCAGCAGCTACGTGCTCAAGTACTGCCATGCACCACACGTGCTTAAGTTATAAAGCAGATTAAGTGTTAAGAGATTAAGGTTTTTGGAAGAAATAAGTGCACATACAGGTGTAGGTGGAATTACAAAAACATCAGAAACAGTATTAGATGTGAGTAGCAAGACAACAACACTAACAGAGCTGAGATACTGGCAAAAAAACCCACACCCTGGCACTTAGTGGATTTAATGCACTGATCTTCCTTGTGTGTTACTGACACATCCTGAAGTAGTTTAGCATTCTTAGATGTATATTAAAAATACACTTACTGAGTAGCACATTAATTAGCATATTTTGCCCACTTGGGATTTTTTTTGTGCTTGTTTATATATCAGGAAAATAGGTAAAATTATGGTTTTGTGCATCACTAAGTTATTGAAATCATAATGACAAAGTATTTTATTTGCGAAACATTTGATGACAATTTCACAAATGGGGTAAATAAACCAAGACACAATGCATTAAGTTTTTAAGTAGTGAGGGATAGATTAACATTATGTTTCAGTGCTCATAGACAGCTGAAAGAAGCATTAGTTGATATTGCTTAGGTAATTCACTGTTTTAATATTCCAGCTTTCAAGTAAGGGAAGAGCTACTGGATATACTCCATTTACAGGCACTATTTCACTGAGTTTTAGATTAATGTATCAAATAGAAGACAATCAACACATTTATATGTACTCAAGAAATCTGAGGGGAACCTGTAGCAAAATAAAACTCTTGCAGAAAAATAAAAGCACTTTTCATTAAGACAATTCTGCTGACGTCATTTTACCCCTGGGTTGGACATTAACTATAAGTGTGATTTACAATAAGCATTTCTTCTGGTTACAAGTGCTGCATATCTACACTAGTACACATTTCCAAGGGTAAGCAGGCAAACTAGTACATTTTTCTCAGTTTCTTTTATCTGATGAAAAAGATTTTTGCTTACTATGCGTGCGTATGCACTGCTCAGTATTCAGCCACGTACCTGAACTCACCCAGACGTAGGAAAGAGTACTGAGCAAAAGAATGATGGCAAATTAGTCCAGGCCAAGTGCCAAGCTCAGCAGGCTATAACGCTTTCAGTATATGGATAAGATCACCCATCCCCATACATCACCAAGCTGAACAATGTAGACTCCTTACAAGCTGTGATATTAGCAGTATTACTAGTGTCAGGTCATCCAGAGAGCTGGCACTGGGTTCCATGTATACTTCATGTGTCATCTACTACATCCATCAAAAGTCTTCATGAAAGACAATTTACTAGCTGTGTGGGAAGGCATGCAGGTTTTCAAATGGCTGGGTGCCATCAAATATGCATGATAATTGGTGTCCCAACATTAATTTCTTTGCTTTTTATTTGTTATGGTAATGATGCTATGAATAACTGGACTCCTTGATAAGTTTTCACCACAATGCTTTTTCAAGATTTGTTTTATTATTTTCAGCTAACTTTTTTTTTTCTTTCTTCTTTAACAAATGATTTGTAACAAACTTATTAAAATGCATCCTCAGAGACAGCTCAGGATTGATTATATCATTCCGTCCTTCATGCTGCTATTATTAGAAGGGATATGCTATCATTACTGCCTGAAACTTCTGAAAAGGCTTAAAAAAAAAAAAACCCACAAAAGCACATCAACACTTATGAACATGCTTTGGCAATAATTTCAGCTTTTACAAAAGCTTAATTTAATCTGAAACTTGTACTTAAAGGGAAAAGGCTCAAAATAGTAGCTGCTCACAGCACAGCAGATGGTCCAGACAATAAAAAAGGCAGAACTATTTGAGGAACGTGAGTTGTTCACTGATACAGATAGAGCCATTTAGCAACACTGCAATAAAAATGGTATTTCACAGGAATGAACTAATTCATAAAACAAACTTTAAAAACTTGATATGGATTAACCTCTTTTTTTTTTTTTTTTCCCCCCCTCTTTAGAAAAGGTGTTCTGAATCTGTCAAATGGTCTGCTTTTAAAAAGAAATTTGTGATTCAAAATGCTATTTCATTTTAAAATCTAAGACAACTTAGTAGTAATTTATTTAAATAATGTGTGTGGGGGGGGGGGATGACACACAGTGTAGATTCAGTTATGTATCCTATGGATACCTTATTACAGGATAAAAGAAGAAACTTAAAATTGTTGTTTTTCTAGGAGAATTTTTTTTTTTTCTGTGTCAAATGAATGTTTCATGTAGCCAAGGAAAGAGGCAAAATAATCACGACAAAGTACAAAGCACCTAATTGGAAATCTGTATTTTAATATTGATGCTTCCTGATAAATAGATTGGTTGTTTTGTTTGGGTTTTTTTAAATAACAAACCTGAGAAGGAAATATTTAAATTGCATCTCAAATTTGTGATAGCTGTAGAGTTTACTTATTGAATAATGATATATTCTGAAACTCTTTCCATTATTTTAACTCTTATTTTCTCTTTCGAACATTTACCATGTTGTCTTTTGCGGTTAAAATAAAGAATTTTTTATTTAACCTGAAACATCATTGGTCACCTAATAGTACACTTTCATTCAGTTCACACAACAGTTCTTTAAAGATTATGCAGAAAAGTGGAATTTGAAGGGACTTTCTTGTATAATCCATCACTGGCTTCTGCATTAGTAAGCAAACACAACCTAAAATCTTTTTTATATACCATGGAAGCACCAAGATCTCTTTTGTGTCCACACTGCTTTCTTTTCAAAGGCTGTTTCAGAACTTTGCTACTGCTGATACCTGGAAGCTTTCTTCCAGTTTACAGGCTAAATGTGTTTGAGATCAATTTATATTGATGCTTTCCTTTAGCTTAAACAGCTTTTCACCCTCCCTGACATTTTCACATTATTCTCTTTAGAGAAGGGAATGGTATTCCCCCTTCCCTGACACATTTATCCTAATTAATTAAACTAACCACAGCCTTTTAGCATTGTTTCCTAAGAATTTTTCTTCATCCCTAAATCCTGTCAGTAGGCTTACTCTACACTTCTTCCAATGTGAATTTTTATCTGTGTTGATGACCAGACATAAAGAAAATACTCCGAATATCACTTTTTTGGAAATACAACCTCTACCAGCTATTCTGTGCGTTTTGGATAGTACTTGACTTTCTGAATGTGTAGCAAGTAAGGCTATCTGATATCTGGAAGTAACATGATTTCTGGAGTTTAAAAAAAAAAAAAAAAATTAAAAAAATCTATTTTTACTGGAATATTGTCCCTCATGCAGTTGAATGGCCTTGTCCCATCAGAATCCTAGAAATTGTCTTCTCCTAATGACTGCCTGTTAGTCACTGAAAAGCATTTTTATTCCTTCTGTAGGTCCAAATTGTGTGACACAGAAATCAATTTCCATGATTTCAAAGGAAACTTCAGCATTTCATTCCTCCTAAGCTTTGGCTGGCAGTTAAAAACACAATAATTCTTGATGCTAATGAGAAAGCAATCACCAAGACAAAGAATTTCAGTGCTTCCACATTAACAGTTACCATTATATGCTAATCACATTTTAATTGCTAACCAGTTAGTACCAAAAAAAGAAAAGGCTACAAAAGCAGAAAATAAAATTCATGAAGCAGAAGTTTCAGTTTATCACTTCTTTCCCGTCTAATTTCCATTAGTTACTACCTGACTTGCATCTGTGAAACGCATTAGGTTACAGAAAGCTCAGAGCACTTGTGTCAGGTAATTCTATAAAAATATTAGTCTGAGAAATATTTCATTTTTCAGTGAGTCTAGGACAAGACTTTGGATTTCCACCCCCCCTAACTAGGTTTGAGGTGCGTTCAAAAATTTGTTTTTCTTACTGTTCTTAAGTTTTCCAAAGTTGCCTATGTCCAACCTGTTCTTGCTATTGCAGCTATACCGTCAAATGATTGCTACTATGCATCTTTTAAATCTGAGCTGGCATGGTGAAGCAGAGGCTTTTTGACTCTGACACAGTTTCAGTGCCAAATTCACTCAGCTGTGCAATTGCCAGCAGTAAGGTAGGGACCAGACATTCTCCTCTCTTCATTGGAAAGCCACTGAAACTCCCTCTTCCTGAGTAATCCTACAGAGGAAAGAAACTTTCAGGAAAACAAAATTAAAACACACACACACAAACAAACAAACAAACCCACCAAAAAAACCCCCAAGCAAACACAAAACCAACCAAACAACAACTACTACAGAAAAACCCCAAACAACAGCAACCAACCAGCAATCCTGTCCTTTCTACCAAGTTGCAAATTATTTCTATCCAAATGTACATTATATCTGCACATCTGAAAGCTATTCTGGCCCACAGAAGGCCTTGAAAAGGTTTTTCATTTCATACACATCCATCCTGCTAGCAAGCTCAGAAGTCTTCTTTCTGTTTAAGTGCTGAGCAAGAAACAGTGGAGAAAGGAAATTAATGAAGAGGCATGTAAGGAGCAAAGTCCTCTGGTCCCTCAGGAGAAGGAAAAAGTACTTCAGGGCAAGGGAGCCTGCAGGAGGAGGCTCAAGGAAGGTAATGGAGGGCAGAGGTTATCTTCATTGTGGGTAGTTGAGGGTATGTGGCCTGTGAGTTCCTCCTTGTCAGCTACCTTAATGCAAAGAATAATAGAATAACTCAGATATTCTACAGGAAACAGGAACAGATTGGTAAAGGTATCCCAGTAGGTACATTTCTCTACCTCTGACAATTTTGCAGTTTGTTATGTTTATCAAGTATGTATTCTACCAACAGAGGATATATTTCCTAAACATCATTGCTTTTGCCAGTACTAATTGAAAGACCTCTCACTAAGTGTGATTTTTTTTATTTCAAATTTAAAGGATTTACAAATCTAGCTGCTGCAACAGGTAGTAATGCTAAAAAATCACTTTCAAAGATACTTGTCTGGAGAAGGACAGCAGTTTAGCTATGAACTTATTGCTATCTTTCTAAATGTTCTACAATCTTTCAAAATACAGCTTGGTAGGAAACCTGAAACTAAGTCAACAGGAAAAACACCAAAAACCTGGAGTTATTTAAATTATTCTGATATGAAAGCATATCCTATAAAAATACTGATGACTTACTATTAGCTTCTACATCTAACTAGCAGCTGTGAAAGTTCATAAATAATGGATCTATGAAGCATAGGTAGAACACCTTTGTCATATAAGTTTCCCCTGACAATTTTCAGCAAACGGACATATCACTCATTAATTAGGTGGGAGTTGACTAAGTTTTCTAACTTCTACAAAAGAAAAAAAAAGGAATTTTTCTCACATCAACAATGAGCACATTATGACTAAGGAATAAAACTGCAGAAGACAATTTATCACACATATGACTAGGAAAGAAACATGTACTGTCAGTTATCAAAAGTCAAGACAGATCCTAGGAGAGGATGCTCACTTCATCATTCATTGACACAAAGTTGTTAGCAAAAACAACCTCACACTTGTATTTCCATGTTACCTGTTTTTTTTGTTACTTGTATTTATCTATGTTAACTGTTACCATGTTTCAAGGTTTGATTGCACTGGAAGAGGACATAAACATTTATCTCAGTGCTATATTAAAGAACTAATTGGTTATTAATTTCACTTGCAAACTGTCCATCCTTCTCTCTCTGATTCTTACTGGCCTCTAGTGGTACAGTACTGTGTTTTGTTAAAAATGCATATTCTTTAATGGTCTAAATAGGAATCACCGAGAAACAAAATGCAGATTCTGGACTCTAGAGGGTTAAGAGAACTGGAGTCAAGCCTGAGTTTATAGGTCTGATGGTGTCACTAGGCAACAAGTAACTTGCTGCAGCCAGCTCTTTTCAACCTCTTTGCTTCCTAATGAAGCCCGGCCTTCAGGCTGGTTTAGAGACAATAATAACAAAAAACATGTTTATTCCCTCTTCATCTCAAACCCCACCAAAACCCTAAAACCCCCCAAAACCTCAAAATACAAGAGTGACACTGCAATTGCAGGGACATGATGCTGGAAGCTGTTAAAAAAAAAGGTAGCTTTTGTAAGGTAGGGACAATTGTGGAGCTCCTGTGTTTTAGCCATGTTCAAGAAAAGGACAGTAGCTATAAATCCAAGAGAAAAAACAAGGGGGGGGGGACACGACACAAAAGGAAAAAAAAAAAAAAAAGAGAGAAGCTTTTAATTACAAAGGAGTGCTTTTCCAAAGTCCCATTAAAATACAATTCAAAGCACTTCATATGTTTTTAAATTGGAAATCCAGTAGTTATATTTCTGTGGCTTGACTGATTGTGTCTGGTGTTTTAATCTGTTCTAAGGGATTAAAACTTGAGCCTAATTTAAACAGCCAATTCTATGTATTTGTCTTATTAGACACTGTATTATTTTAAGTAACACAGAAAATACTAAAGGCATTGTGATGAACTGAAGCAAACCTTCTGATACACTGTTTTGCAAATCATTTCTTTAATTACACAAAAGTTCCTATAAACAAGAAAGGAACAAATGAGCCTTAAATTCCACAAGAATCATGAAGAAACTGAATACAATGCAATGAAAATAAATCAGTGCTATGCAATCATCAAGGCATAGTTTGTTTTCTCCATTTAAAATAAAATAATAACACATCTGTTTTTTATTTTTTCATCCAAGAGATTACATGTTCTTGCATGTAATACTTCCAGTTCTTTATCATAAATCTGAATTCTATTGTTATAAATTCTGCACCAGAGCATCTGTACAACCCTAACATTTTTTAAAAGCTAAGTTATTTATTTTATTTGAAGACAGCTCCCTGTACATTTAGTAAACTTAGTATCTCATGGCAAGTACAAAAACATGCGCATGTTGCATTACGCTGTCAGAACAGCAGCCCTGTGTAGTTACGAATATACACAAGATGACCTGTGCCCTACTAGCTTGCAATTGTAGCACATTTTCCCAGAGGTAAAATTCAGACACATTAAATGTAATTTCACACTTCATGTAAAACTAGACACTATGTTGCCCTAGCTAAGAGACAACATGATTCTTTTTGTTTTTTACAAAGCATATTATTGATTTAATTAATATGGTCACTATCAGAATAGAGACCGAAAGCTATTTCCACTGAGGTCCTTGTTCAGTGTTTCCTGCACGTTTTGCATTTTACAGGAAGCTCAGAATTGCTGGGTCTTTACTGCAACTAAGATGTCTTTTTTGTTTGTTTGTTTGTTTTGTTGGTTTTTTTTGACAATAAACCTTATTTCCACCATTTAAATAACTTTTTAGCCAACCTGCTTTCATATACAACATCTTTCAGTTTTAAACCCCTCCCTTCTTATGATGCACAAGCAGCAAGTTCTTAATCTTCATCTGCTCCAAACAAAAATATGTGCCCATGTACTCACTACAGCCTAAAAAAGTCATAATAAAGACGTAACAAAGGAGTAAGGAAGCAGCTGCCATGTTCAGGTAACACTACGTTTTGTGTTTGTGGAGATAAAATTAATTTCAGCCACTAAGAAACATGTATTCTCAGACTGGCAATCTCTCCTTACAGACAGAAAACAAGGAATCAGGTTCACAGAGAACAAATTATGGCACTAAACTAGTAACGAGGTTACGCAAAGCTCTCCAATTCTCTTGCAGATCAAGGGAGAACAGCAAGTCAAAGCAATAGGCTCTAGATCAGCCATCACCTAAAAATCTTGGATAACTTCTTGAGCATCATCTAGAAAAGAAATTTAACATTTCCTCAGAGATGCAGTTTGTAGTCAAGGCAGCTTGCTTCACACAGGAAAAAAACCACTGACTTTTAAGAGCAGCAGAAAGCCTCTCAGTGGCCAACAATAAATATATGGCCAAGGAGAGCATGTTGTAAGAATACAATACAGTAACGATGTCTCAAACTGGAGCTACTAAAGCTGTGTTTTGCCAAGGAATGGTGACAACATCCCACATACCCACACTGGAGGAAAAGGTCCTTGCTCTAGCAAGGACTACATCGAAAACCACAGAGACCCACTGTGTTTCAGTCTTAGATGGTTCACTCCTACTTGGATGTCCACTTCAGACAGCCAACAAGAAACCACAGAGCTAGTCTCAGGGCAAGTAATTTACAGCCAAAGCATCATCACTGTGTCAACAGCTAAATTCTCAGTTTGTCTCATAACATTCACCTTCTCCATGAGATGGGATGATGCAACCCCTCACACATCCTATACCAACCGTACACAGCATATAAAAGCTGTCCTGGTTTGAGGAAGGAATTAACCTTCTCAGAAAGAAAGTTCATAGCATGTGTGTAAATTTCTTAACAAATGTTGCGAAGGATGGTAGTATTTTTCTAACCTTCTGCAGCATAAGACATCTGTGACTGTTCTTATCACTGGGCTGACATTTACCAGGTACAGCATCATCTCTCCATGTGAAGGAAAGATGAATCAGAGGGAGCATACCACAGGCCATTTAATTTTCCTCCCCAGATCAATTAGGAAGCAACTGTTTTCTCTTCTCATTATGCTCCTTTTATTTTACTTCTGAGTAATTTACCTGCCATACCCCTTCCCCTTCCTACTTCAGCACTGGCTCTGAATGCTGATGAGATGCTGTGTGTCACCCCAAGTAGTTACTTAGGTACTTCAGGTATAAGGATTACTTGACCCACAAACATTCAGGCACCAGTCAATTCTATTATCTGAAACAGCCCAGGTGCCATGTTGGTGCTGCCTAGATAACAACAAAAAATCTACACACATGCACACAAACAAATACAACCCTTGTGCAGATGGTGGGGAGGAACAGAACCAAAACCACAGTTTTAACAGAACACAGATTAAGGAAAGATATTTACTTTTGAAATGCATCATCTCTTGCTTGCTTCTCAGAGACCTACAGTAATTAAGGATAAATAGCAACTTAAATGTATTTTATTTGCAACATTGAAAGCTTCAATTTTCTTTCATTGAGGGGGAACAATGTGTTTCTTTTCAGTATGAAGAAAATTGTTCTGTGATTATAATGACATCATGCTGCCTCTCACTGATTGTTGCAAACCTAAGAGCTTGAGAAAGAGGAAGGACACATGAATTACAGTACAGCCTTTCAGCTGTTTAAGTAAAAATTTCTGTATGTAAAGAAATAGAAAAAGTAAGGTGTAAATGACCTTTTTTTTTCCTTGACCCTGAATGCTCTTTCCCTTAGCCAAAACACTTATAATAAACTGAAATTAGAAGATACGTGTGTGATTTTTAGTTTGATTTTCCTCTGTAAAGTAGTAACAAGCCAAAACAAGGATTCAAATACCTTTAGAGGAAAATGATGATCACAATAATTCTCAAAACTTACAGTGTGATTTCATCACTGCATTTTTTCCCACATCTTATACTAAAATGTACTTGATTGCTTAAACTTCAAGTTATATTTTCATGAGTGAGAACTGTTTTCATGCCACCTGTATAATTAAAATACTAAAGAAAGAAAGCAAGAATTTGTTTTCAACATTTTGAGGCTATGACATAGAAAATTAGAATTGTTATATTCAACTATGCTTCATGGTTGAGCAATAATATTAGTAAAGTTTATCTACATTTTAGGGTCTTTGGGACCAAGACCATAATGCTAATATATTTTGAGCCCTCTTTAGACAATGTAAAGCAGTGGCCATTCATAACATATGCTAAAGAATAATTGCTGGATGCTGCCAATCATCAGTTGGGGTGTGCAGGGAGACTACTCACAGGAAACTGCAGCAGTGCACCAAACCCCCTCATTCCTGCATCCTCCCCTCCTGCAGCAAGTCCTGTTCCAGGACCCTCTGAGGTCACCTGCCCCTTCTTTCTATTGCTAATCAGTTCTTGTGATTCAGGTCCCTCATCTTTTAGGACAGCGTAATTCAATTCTGCTTTCTTTACTGGCATGCCTAGAGCTTCCTCCAAGCTACACCAATACACAAAGGAGTGACTGCTTTGAGCTGTTTTTCCTGGCAGTCTAGCAGTCTTTTTGTCATTCTCAAACTTAAAGCCTAAAATTCCCTTACAAAAGACTGAAGCAAAGCCTCAGTCACCAAGGAATTGCTGGATATCATTACTCAAAACAACACTAGAGAAATAAGTGCATTGCTTCTTTGCACATCACAGTAATTTGGGAAATGTTTTTATTACAAAGAAATGGAATAGTACATATGTATTTCATGGAACTCTGAATATGCAGTGCCAAAAAGGTTACTTTCATATCTGTAGTTTTAACATTTGTAAGAAAAATAATTTTGTTAAGTAATAGTCAAAATACTAGCCTAACACTTGTGTCTAAAGGAAAATAGATCATCCACACAGATTCTTCAGAACACGGTAAGCCTATTATTGTCCAAAAAGACATTTTACAGAATTTGTAATGCAAAGACATTCTATGTTTTTTCTTCTGATTTCTATTACAAGTTTTACAACCGCACAGATTGTCCTAGAGATAATCCCAGACATGCTGTAAGATACTAAGCTCACCTTCATTTTCTAGCACCCACTTGTCCAGAACTCAAAAATCTGCCAAGGAAAATTTGGGTTTTATAAATTGCAATGTCCACATACCAGTCTAATGTTCAAACAATGAGGGAAGCTGAGGAATAATCACTGATAACTTCCTATCAGCAGTCTGCACCTCTTTATATTCAAGAGCCTTGCACACCTCAGTGATTGACAACTAAGCTGGTATCACTGAGAGAGGAGTAACCTGTCAAATCACCAAGAGATTAATGATTTAGGTGTGATGCATGAGAAACCATACAATCCAGAAACCGATTGGGACTGACACAAAAAAATGGAAAAACTGGCATTGCATTTTCCCCACCCAGTAAATCACCAAGCAAGTAGGAAGCTACACATCCAGCAGTCATTTGAGATCCCAAGTCCTGCTCAAGCAGAGGATGATATCTAAGTCCCGAGGCAGCTAAGACTTAGATAAGTACATAAAATCTGAATTAGGAACTAAAGTCAGATTCTTTCCACTGGGAACAGGTATGAGGACACCGGTCAGGCTGCATCTGCAACTGGTTCTTATAAAAGCCCATGCTATAAGCAAACCCTGACCTTGCAAATCTAATACTCAAGATGCTGTTGGGCTTCTACATAAAAGGTTACAAATATTTTTTCAGTACTGCTTCTGGCTGCCATTGCTTTTGGGGTTGTCTGATTTAGTGCTTAGTTTGCTCATCTTTCAAGGGCAAGTTTTCATCAAATTATCAGTGATGGAAAACATGGGATTTATTTAGCACCTGTTCTGAGGACCTGATGAAAATTAACAGAGAAAGGCATTGTTTGAATGCTACAGACACTAATGTAAATATTTATTTTTAAAAGGTGTTTCTGCAATCTCTCCTACAGATATCCATATTCAGATCATGGCCATCTGCAAAGAGTGTGATAAAAAATCCTGGAACAGGTTCTTGATGGTCCTGACAGGCATGAAATTTCATAATAAACCAGAGAGAATGTACCTGTGGACACTCAAACTATTAAATTATACTGGCTTTTCTGTTCGCTGTTGTGTGCAAAGGAAGAAAAAGATAAATCACCTCAAGAAGATATTCCTGGTGTTCAGAACCACTAGTCTTTTCTCATTTGCAGCTCAGACTGTGACATCCAATGGACTAAGATCAAACAGTCCACTGAGATCTGCCTTCAGGATTCAAAAACATCTATTCCTGAAATCAATTTTTTAAAAGTAGATCTAGCCTTCTGTGACTTCTTGCTGAGCCACTGCCGAATAATTTCAATTTCATGCAAATTATTAAAAACATGATGACTTTTCTGTTTCTTTAGAGTGTACCATTGGTTTCAGAATTTATGCTGAAATTCATATAATAAAGGAAAATGCAGAAAAACAAAGCAACGTGTTTTAAGAGCTGTATCTAGCCAAGCCTAGTTCAAATAAAGCCAATTGCTCAACTCATAAAACTACCCAAATTCACTGTATTTCTGAGTTTTTCACTGCAAACTACCATATCAAAGTTCAAATTCCAATCAAGATCACTACATCTACTTCCTTTAAAACCTGGAAATTGTTTGCTACACATGTAAGGGGTTGTTTTTTATATATTTTTTGAAGCCCCTATATTCAGTTTGCTATAATTACCGGATGAATATGGATAAACATGTAGGAAGGCACCCTTCCTTGCAAATCAGCTGGAAGCTAGTTGTTATGATTTAAAAACATTTTCATGCTTCTGCTCTGGCAATGTTTAATCATTTGTAAGTATCCCAAAATGCTATGCAGGAAGGGAATTGATAGCAGTTACAGGGAACAGAGAATGACAAGTTCAAAGAACTAGTGAAAAGAATTTGGGGGATGAGCTACATAATCTTTAGAAGTCCCTTCCAACCCAAACTGTTCTATGGTTCTGTGAAAATGGCATGACTACACTTAGGAGAGATCCTTGGAAATTTTTGAATGTTTTCACTCCTAGCTATGGCTATATCTCGGTCATTGTAACTTGACAGATTAAAAAAAAAAAAAGCCTCTTCCACTTGCCTCAAAAAAAAAGTTATGTTTTTTTTTTTTTTTAATAAAAATCATAATAAAATAAATTTCTCAGTAGTCTTTTGAACATAAACCAATGTTATATATACAATTTATGTATTGAGCTAATACTGAATGTGACAATTCTATGCTTTTTCCTAGTTTGTACATATTAACAATGACTGGACTCTGATTTTCTCCTCTAGCATCAAGATCGTGCAAGCCTGACTTCCACCAGCTTTAATTAAGACATACATCATCACAGGGATTTCCAAGCATCCAAAATCCAAAACAAGTAGAATCATAGGAATGATAAATGACATGCTAGCTTTACTTTGTTGTTGTTGTTGTTTTATCCCTGCCATTGGATCAGTTGAAATCATTTTGATAAAAGAGACCCTGTCCAGCTCCATTGACAGTCTAGTTAACAAGTAGTTGCCACCCAGCTATTTCCTGATCTCTGGGTTCCTCCTCTACTGCCCCTGAGTGATCCATGCCTCCGAGAAGTGATAAGCAGCCTTCCATGCCTAATTGTATGTTACACAGTTGGAATGAGACTCATCTTCCTGCTTTTATTCAAGCCCACAGGAATGAAAATCTGCTCTGTCTCTGCCTCCAAAGAACACAATACCCTGTCTGAGGGAAGGCTTCCTACAACTCCATAATCATTTAAGGCATTTAAGGAACATGGACTTGAAGTTGAACCCTTCCAAAGAAAAGATCAAGATCCAAATTTTCAGTAAGTTCCTGATGGTAATCTAAATTATTTGATAGTCTGGCTTTAATGAAGAAAAAGAAGAAACGTATGTTGTACATGAAGTGGAAAATATACCCGAACACAGCACTGACAAATTATTACATGAGAAGCAAACTAACAAAACCAGTTTTCTTACTTGTGCTGGTTTTCCTGGTACATAACAGAGCATCAGCATTGACTGAAGCTCTTCCTACCACTGGGGTTATTCAGAGCAATCATCTCCCATTCAGATCCTTGGGAGTCTAATGAGAATTGAACCCATGATATATTCTTCCTCTCGGCAGGAACACTGGGTATTGTTTCTACTTCGGTTTGTATTTCCTCAAAACTTGTAGAGAAGAACATCATATTTGCCAAATGCAGCAGACCCTATTGGTCATCAGGTTCAAAACCTGCTAGGCCTGGGAGAGAGAGCTAGGATGATATAGGCAGAGATAGAAATTCCTGCAACAAGGTCAGATAGATCTTGTTTTCTTTGGCAAATAGTCTTTAAAAGCATTTGTTTGTTTTTCACATGGACTGGGATGAGTTTTCTTCTTAGTCAGAGAAATTAATTTAATAGTACAAGGTAAGCTCAGAAAACAGTATAAAACTATAAAAATGTGCTATCTCTGCTGTACCTGTTTATATCCAGACATCCAACACCACAAATATAATATGCATCTGTGTATGAATTATGAACTACTTTTACACTAATTAAAGAACTGGTCATAATGCAATCACAGAGAAAAATTACCATCTGCCTGTTACATTTAGAACGGGAAAAATGTATTATAACTTTATTCACTTTAATTGTGTTCTGATGTGTGTTTACACGGAGGTGAGTAACATGAAAAAATAAGTACCAAATCAAGGATCTTCTTCATGTCATAGTTCCAGTCCTACTGTTTTGAATGCAACAACAAAAAGATCTGAGAAATATTAATGGAAATTCTTATAATCTGTGTATCTGTAATCTATTCAGTACCAATAGTGGGACATATGAAAGCTGATTTCCATATTTTATGATAAAGTTTGACAGAAAAATTTTGTGTCTCTGAAAATTAATCCCTTATTTGCACAGTCCATGTTATTTTGTGTTATCATAGTCACCAACTGCAAACTGAAGATGGAATGCGGTATTATCATTTATTTTGCATTTGTTAGATGTACAGTGATAACTGCATAAAGTATCTGAGTGACATTCCAAACAAGCTCTGACATTTCAAGTTTGTTCTTGTCACCTAAAGATAAAGTACCACAACAGTTTTGGACAGTTTATTTCAATTTTATGGTGTTCCTTTAAAAAAAAAAAAAAGAAAAAAAATATATATATATAATACACAAGCTGTTTTGCCTTGTGACCTTTCGCTTTAGAGTGGTCATTGAATCATCAAGCAATGAATCTACCATGCCTTCATCTTATTCTTTAGGATGCATGCACTTTTGAGAAGGTGAAAGGGAAACACTAGGAAAGCTTGGCTCTGTCCTGTCATGTTGTCTTAGTGTGACATGAAATTCTGTGACATGTGACATTAAAAAAGGTCACTTTGACAACCAGACTACTAGAATGCTAGGCTATTTTCACTACTGCTGGAAAATGAATAGCAAATTATTCGATGTCTGCAACTAATAATAAAAATATTTTATTCTTTTCTTCTATATTTTATGGAATTTTATGACTTTGTGGAGTTTTTAAGCATTATGGACCTTCTACAACTTCTCTCCTGTTCTCTCATTTCTTCCCCCTAGAATTTTCTTAGTTGTAATGAGGTTTGTTTTGTTTATTTTTAAAGAGTATATTTAATGTGTTAATGATTTCCCTATTCTTTCTTACTACATGGGATAGAAAAAGAAGCAAAATTTCATTTTCAGCACTATCTTTCAGATTTAGAAGCAGAAATCCAAGAAAGAGATGTAAGACAGGCCCAAATCTTCCCTTTGAAGAATGATCAGCACTTTAAAGGTCCCTTTCAATCCAAATCATTTTAAGTTTGTATGATTTTTTTAGAGGCTTCCAGGTTCAATCTTACATGACAAGGTCTCTAATTGATAACACAGTAGTCACATCCCTTTGAATGTAAGTTTTAGTAATTAAAAAAGAAGGACATTCTTAAAGACCAAAATCACCGTTCTTAACCTGAACCTAAAACCTGTGGTGGAGTTGGAACAGGGGGTAAACCTGATAAGTTTTGCTGGAGACCAAAAATGGTATCTATTTGACCTGATTTTTTTTTATTTCCATTGTTTTTTTAAAAAAAAAAAAAAAAAGAAAAAAAAAAAAAAAAAAGGAGATTATGGTTCAGATTTATAGTTTGGTTTCCTTTTACTTATTGTGACATGTACACAGGTTATTGTAGCATGTGTTCTGTCAGCTTTTTAAATTTTAAGCATTGTTCTCATGGGTGTATTACTTGTCTGTTCTAGTATACTTTACACAGTTGGGTTACTGGGGTTTTGAAATGTCTTTTCAGCCTGCCAAGTGCCTGTTTAGAAAAGAAAGGAAAAAAAATATGTTTTTTGAATATTCTTCACTTATAAACGAAGAAACTGAATTTGGAAAAATGAGAGTTTGAATTTAATGAAATGAGACAGGGACAGGCCTCCATCAGTGCTGCAAAAATGAAAAAAAAAAAACCCCAAGCTATTATTTGTCTTCTTTTCTCCTGATTTTGTGCACTAAATGTAATATATCTCAGGTGTTATGTAAATATGGTGGAACACTAATAATGTCTTTAGTCAGAGACTACCAGTCTGAAGTGCTGATATACAGATGGTGTTTGTTTACTGAGTTAGCTATAGATACAAATTTCCAGATGGTGATGTATCAGGACTTTTCTTTAGAGCATAGGTAGATCTTGCAGACATTTGTCTGTTTAAATTGTATAGATTTCTTGGGAGACCCTGTTCTTTACAACAGTTAAAATTCATAGCTCAAGAGCATTTGGTGTGTGTTTTAATGCACATAAAAAAGATTCTGACTTTTAACAGAGGCTATAATGTTGTTCTGTTTAATCATTCTTATTTTAAAAACTTTTCAGATGGAGGATGTTTTAAAAAACTATACGGAAAGGTAAATCTTTTGGATTCTGTGTAGGTTTTTGCTGGGATAGAGTTAATTTTCTTCATAGAAGCTAGTAGTACTGGCTATGGTGTGAATTTGAGCTGGAAACAGCATTGATAATTCAGGGAAGTTTTCCTTAGTGCTAAGCAGCACTTACACAGAGTCAAGGCCTTTTCTGCTTCTCACCCCACCCCATCAGCAAGTAGGTTAGGGGTGCACAAGAAATTGGGACACAGCTGGCACAGCTGATCTCAACTGACCAAAGGGATATTTGATGCCATGTGACCATGCGGCCCCTCATCATATAAAGCTGGGGAAAGAAGAAGAAAGGAGGGTACATTCTGAATTATGCCATTTGTCTTCCCAAATAAACATTTAGCATGATGGAGCCCTGCTTTCCTGGAGATGGTTGAACTCCTGCCAGCCAATGAGAAGTGGTGAATGAATTTGTTGTTTTGCTTTGCTTGCAAACATGGCTTTTGTTTCACTTATTGAACTGTCTTTACCACTACCCAAGAGTTTTCTCACTTTAATTCATTTGAGTCTCTCCCCATCCCACTGGGGAAATGTGAGTGAGAAGCTGCGAGGTGCTAGTTGCCAGCTGGTGTTGAACCATGACAGAGTCAAAGAGAAGGGGTGAGTTCAGGGGTTTTTGCTAAACACTCATTATGTGACTGGTATTTGAATTACTTTCTTTACTTTCTTGATTCTACTAAACCTGCATGTGTCATATTACATATAAACAGAGATTTCATAGTCACAGTTGTTAGCTGACTCTCTGAAGGACTATGGCCTACTGCATATTATATACTGAAAAATCAGAAAAATAGTATCACAACAGGCTGGAATCAGTAATATGAATGGATACATTTTAAGTATTCTGAAAAGCTAAACTCTGAGAAAACTCTGTTCTCTTCTAATGCCATTAAAAGAGCTTTTACAGAACAACACTCCCAGCTTGATCTTGAAAGATGGACAGTAGCTGACAATGAATTCCCTTGGCACATGGCAAGAAGTTTATGTGTCTTACTATTACGTTTCCATTCTGGGAGTCACCTCTATGTAGGTCCTACATCCTACAGATGTATCTGTTCACATAACCAAGGAAAAGGCCAAGGACCTGCTAATTAACAGGACAGCAGAAAAAAGTCTGAGATGAGACCAATGCATAGCTCTATGTCTATCAACAGTAGAGGTGGGTGGAAAAAAGGATGGTATTAAGTGGGCAATTGGAACAATCCAGTAACTTCATTGCAGACAACTTCTATTCATTAAAGACAGAAGCCAGAAAATAAGCTAGCTAGCAACACAGAAATGCAGAATGTTTAAGCCTTTTTCTATCTTTTTAACTTCTAACAAGATATTCTTAACCAAACCACAAAATCAGGGCTACATCCTCATCCTTCTTGGCCCCACAGCTCTATCCAAGACAGCCATCCTTGTTCCTCTTTCTCTAATGTTGCCTTCCTCTGATTCCATTGCTCCAAGTTCTCCTTCCCCTCCTACCTTTCTAATTTATTTTTTTCAGTGTGTCCTTTCATGATTTTGCTCTTCACCCAAATTTCCAAATTCCAGATTCCCATCATTTCATATAAAAATAATTGTGGTTACTTTTCTTTGGCCTTGCTAAACATAACTTTGCCATTCTCATATCTAACTAGAGTGCTGCTGGGGGAAATCTTTTCCTTGTCTGCTGCTTTGGCTGTGTCACTTCCTCACTGTCTTCCCCTTTCTCAATCATATCAAACAGAAGTTACTTGTAATTCCCATCAAAGCACTTTATTTCCTATCCAGATGTTCTCCATCACCTCTCACTCCACCTTGGAAGGGTGATTTTGGCATCTACTTGTGCTGTGGTGCCAGCTCCCCAAACCATTCACAAACTCATACCTGGGAGGATTTCCTCAGCCACTTCCAAACACCAACCTCCTTCTGCCTTCCTCCTTAGGCTCTCTTCTATTCTGATGCCCTTTGAAACTTAGCAGCAGTTAGCTTCTGCTGTATCTTGCACCTACAGTGCTGACCAGTACTGTCTCACTGCTTCCTTATTCCTCCATCTCGCTGCAATCATTGTTTCTCTCTTGTCTTATGGGGCTGTTATGTTGCTCTGTGTTTGTACAGAGCCTCAGAGAAGCAAAAATTTTAAGGAGAGGTAATATCTTTTATTAGATAACAGAAATAAATAGAAGAAACAGGCAAGGTTTTGGGTACTTCAGGTCTACCCATTTTTTCATTTGCTCTAAAGAAAATCCCCACTTTCTCTTTTTTTACAAATATTACCTCTCTTATGTCCCTAAGGACAATCAGATGAAACACTATCACTCTAACAGTACAGGAGTATATAGCATGTGATTATTCCCATAGGTTGCACACAGTCAACCAAAAATAAGTCTTCGTATCTGGAAAAAAAATGGTGGTTTGCCTCTAAGAAAAAAGTAGAAGTTGAGGTTGTAATTACCAGCCACTTTTTACATGCTTATTTAGAGAAACACCTGTTATATGCAAGGTCATCTGCTGCCTTCAGTTAACATTGTTAGAGATGATGAACTTAGACCCTGCAATAGGTCACAACATTAACAGGTTATCCACAAAAAGAGATTAGGATAGTTTCAGCAGTTCTGGTATTCATAACTTAGGCACCATGTTACTGCTATTTCCAGGGAAGATTTGAGCACAGGACAGGACTAATGACTGCAGGGGAATTACCTTCAAAGTTATGCAGTTGCCAGCAACATACTTTTACAGCCAGGAATCAATTTACTGTGACATACAAAATGTACTACCTTAGAATATGCAAGAATAGTTGCAGGGTTGACAAATAAAGAGACTGAACAGATTAGATGATATTAGTGGCACTGAAATTAACATTGTAGACATGTCTCACTACTTGCTCTTTGGGATTGGAAGTCAGAATATGCGATTGCTGAACTGTTACTATACAAAGTGAAAAATGCCTTTAATATTTTTAGGTTTTGCATAATGGCAATCATTTCTCAGTATCTACTAGAGAGTTGTCCTGGTTTGAGTGAAAACAGGACTAATTCTGTTCAGTAATTTTACTTTTCAGCTCAGTTCTTCTAACTAACTGCACTTTCTGAAGTTAGCAGCCTGTTTTCACAGACAGTGTCTGCTTCTAGCAGTGATAACACCTCATGTTTAGAGCTACTACCAAGGATTGGTATGCAGACCAAGGCTGCTGCTGGATCTTGTGTGCCACATTGGGGGGTGCAGAAAGTGAAAGGTCAAACCTGCAGGGAGGAACAGACAGGACGGGTAACTCTAAACTGACCAGCGAGGTATTCCAGCCCATATACACCATATTTGGTTTAGAGCCGTGGGATCCGAAGGGTCTCTGGGCTCTTCTCCCCTCTTGGACTGCCTTGCCAGCTTTTGCTTGGCTTGGTTCGGGTCCTCTTTTGGTTCCTTCCTTGGAGCACCCAAGGAGGACTCTGTCCGTTCTGCCTTCGATCCGGTCTGTGTGTTCCTGAACCCGGTACCAGAATCCAGCTCCTGAACACAGCTCCCGTCTGCTGTGGGGCCCAGTCTGGGACTGCCCCGGTGCCTGCACAACATCAGTGGTGACAGTGATGTAATTACCATCAGGGGGGTTGGGTTCCATACTGGTATCGTATTTATTTGTATATATTCCATTTTTATAATTATTAATTTCATTCTCATTAAAGCTCTTCTAGTCTCCTTTTCTAATCGCTAAGTCTCTCTTCCTTATTCCCTTTCTCTTTCCTCTCTGGGGAGGGAGGGGGGTTAACAGAGAGTGTCTGTTATATGTCTAAGGGGCTGCCCTGACCCTAAAGCGTGACAAAAGTCTTTGACAATCTTGCTTATTTACTACCTACAAGATACGTTGCTCAAGAATTACATAAATTAACGCTTTAATACTTTAATTTTACTATTTCAATCTTTCCATAAGAAGAAAAACCTGCTACTTAACTATGCCCACAGATGGTGTACAAGAGGAGAGAGAAACCCAAAGAAATGCTTCCTACACAAGGGGAAATAAGATCTACAGATTTTTAAGCAGGAAAGTAGCTATTAACACTTTACTTAGCAGGTTCTGGATTGCTATTGTATTCCATTCTTTGAAGGCAGTGTTAATAAAACAAGAGCATGACTGCACAATTGCACCTCTCTTATGAAGAAAGGATTAGAGATTTGTGTTTCTTGAGCCTGAAGAAGAGAAGGCTCTAGAGAGACTTTACTGCAGCCTTTCAGTATATGAAGGAGGCTTATAAGAAAGATGGAGAGAGACTTTTTACCAGAGTCTGTAGCGACAGGACAAGGGACAAAAGTTTGGAACTAAAAGAAGGTAGACTTAGATTGGACATAAGGAAGAAATTTTCTATGATAAGGGTGGCAAGACACTGTAATAAGTTTCCCAGAGAAGTTGTGGATGCCCCATCATTGGAAATGTCCAAGATCAGGTTGGATGGGCTTTTGAAAAATCTGACCTAGTGAAATATGTCGCTGCCTATGGAAGAGGGGTTAGACTACATAATCTTTGAAGGTCCTGTCCAAACCAAACCATTCTAAGATTCTAAGATTCAATAACTGGCACTGTAATTTTGCCATGAACTTTAATGGAAGATCACAAAACCGAAAGAATGTAGGGTCAGGCTGAACAATAATTATATCCAATTTTCACATCACAAAAGTATCTAAAAGCTGTGCACATGAAGAATATCAGACACTAGGACAAATGAAGGGTTGTATATCTGACATGCTTAAAATCAAAGTACCATAGTTTTTTTATATATCGTTTTTAAATTTCTGAACTAATTTTTCAGAGGTGTAAAACTGAGTAAAACACTGATGATCAACTACTATTCTAGCCAATGAATGTAACAATTTCACTGCACTTTTGTGTTCAGAAAGCAAACTGAGTGAAGTGCTTGTACTGAGATGTCTCCTGGACATGTATCCTGGAAGGGATATTTCTGAAAGTATTAAGCCAAATGGCAATGCAAACCCCAAAAGGAAAAAGCTTACTGAATTCCAGAATATGTCCTTCATGTTTATATTCAGCTTAATGCACCAGTGCATTTTTTCCCATTCCTTAGATTTTCACAAGACAATTCATAATTGTTAGCATAACTGCCTAAAGCCTGTTAGGTGTAAATCAGTAAGCAATGAAGTGAGGTGGAAAAGTAGCTTCCCTGTAACAGATGTGTGCTTGAAAATGAGGTGATAATAGGTAAAAAGTTATTAAGAAGACTAATGATGTACAATAACAAGCCTGTCTAATTGTGAAGATTTAATTAAAGCAGAGCTGTTGTGATGCTGGTGCAATTATTAAGAGAATATCTGCTTTTCTGACAGATCAAGATGCTGTTTCAAAATCGTATAACCTAGACCTTTAAAAAGGTCTAGAACCTATCATGTCATATAAATATTTCAATCTACTTAATTACTTTGGGTTGAGAGTATATCAATGGAATTGAGCAAAAAAATGGTATTTCTGAGATGCTTCAGAAGCACTTTATACATTAAGTCCTTGCCATTCTGCAATACACTTGAAGTTTTTATAAACAAGTTTGTATGAATAATAAAAAAGCTGGTTGAATGAGAAGCTGCAAAACACAACATTTTATTACAAGATTAGCTGGCTCATGACAACTCTAAAGGTGCTCTCAACTCTTTCCCAATGAATTATATTTGCAACTGTAACTAGCACCATATGCTATTTGGCATTAGCCAACATGTGTTAGACACCAGAACCTGGCTTCCAGGAGACTAACATATGAAGCAGATTTCTCCTTAGGCTGTTTGGATCATCAGTGAAGATCCATACACTCCCTTCAGTTAACAATTCACAGCAGGGGCACATCTTACCTTAAGAAACCCTGATCTATAAATTAAGTGGATGGTAAGAATTCCTCATTCTTCCTCCTTTCAGTCTAGTCCCAATGTCCAATCTTCCCTGGGGGGATCAAATCTCAGGCACAGGTTTGGAAGGATATATACATAGCTGACCTCAATCCTCAGAAATTCTTGCTTGAAAAATGCTAGCCAATTCAAATCTATCATTTTTCTCATATCTGCTAGCACCTTGATGCATGCTGTTCTGTATGACTACTTCAGCACTTCCACTTTCTCCTTTTTATTCACTTTTCAACATGCATTTACTGCCTTGGTTTCCATTTTATGGTGACCTTAATAACAGCTATACTCAAGGAACTCAGCATCTCTCTGTGAAAAGTGTCAAAACATGCAAGATCTGCTTGCTGTAATAAGACTCAGAAGTCCTAACCTGACCATTTCCTTTCCCTCCACTGATTTCCTTATTCATAAGGAGTAAATTTTTGCACCTTTCTAATCACATTAATAACCTTATGCTGTGGGGGATTTTAACTATCAGTTAAATCCAAATTTAAGATTGTTCTGAAAGAACATTCTCACCTGTTCTACAGGAATGATGCAGAAAGAGAGTTCTGCATGCCTCTGCAACAGGAGTGCCCAAGTGTACTTGGAAAGAAAGAAGAATCATGGGGACCATGTCTGTGCCCATACTCAGACCTGCTACTCTGTAAGGCAGGGATATCTTATCCATCTTGCTTTGCAGTATTGCCATTGAGTGACCCAAACGCTTTAAGGACAGAATAGGGCTTTGTAAGAGCATCTCAGACAGAGTGATTTGAAGTATCCCAAATGTAACTACTTAAGAGATAATATACGTTCTATCATTGTCTAATTCATATTATGCAAAATGGACCAGTGGAGGGAAAGCTTATTTTCCCTTGTCCCTGTACAAAGCAATAACAAAAATTAACAGCAGATGGTGTATGAACTATTAGCCATTTGGAGAGTCATTTAAAGTCTATTTTAATCCTTTCACATGTGATTTTCTTTCTTTTTCCAACCAATAACAGCTGTATCTTTCCTGGTTATTTTAGCGTTTCCCATTCCGACTTCTGACCAGAAATGAACATATATCTGTGATCCTGAATTTTACAGAAGGTTTAGTTCATATTTGATGCTCTAAATACCATAATATTTATAGCCATGGAGAGAAAGGGACAAACCCAACAATTTACATAGGACAGAGAAACAGTTATAAGATTTTTTTCTATCTTTAGAGTTATAGGCTTGAGACGGTAGCCTACAGGCAATGGGATTCACACCTTCTAACCACTAGATTGTCCAGTGATTCCACCCTAACAAACTGCTTTGATAGCTTCTGTTTACTCTTGGTTTTGGATTAATTGATCCAACACTTTAGAAAGAACATCCCCCTAAGGTTTCCTCCATTTTCAGCTTGTCAGATATTGTTCTGCCTTTACACACCTTCTTTCAGACATACTTTCCTCACCCCTTCAACACTTTACACAGGACCTGTACAACCCAATTTATTCTAACACTGTGTTAAGATATCTTGTTTTGAGCATCAGTAATGATAGCTCCAAGGAGAGAATGATTTAAAGGCTGCTCTTGAGTATTAAAAGATTGCACAAATTAAGTTTCATGAGTAGCAGAAAAAGAGTAGAGAGTCTCTATTATATAAATAATTAGTTTTCAACAGTTGAATTGAAAAGAAATGACAAAAAAAGGATTTTTAATTGCTCATGAATTACAAAAATCTTAAAGTCTTTTAAACACATACACTCTAAAGTTGAATGAGATCTCAATATATTCTGGCCCAAACTGCCTTTCCCCACCTTGCTTTCCTCCTTTCTGTCTCACTTGTTCTTACTTTCTGAAAACAGATCTGGGAAGCTTTGCTCTCAGTACCATTCATCAAGAAAAAAACAACCCCCCCCCCCCCAAAAAAAAAAAAAACCAAACAAACCCACTCCAATTCTTCCGAGAGCACACATGCTTGCAAAATTAGTAAAAGATTAGGAACTGACATTGACAAAGAACTTCTTGTAAGAAATTGGCTTGAACCCTAGTTCAGGAAGGACTTAAAATTGTAAAGAGTAAAGACCAGGCAGATTTATGATGTTTTGAAACTTTTGAAAGGCTAGAAAACATGGGCTGAGGGATGTTCCTATTTCCTGGATGTTCTGTCAATGGCATGAGATGAGGTACCAAAGACTTGCTTTAACGCTGCTCTAGGATACTTGACACAGGTGGAGTACCTAGGTTGGGGAGAAGAAGTAACTGTTTACTTTCCTGGGGTCCATAGGCAAGCTAATGTAATACATAGTAATTTAAGCTAAATACTGATTTCTTCTCCTCTAAGTACTTCTGCACCAGAATCTTTATTCTTTACAGATCAAAAATATGGTTGAAAATAGTGTAAGTTATAAAAATTCCCAGAAAACGCTACTGGTAAAATGTGAAGCTGCAATAGTCTTGTTGTTTCACAAAAACTTTACAACTAATTCAACATTAGAGGGCATCACAAATTGCAGAACTTCTGTGACAGGAGGTGATTTTTATTTCTGCCTGAAGAGTAGATGGGGAGAGTCAGTTATGGCTTGCTGAAGCAAAAGGAAAAGGGGGAACTCTTAGAAAATGTCTGGCTTTATCTGTATTTGCAAAAGAAAGATGTCTTTAAAAATGTGTTTCTCCTCCTAGGTAAAGTCACAATGAAATTTCAAATTTCCGAAAGGAAACAAAACGAATAAGTACTCATCTGTTTCAGAAGGCTGAAAAAAGATTTCTGTCACTTCGCTTCCCTATTCCAAATGTAACTAGTTGTGTTTCAAGGAAAAGAAAGGAAAGGAATCAGTTCTGTACATTCTGCAAGTGCCCTCACCCCAGAAACTATTAAAGAAAGCAGAACAACCATACAGTATAGATTTATGATGAAAAACTGTAAACTTCTGTTTCAATTTAAATGGAAAATCTGGATTAGGAAGATGGAAATAAACTTGGATGTGAAAAAGAAAATGAGATGCAAAGTAAGCTAATGGAGAAATAGCAGATATATATATATATTTTTTTTTTTTTTTTAATGTGAAGCAAATCACTTGGTTTTACCAGAGGATAACATTCCCAAACACAATTTTTATGTTATGTGTGATACCAAATTTATTCCACTGCATTCTTCATCTGTAAAACAAGTGACATAAACAGGATGTGCTTGAACTAGAATTGACTTCTATTTGCAAGGTAAAAGTATGACCCAGTTGAAATAATTATAAAGCTCCCAATAATTGTAAAAGGACAAGCCCTCATCCAAAGTCTTACTCCCTCTTGGTATTCATCTGTAGTTAAACTAATGGCTTGATCTTGCAAATTTCTGTGTGGATAAGTGATTATACTTGCTGCAAGATCTCTCACAGCTAAGTAACAGTCCCATTTGTAGTGTTAGGAAACAAGTAGGCAAATAGCAGCTTGGGGCAACACTACAGTGGTAGCAAACCATTCTACTCCTTTGCATTACTTGTGAATTCTGCAGTCTTAGTGCACTGACTGATATTTGACCCAGAAGAATGTTCTGATCCAAAGGGCAACCCCAGAGTGATCTTGAGTAGAAACAATGTTATTGTGTTCACAAAATGCAATGGAGAAATCTTTGCACACATTCACAGCTTTCAATTATTTCTCCAGGGCTGAGAGTCAATTGGGAACTTTGCCAAGTGACCAACCAAAGGCAACATTCAAATTTAGATTCCTGTGAGACTTATGGATGCCCACACCCTAGCTAATATTGGGCTGTGTTAGACATAGATAATTAAATTATTGCTGACTACAGTACACCAGCCTTTTAACGGTACATAATGCAAATACTTTGGATTTGTTTTCCTTCTTCCAGCCCTATGATGAATCATGTCTTTTATTCACAAGACATGACTAAGGTAAAATTAACATCAGAACAGAGACTCCAAATGTGAAAAACAGTACTTATAAAGCTATCAGATACATAAAGGAAGAGTTTGCACAAGGTTTGATTTTCTTCCACAGTTGTTTCATGTACTGGTGTATACATTGTATGCTAATGAATTAAATTCAATGAATGGAGAGAAAATAATTTATTGCCAAGCTTAAACCACTTTTAAAATTCAAGAAATGCAAACTCTAGCTTAAAGAGGTGAAAGTATTTCTGTATATATCATTACGAGACCTGTGACCTAGACTCCTGACCATTCTGGTTTCCCTCCACTGAAGGATTTCCACCTTCTCCACATACATCTCCACAGCTGTATTCCAGCTGTGACCTCACCACCAGCAGCCAGAGGAGTATAGTAACTTCCCTCAGTCTGCTGGCCATGATCCTCCTAACACAACTAAATATTAATTTTTCTTTATTTACGGTGGAAGTTCAATTTGAAGTTCAAGGTCTTTTTTTTAGGAAAGAATGCATCTCATTATGGTCATTTCACTGAATTCTCCATGGTTAAAAAATTATATAGCATAAAACATTTTTCATACTCTTTTTTTCATTATTTTATGATTTCTTATTTTTTGATTATTGATAAAGATTTAGAAACACAGTTATTGCTAATGATAGTGCCACTCCGGCACAGAGCCACTGTTGTGAACTACAACTCTGCTTTAATGAACCCTATACAAACTCTGAACAAAAAAATAGCATCCATAAAAGAATTTACTCAAACTTCAGGATTCTAATTCATAATACTAGTATTTTGGTCTAAATTTCTTTGGACCTCTAATAGGACTATTCTGCTGGAATAATAATAATAATGCAGTAGCATAGTCATTTGATAATCATCGCTGTATACAACATATTTGTATTGCACTTCCTTGTTTTTAACTTTCTTTTTCTTTCCTCACACCCAACGTGAATGCCCCAAGGTGCAGCTTGTCCCTTTCTGGGGGGAGTTCGTCATCTTTGTAACTACCCTTCAAGCTGTAGGTAGCTATTAGAACACCCCTTAACTTCAGAAAGGTCTAACAAGCATTCAGCAGAGGGGAATAGTCACTTCCTTTGATCTTCTGGCTGTTCCTGTTCATTCACTGAGACTGCAGTTGGCCTTCTTTGCTGCCAGAGCATGCTGTGGCTTCATGTCCAGCTTGTTGCTCATTGCACCTCCAGGGCCCTTCCTGCAGAGTCACTCCCCAGCCAAGCAGTCCCCAGCCTATGCCCTGTCAGGAGGTTGGTCCATTGAAGGGTCAGGACTTCGCATTTGTCCTTGTTGAATTTCATAAGGTTCCTGCTGTCCCATCCCTGTGTCCCTTTGTGTGGCAGCTCTGCCCTTGCATATACTGATTCCAGCTTGATGTCATTTGCAGACAAGATAACATTGACTCTTCTAAGTCACTGATAAAAATGTTAAGTTGGACAGGTACCAGCAATGATTACTGTGATACTATTTTTTTACTAGCCTTCAATTAGAGCACAAATGATTAATTAACTACAACTGCCTGAGCCCAGACATCCAACCTGTTGCAATTCATGCAGTTGCTCAAGCATCCAGACCACAGTGTCTTGACTTGGATACAAGAACGTTTTCTCAAACATTGCTGAAAACCTTGATAAAGTTGAAGGTAAAGGACATTTGACACTGTCTCTTCACCCACAACTCACAGAATCACAGAATTACTAAGGCTGGAAAAGACCTCTGAAATCATCAAGTCCAGCCTATGTCACAGCCCACCACATCAGCTAGACCATGGCACTAAGTGCCACATCTAGCCTTTCTTTAAACACATCCAAGGACAGTGACTCCACCACCTCCCTGGGCAGTTCATGCCAATGTCTGATCACCCTCTCTGTCAGGAAGTGCTTCCTGATACCCAACAGAAACCTCCCCTGGCACAGCTTCAGGCCATGCACTCTCATCCTGTCACTAGTAGCCTGGGAGAAGAGCCCGACCCCCATCTGTCTAACTCTAGTAATTTTATCACAGAAGGCAATCAAGTTGGCCACAAAAGAGTGGATTGACCAGGTGTCAGTCCATACTCTATCACTTTCTTCTCACTTCTTGTGCCCAGATACATGTTCTAAGTGGATTCACTGATTTTCTCTAATTTAATGGACTTAGACCCTATAACATTAGCTTTATCATGAGTTCTTTCATTTAGACACAAAGTTTACAGTGTCAATCCATTGGTCATTTTTACCACTAGAAGTCCATTGACTTTAGTGAAGTTACTCCTCATTTATGAAAAAAAAAATTTGATTAACAGAGTAGTCAAGGCTGCACAAGAAGGTTATGAAATCCCAACATTCCAAACGGCCATTTACAGACGTATTCCTTTGGAAAAGTGTCCTTTAGAGTTCTTTGTGGTAAGCACAATGAAAATAATTTCCATTTTCTTGTAAGTCTGTAAAACTCCCTTTTATGGCATATAAAATCTCAATATTCAAGAATCATTTCGTAGAAAAGTAATTTGCAATTATAATTTATTCCCATATTGCTGTACAAGATTGCACTTAGGAAGACAAATAGAACAGAACAAACTATAAATTTCCCTCCTCGTTATGAATTATCAGGATCCTGAAAAGCCATTATGCCCAATATAAATACGTGAAATATGGTCTACTGAACTAGTGAATTTAAGTAAGTTTAGTTTAATAAAAAGTGAGCTGAAAAACAGTTTGTGACCATGGAGGATGTCAGGTCTTGCTTTGAGAGAGAAAATGCCCAGGATGGGAAAAAAACTTATGAGTTAACAGCAATTCTTGAAAGGTATTGCTGACCACTTTGAATACTGCACAGATCAGAAGCAAGCCATACAAAGATAAACATGTCTCACAATTGTTTACATTTCTGCCTTTCTTCTGCTTTTTATTTCCCCATATGAAGCACAATAAAAGATGTCACAAAAACATTTTTTACCAATAAATAATTATAGCCTATAAAACATTTGCAAATCAAGGTAATTGCTTGGTATGACCTGCTGATAACTCTGATTCTGCTCATGTTTTGCTAATTTTTTTCCTCAAAATATTTTTGTTACTCCTTTATGTTGGGGTTTTTTTTGGTTCAACAGACATGTTGAAACTTTGAAGCAGTGCTGTTATATAAATATTGCAGCCTGCAGCCTGGTAAAATTAAAGTAGCACTTACTTTTGCTGGATTTTAATTTTTTTCTGTACTATATTATTTCCTAGTATTAGTGTTCCATCCCTGGCTTCATCTCATGGATTTCAAAACTCTGTTCAGCTAAAAAGGAAATCAAAGTTCTCCTTTTCTTTAATTTAATGGATTTAGACACTGTACTGTCAGCTTTAACATAAATTTTTGCTTTTAGATAATGAAGCCAACATTTGCAGTGCAAGCTCTGTAGTCCTTTTTACTGCTACAACCCATTGACAGCAGGGAAGTCATTCCTGACTTACAGAAATGTAAATAACAGAATCAAGTTACACACTACAGTGTTACTCTATTGGCTGAATCACTAAGGTTTCTTGCACAATGGGAAAACCCAGAGTACAATGCTGCAGAACTCAGGAGAAATGTTATATGAACGTAATGTGTTTTGAAGTTTATGGTTTTATTCCCCAGGGTGAGACTTTTCTATGGCTGCTTTGCCAGTCAACTAGACTGAAATGTTATCTTAATTACTACAAATACACATTATATTACTAAGATTATGTAATGGAACTAGACAACCTGTATAATACTTTGTTTATTCAGTGTTATGAAGTTAATGTCTAATACAGCAGCTTATCTCACCATTGTTACTGAAGTAAGAATAGTCAAATGTTGTTTTATTTCATTTTTCTCTGAAAACTGAAGCTGAGAGATTCCCATCTCCTTTCTTTGTAAAATGATATTCTGGTAATGTTCCTTTTAAGGAGGACTCTCTGAGGTTCATGTACATGTCTTCAAAACCAAACTTCAAATACATAACTTTTTCTTTATAAATGTTTTAAACATATGTTACAGTGAGATATCCATATATTCTAGGTAAAATAACTGAATTTTATTTCTTTTCTAGTTGTAAGAAAAAGGACAATAATCCTTTCTATACATACGTGTCAGAATTTTGTCTCTGACAAAACCACTTGATTTTCCTATCTCTTCCAAATACCCCATCTGAAGGCTGAGCCATTGTACAAGTAAAGTTCTAGCTAGACTGATAATTATGCAAGGGAGGTTCACAACTTATATCAAGCAAGCTATGATTTCATAGTTAGACAATCAGACAATAATAATAAATTATGAAATGAAGAATTAAAATAATAGAAAAGGCTTTAGAACCTTATGCTACATAGGGTGCTAGGAGGCTTTATGTCCCTGAGGATTTCCTATACCTGCAGATGCATCAAGTGATTCAAAGGAACATGCCATGACCTCTAAGTTTGCTGTGTGACATTTTTTTCTCTTCCCCTTAGACATCATTAACCTTGGGCCTCAAGAAAACTATTTTTTTCTCCTTATTTTGTACTATGTCCAGAACAATTGCACTGTAGCAACTCTGGGAAAAAAATAATAATCTCACACTTATTTTTGTAAATGCTAAAAACATATGAAACCAAAAACTTTTTTTTTTAACAGGTTAGCTCCTAGGCATTGCAATAGATAAGCAGGACATGGTTATCATCCACACTGTCAGTCACAGAATCATAGAATCATAGAATTGTCAGGGTTGGAAGGGACCATAAAGCTCATCTAGTTCCAACGCCCCCGCCAATGGCAGGGACACCTCCCCCTAGATCAGGTTGCTCAGAGCCCCATCCAGCATTTCCTTAAAAATTTCCAGGGATAGGGCTTCCACAAACTCTCTGGGCAACCTATTCCAGCTTCTCACCACCCTCATAGTAAAGAACTTCTTCCTAATGCCTGTATCTGATCTAACCACCTCTAGTTTTGATCTATTCACTACCTGACATCCTAAAAAGTCCCTCACCAGATTTCTTATAGGCCCCTTTAAGATACCGGAAGGTCTCCTCAGAGCCTTCTCTTCTCCAGACTGAATAACCCCAACTCTCTCAGTCTGTCCTCACAGGAGAGGTGCTCCAGCCTTCTGATCATCCTCATGGCCCTTCTTTGGACATATTCCAGCACGTCCACATCTTTCCTGTAATAGGGGCTCCAGAATTGGATACAGTATTCGAGGTGAGGTCTCACAAGAGTGGTGTAGAGGGGAAGAATCCCTTCCCTCGACCTGCTGGCCACACTTCTATTGACACAGCCCAGGATACAATTGGCTTACTTGACTGCAAGTGTACACTGATGGCTCATGTTGAGCTTCTTGTCCACCAGTACCCCCAAGGCCTTTTCTTCAGGGCTGCTCTCAAGCCAGTCGCTGCCCAGCCTATATTGTTGCTTGGGATTTCTCCGACCCAGATGGAGGACCTCGCACTTGGTCTTGTTGAACTTCATGAGGTTGACATGGGCCCACTTCTCCAGACTATCAAGGCCCCTCTGGATGGCATCCCTTCCCTCCAGCATGTCAGCCGCCCCACACAGCTTGGTGTCATTGGCAAATTTACTGATGGTGCACTCAGTGCCACTATCCATGTCTCCGATGAAGATGTTAAACAAGACTGGTCCCAGTACTGATCCTTGAGGGACTCCACTTGTCACTGGCATCCACTTGGACATGGACCCACTGACAGCCACTCTGTGGGTGCAGCTGTCCATCCAGTTCTTTATTCACTGAATTGTCCATCCATCGAACCTGTATTTTACCAGCTTGGAGACCAGGATGGCATGCGGGACAGCGTCAAAGGCTTTGCTCAGGTCCAGGTAAATGACATCAGTTGTTCTTCCCTTGTCTATTGATGTTGTGACCTTCTCATAGGAGGCCACCAGATTTGTCAGGCATGACCTGCCCTTGGTGAAACCGTGTTGATTGTACCCAGTCACCTCTTTGTTATTATTCTGCCTCTAGGAGGATCTGCTCCATGATCTTACCAGGCATGAAGGTGAGACTGACTGGCCTGTAGTTCCATGGTTCATCCTTCCTTCCCTTTTTGAAAATGTGGGTTATGTTTCCTCTTTTCCAGTCAGTGGGGTCTTCACTGGACTGCCATGACTTTTGGAATATAATAAAAAGCAGTTTAGCAACCTTGTCTGCCAGTTCCCTCAGTACCCACGGGTGTATCCCATCAGGTCCCATGGACTTGTGCACTTGCAGGTTCATCAGATGGTCACAAACCTGATCTTTGCTTACAAAGAACATCTCTTTCTTCCAAACCCTGGCATTATCTTCTGTGACTCTGGGAATGTGGCTGGAGCCCTTGACAGTGAAGACTGAGGAAAAGAAGTCGAGAACCTCGTCCTTCTCCATATCACTTGTCACCAGTTCTCCCATTTCCTTTCTGAGGGAGCCCACACCTTCCCTAGTCTTCTTTTTTACCATTAATATACCTATAGAAATTTTTGCTGTTCCTCTTGATTGCCCTGGCTAGATTTAATTCTAACTGAGCTTTAGCTTTTCAAACCAGATCTTTAGGTGTTCGGGCAGCTTCCTTATATGCCCCCCATTCTAGCTGTCCTTTCTTTCACTCCTTGTAAAGATTCTTTTTGTGTGACAGTGTGTCCAGAAGCTCCTTGCTCTCCCAGGCAGGCCTCCTAGCATTCTTTCCTGCCTTCCTGCCACCCCACTGTGTGTCACAGGCAAGCATTAAGTTATTAACCCCTTCTCCCTTCAAATTAGTTTAAAGCCATATCAATGAACCCTGCCAACTTCTGCCTCAAAATTCTATCCCCCCTGGGACAAATGCATCCCATTAGCTGATTGAAACTCTTGATGCCTTGTATGCCGAGCCGTGATCATAAAATCCAAAGTCCTGTTGATGACAACAGTCCTGGAGCCAGGAATTGACCTGTTGGCTCTTCCTGTGTATTCCGTTGTCCATCACTGATGTCAGAGGGATGGAGGAGAACACAACTTGAGCTCTTGATCCCTTTACCAGCTGCCCCAAGGCCCTGAAATCTCTTCTGATTGATTGTGAGCCTCTCATTGTTGCATCATCCCTACCCTACCTGAAAGACCAGAAGCAGTTAATAATCTGATGGACTCACAAGGCTGGAAATTTTACATATGATGTTCTTTACCCAGGCACTAGGGATACAGCAGACCACTCTATGCAGCATGTTCAGTCTGCATATCGGGTCCTCCAGTCCCCTCAGCAAGGAGTCATCTACAACAGTAACCCTTTAATTTTTCTTTTCAGGGTCAGTTTTGATGGCCAGCCTAAGACAGTCGGCACTTCTGGCCTTCATGAGCCCTTGTCCTTGTTCACAACCAGTTCCTCTTGCAGAGCCCCAGACCTGTTCTTCGAGGGCACTGTAGGCAGTGCGCTTCTTAAAGGAACATGCTTGCTCCATTTGTTTCGCTTGTTTCATTGGTCCGAGACCTGTTCCCATTGACCTTGTTCATGCAGATTGCTACAGGAGGGTTGTGGGGCTTGCTGAAGAGAGGATATGGAATCCTCTGTTCCACTGAGAGTTACCTCCCATTCCGATTTTGTACAGGTCAGTTTATGGAAGTAGTCAGTTTCCCTCTCATTCTCACTGATGTTTCTCAATCTAGTCACCTATTCCCTGAGCTCCATCACTTCATCTTGGAGCTGTACCATCTGGCTAAGTGGGTCAACAACTTGCTCATACCACATGCAGCTATAGTCAGTGTTGCACTTGGTTGCCAGTGAAAGGCTGTGGCATTCCTCACAGACCGTGGCCTGGATACCAATATCCATTTTGGTGGGTACTGGGAGCACCATCTTCCTCCTCTGAGAAGCCACCATCAGTCCTTAAGTAAATTGCAGCACTTCCTGTAGCTGTAACTGCCCAATGAGCTGCGAACAGCTGTGACACCCCCTGGGGCACACACAATCACTATTTGCTCACCCTTTGCTCGATAGGCAGAGACTATGGAATCTACTTGAGAGACTTTAAGTGGACAAGACAGAGAGGGGAATGAGAGAAAGATTAAATACACAGAATATAATTTGTCGAAATTCACACCACAGCTGTCTAAAGTCACTGTGTTGACACAATGGAGCCATTACTGGCAGCACTACTAAAAGTTCCCACATTTTTTTGAGCTTTAGCCCACAGTTCTATCCATGGGGCCATTCTACTCAGCTTTCAAATACATTGAAATTAGCAACATAGGGTTGGTTAGTCATTGGAAGATAGGACAGGAGGTCTTCTGCAATTTAAGTATTATTATTCCGGTCTGACAAGTTACCAAACAAATGAAAGAAACAGCAAGCAACTAGATGTTAAAATGTTAAAGAACAGTATTAACCTTTTCGGTACTCAGATTTACAAACAAATTTATTTCAAGCAATGAGGAAAGTCTCACAGAGTCATTGCCAACATTAACAAAGTCTCATTAATGGCCTTCTTATTCCTCACTACATCATCATTCACAACTGCTATGAAGAAAGGTGCAAAAAGAATGGAAGGAGTAAGAATAAATCAAAAGTAGTACAAACATTTCTATCGCCAGTACCTAATGGTGAAAACAGTGAAACATGCAAAACATGTTGATATGGTGCAAGAATGCTGATAGCAACTGCAACATCAAAGCAAGATGCAGGAACGAGTAAAATTTTTTTATTGTTCTTGTATTATAATAATCAAATGAGAGATTCAGACACCTCAACAAACCAGTTTTAGGTGGAATGTAATTTCCAGCAAAATACTGTTGCAAAACCATGTTGAAATAGGCACAATAACATGATATCAAATTGAGGACAATTAAGCAGAAGGGGAACTAGAAATTCTTTGCTACAATAATAAAAGAAGTTACTTCAGAATAACTGTTTGCAACATATTCTACTACTTATCTAAAGAAGACGGAAGTGTGGATTATAAAACGCAATTTGTTCCCCGAAGTCTGTAAATGTAAGAGGAAACAACAGTGTTAGTTTTGTGATTTTAGTTAACACTGTGCAATAAAGGCATGAGAAACCTTAATAGATTGAGAAAGGGAAAATAATTTTACCTGCTGTCTAGAAGAATTACTGCAAACATGAAGATTCACATCTATAACATCAATAGTAGCTTTAGGAACAGGTTTTCGGTTACGGATCAACAGAATGAGCAGGGAGGGAAAACACTGCATTTTTTGGAAAGCTGCAGATAAGGTTCATGTATGTGTGCTGGTTTAAGATGAAGAGTCCTAGCTCTTAATGACAGGAGTATCCTGTCTGATAATTTAATTTCTAATAAATGTTGCATGCATTTTGGAATACCCAAATCATAAATATTATCCCTTCAGTTTCTGAAAAAGCTTCAATGATGCCATCTCTCTATCTGACTTCAAATATACCATGTTTCTTTTCTGCATAGTATGTGAAATACAACTTTACATGAGAAGAGAAAGTAATATATTAGATAGGGAATTTATGTTCATATTTATTTGCATATATCTAGGCTAAAGAAATTGCCATTTAAGCCAACTGCTGTATATGATTTTCAGAATTAATTAGAGCTCAAAAAAGTCCTTTCATATAAAAAGTTTTACATGTACGTCATAGATAATACAGAAGCTCCAGTCAACAGCAGTTGTTTTCTAAAGAGATATACTTTTTTCTTGGGAGAACAACAGCCCTAAATGAAGAAATCCAAAGACCCTGAGAATGCATTGCAGTTGTAGAGGTAACCATTTTCACAATATATTAAAGCAGTGGAAAATTATTAATGAAAATGAGATCACTTCAAACATATAATACATGAGATATGCTAATAAAAATCAAGGATAGCAACTAATAAGACAGTGATGGCAGTCTAATGTGCATCCTGTAAACCATTTCTATTTTGGTACCTACCCAGATACACCATAACCCAGGAAATGAGATGGCTTGAGTTTTAGGTGATTATTTTCCCCTTTGGAACTGTGGACTAATACTAGGGTACTCAATTCCTTGCCCTTTGTATTACTGGTCATTGATATCCCTAAAAATATGTTTGATGAAGGACTGACACATCCCAAAGTTCTTACCATGTAAGTGTGCTGTATGCAACAAATGCCTGCCTTTGTTTTTTTTTTTCTTACATTTTCTGTTTCCCATCAACCTTCACCACTTTTCTCTCAGGAGAAATGACCTTTCAGATAGGTATGGATGCGCCTAAGCCCATATGTCCATGTTTTCATCAGGCTGGAGCACATTCAGGTACAGTTTAGGAGATGTCTAGCCATGTTAAGTAGGGAATCATGTTAAAATAATTTACCTTCCCTTTCAAGTAGAGTTTATTCCCTAGCTATAAGGTTAAACCATCATTGCTACACAACTTAGGACTTAGTTCTGGCTTACATGTAGCCTGTTCAGACCATGGACAGAAAAGCTCAGCTCCACACTCACCCTCATGGGCCTACCCCTAGGCTCAGATATATTCTCTCTCTCCTATCTTCATCTGTTAATATATTTCACAGAACTGCAGTGGGTTAGGACATGACATGTGTTGGAAAATGATGTAACTTAAAAGCATGAAAGCATGCATGTAAATACCAGAAATAAGAGGCTCTGATTTCAAAACCCGATGGTGACTTTCAGTGCAGATCTCTTTAGCATGTCATCCAGTGTCAGTACAAAAGGAAAGTAGACTTTAAAGCTGTGTCAAAGGAGTGTTTTGAAAAAACATCTCTGCATCTGGTAAAAGGCACAGTGCCCAAGTCTCAGCTATACAAACTACAGAGCTTCTTGACAGCTCAAGAATTTACAGATAATTTAGTACATCTAGCAGTAGGTAAATACAAGGAATTGTCACACTATTACTCTTAATTCTTTTTTTTTGAATGCAGGGAATGTCACCTGTCAATGTGAAAAACAAGGTACATCCAACAACAACTATGAGTCTGAATATCTCAAAATCTTTGTTTAGAACCACACAGAATAAATTTAACTACAGTAACTTTTGGGTATGGCATAATATCCTCTACTATTTTTGCTACTCTGCTCCATTAAATGGTCATTCCATGACTATAATATTATTTCCACAATCCATAGAACAATGCCACATAAAAAAATACTAGATAGCGTCCAAAAATTTCTTGTGGAGGTATATGTCATCTTCCCAGGAGTGAATACTTAGTGCAGTATATCTCTATTGAGATAAGATCTTAAGCATCACTTATAAGGAAATACTAATTTTGCTTCTTAATCCTATGACCATATGTAAAAGCCAGATCTTCCAAACAGAAATTAGATCTCCTCTTTTCTCTTTATCCTCTTTCTACAACAGCCTAATGACTTGTTTGTATTGTTCCCTACTGCTGTGCGCTGTCTTGATTATTTCAATGACTTTTCCACAATAATCAACACTTCTTTCCTCATCAGTGTCCTGGATGATTGGTTTCTTTTTCCCAGACAATTATTTTACATATTTCTATATTACACTTTATTTACCATCTGTTGACCCAATTACCTAAATGATCCAAATCCTCTTCAGTCTGCTTGCAGTTTCTCATTCTTTAACTTCCATTTCAGTAACATCCATAAGCCATGAGGGCTTATTTTCCATTCTCCATTTGTGTATCAGTAGATCTTAAGACTTCAATCTAGCGAGTCAGATCCCACTGAAGAATATATTAAATCTGATGAACAGGGCAATTACTTTTTTTCAGTTGGTATAAAAGATGATACTAGCCAATACCCATTAAACTTCTGCTTACTTTAAAGTTTAGGTCCAAATGTTCATTCACTTATTCAGCCTACTCCTCACTTCTAAGGACTTCAGTGATATTTTTGATGTACATAGCTACCACTGCAGGCATAAATCATTTGATTCTCAGCTTTGCCAGATTTGTCTAATACTAACTACTAACAGAAAGAAGGCCAACACAAAACTGGCTACTCATGTCCTCAGGTGCTCCTGACAACATAAGTTGTTCTACTGATATACTGCAAGGATTAAACATTGCATTTTCTACAGATGAAAGTGGATTTCTGAAATATATCATACATTTCATATGAGAATGTCTGGGCTGTGATATCAACTCAAGATGCTACAGTAAACTTCAGTAAGTGGTAGTGGCTTTGAATTTTGCAAGAGGAGATACTAACAGAGAAGAAATGTGATGGAGGAGGCTTTCTAAATGATGGTAAAAAGTCTTTTCTCACTGTGATTTTTAAATAAGTGGGAGAAATCACAAGGGAATACTATACGCACAGAGTGAGTTAAAAGACTGGAGGGTTTTTAGGGCAAGGGATTTGCAGTTTGCTCTAATTGCCTGCTTATTCCTTCATTATGGTTGAAGGGTTCTGGTAATTCACCATTATTAAATATTCAAGGACTGGTCCAGAGGAAGCATTCTTTGGGGATTGCTCTCATGACTCCAGTGCCAGTTCAAAATCCTGCTTTGTGCCTGTTCATGTGTGCAAATAAAGCTCTGCTCTTCCCTTTTTATTGACTTCCTTTACTAAAAAGGCTTCAAGCATTGTAGTAATGTGAGATTATTTAGGAAATTAACACTTCTGCATCTTTCATGGAACTTCCCTCATATTATAAAGAACAGTGGGTTTCCTTTTTGGAAACAGAGTAAATAGGTTCATCCCCCTGAGTAGAGCCCTTATATGCCCATGCTTCCTTCACTTCCACCATGCTAATACTTTCCCCCACCTGCATTTTGTTCACCTACAGACCTCATAGCATGAAAAGTCAGTTCTCTTACTTCCCTGTCAAGGTGGATGAGTATAAAAGATAAAATCATAAGTCATACAGCAGTTTCTCATCACTTGAAGGACAAATTGTCCATTATGCTCGGGCAATACTGAAATACTGAAAAGGTTCCATCAATATCAGTACCCTGTCATAACAGGGAGTATTTACACATACAATAATCAATCATCCTTCCTCCAAGTCTTGAAAACAAAGAGACACAAAATATCTCCTACTAGGTAGAGAAAGAATCACAGAATTACTGAGGCTGGAAAAGACCTCTGAGATCATCAAGTCCAGCCTGTGATCTAACACCACCACATCGGCTAGACCATGGCATTAAGTGCCACATCCAGCCTTTCTTTAAACACATCCAGGGACAGTGACTCCACCAGCTCCCTGGGCAGTCCATTCCAGTGTCTGATCACCCTCTCTGTCAGGAAGTACTTCCTGATACCCAACTGAAACCTCCCCTGGTGCAGCTTCAGGCCATGCCCTCTCGTCCTGTCACTAATTGCCTGGGAGAAGAGCCCGACCCCCACCTGACTACAACCTCCCTTCAGGTAGTTGTAGAGAGCAACAAGGTCCCCCCTGAGTCTCCTGTTCTCCAGGCTAAACAACCCCAGCTCTCTCTCCTCGTAAGACTTTCCTTCTAGTCCCTTCACCAGCCTCGTCACTCTCCTCTGGACCCGCTCCAGCACCTCAATATTCTTCAAACAAACAGAAAAAGACAAACAGCACTTAAAAAAACCTGTTTGGCCATAGTGTAGTACACTGGTGTAAAGGTTATTAGAGGTAAGTAGAGGTAAGTTTTTCACTGAGATCTGAGTTTTGCAGTAGGAGTAACATCAAAAGTCCTTCAAATGGTTCAGAAGGTTCACAACTGTTGTATTGTAGAAATTGGTTGTCACCATCACACACCTTCTGAGAAGGCTTGAGAGATACCTTTGAAATTACAAAGACAAAATTTTTGCACTTCATTGTCAAGTTCTGTACATGTGTTCACTTTAGTCTAGCAATTTCTAATAAGCATATAAAATAATTTCAAATTCAAATATTATGGATTGTTACACAGAAAAATACACAGAAATGGTATCTCCCTTCTCAGTAGATCCTTATGTATGATGCCATATTAAACTTCACTTGGCAGGGAATAACTCTGGATTGTGCTGGCTTTTGTTCTGGCTAACCTTGGAGAGCCAGAGCAGCTATGGCCAAAGCCCTGGATTATGCTGAGATTTGTTAATCAAAATTTACATTTAATTTATATTTCACCTGAAGCCAGCTACTGCTTTCATTTATATTTTGATAACCTAATGTACAGTCTGAAGAAAATGAAGTTGCAAAACATTTGCACATCATACACAACAACCAAAAGCCCCTTAATTTGATGACAAATTTAAAACCATGAAATCAGTACTACAAGTGGTAACGTATAATTCTGAGGATTACTTACTCGCCCTGTTTACGTCTTTGAAAATTTTAGATGCTAGGGAAATTTTCTATGCTGCTACTACAACTCCAGTAGAGTTTGACAAAACGTTGTTTTGAAATTCCTGATAGAAATTGGGAAAACTTAGGTTTTCTCTCTAATTCTAATAAAATTAATAAGATTATTCTTCCTGGAAACACTGAATAAGAAAATTCCAAATAGATCTATGCCAGGATTTTCTGAAAGCGTTATATCTAGGGGGAAAAAAAAAAAAAAAGAAAAGGAAAAAAAAAAAAAACCCAGCAACTTAATCAGAGTCAAGCTGGTTGAAAATTTGGCTGACATTCACCAAACATTTTCAAATAAGTCAAAAAAGTGTTAAATGCTGATCTTCACATAACTATGGTTTAGTGACTTGATCAATTTCTTCTCTGACTGAAGAAGCTCAAAACACAAATCTTCCCCTCCTTGGAGAGAATCCTGACTAACAGCCTGCAAGTATATTTGATTCTTTTTCTATACATAACTGATTAAACTGATTAAACATCTGCAATAAGCATTACATCCGTCTTTGTTATTAGGTTATGTTCTTTGTTTATTTTTTTAATGTTGCTTTTTCTTCACCCTAGCCTTGAAATATTAAAGTAGGAACTGAACTAGAGAGGGGGAGAGGGAAGGAGTTATTCTCTGGTCTGCTAGTTTCAAAAATCATTTAGGGGGATTTAACAACTCCAGAACTTGTGCTACTGAACATTTTCTTATTTACATAGCATGGAATTATCAACAGAAGAGACTAAGAATACATTTTACTTTCCTCTGAACCTAAAAGGCCTAAAGCTATTGTGACTGTTAAGGTGTTCCTCCTGAACAGGTAGACAATATGGGTTTTATTGCCTTTTGTCAGGGAATGATCTGGACTCATGTCTCCTATGTTTTATATCTGATCTACTGCATAAAAGGACACCTTTTTTTAAGTAGTTATGAAAAAATAATAACAATCATCATAATCATAAAAAAAAGACATATTTCATATTTAACAAAAAAAAGGTATCCAGGCTAGGTCACACTATCCAATCTTTGATGATAAATGGTAGTGGATGGCCTAATAAAGACTTTAAGAACAGGGCAAGTACATACTGATATTTCAGCAGAATACTTGCCCATTTTCTATCACTCTGTAACATAGGAACCTCCTGAGCTTCTCATGGTATCTTTGTATTTAATAGTCCCTAATGGGATATTTCCTGCCATGAATTTGTCCAACCACTTTTTAAATCCATGTAAATTTGTAGTATTTGTGACATTCTGTGCAATAAGATTCTCAGCTTAATTATGTGAGGTGTGAGGATGTACATCTTATTGCTCATTCAAATCTACCACCAGATAATGTAATCTGATAGCTTGCTCTTATGGGGAGAGGAGGGAGGAGAGAGAAAAAGAATAATGATTCACTTCCACATCTTCCATGACACCTGAGATTTTGTAGTCTTCCATCATATGCCCCCTCAGCTGTCTTATTCCTAGACTGAAGTCTTAAACTATATGATAATTCTGTATGGATAATTAGATCTATACCAACTCTACCACCTTTCTCTGAATCTGTCCTGAATCTACTGCCTCTTTCCTTAAGTGAGAGTGAATCACATTGTACACAGCATCCTGGTACAGCATGGATTGATAGACACATACACTACAAATTCATGAAATGACATAGTAATGGTTGCTTTGAAGCCTAGCCCTTTCTCAGCTCCTGAAACATAGGAGGAATGCTGAGCTGAGAGCTATCACAAATTCTGAACAACTGAATATTAACAATTAACTCAAGGCCTGTAACATAACACATACATACACTACTTTGTAATTATATTACTGAGTTTTGCCTGCTTTTTTCTCACACAGTTCCTTAACTTCTCAGAGTGAGCCCTCACTCATGTTACTCAGAAATTCTGCACACTGGCAGCAGCTGCTGTCACCTCATTCTTCACACTCTTTCATGCTCTTGCAGGTGTCTTCCCAAAGAAGTGACTTAAAACTGTGACCTGCTTTTTAGACAGGTTTTTATATGGGTGAGAAACTATCCTTCCTCAACAGTTTTGTTTTCCCTGGGTGGTTTTTTGGGAACTTCTTACATTATCTCAGGGGATTTTGATATCTGAGTGCTTGCGAGTGCTTGGTGCTAGCAATTTATTAACATTAATTTTGTCTATTTGTTCCACAGACCTCCTCTTTGGCAACTGATTCTTTATGATTCTTTTGCTACACTCTTATCTTCTCTTAGCAGTCCTTTCATACATTCCTAATCTATTGGTCCTCTGCATACTCTGGCAGAATTTCTGTTTCTCTTGTGTCTGTAAGTAGATGCATTCTTTTCTCAATACCTTTTCAACTTGCTGCTAAAAATCTTTGTAGCCATACATGTTATATTTCCACACAATAAAAACTGCTATAGGTTGTTATTTCCTATTTTTGTCTTTTACACATAACACTAAATTTCAGAAGGATGTCTTCTTCCTTCTATTATCTTTGCTTACCTCTTTTTCTGACCATGACAGCTTTTGATAGTATTTCCATAGCCTTTTAAATAGACAACATTGTCTCCAATATGTGATCTTTCAGCAGTTGCTATGCCACCTGCAAATATTTTATGCTTTTAGCTGCCCTTTTAGTCTCCACTTTTTAAGTTGCTTCTTCATTTTTCTTGGAGCTCCCTTTTCTCTATCAAGCATATGCAAAGTGAATGCTTGCCTCTGACACTCCTGGAAGAACACGTGGCAAGGTCAGTTGGTCACTGAAAGGGGGCACCTGCATGTCCATGGCACTTTGGGCAGTGGTGTGCCACTTCAGGCTCAAGGCAAGGATAGCATTTCCCCTGCTGGGTTTCCTTCCATGAATTAGTTGTTTGTGGCAGTGCAGGCAGCAGGGAAGACTTGCTGTTCCTATACAGGTCTGAGATTTCAGTCTGCATTGCCTGTTGTGCTTACTTTAATGGTGTGAATTAACACTAAGCTTTCCTTAATGCTTATACCAACATGATATATTTAGTAATACAATACTTCAAAGTGTTCAGAAAAGGCAGTGTCTCACTTTACTCTGTCTGGTATCTGCCCAACTGAACATTTTCTGAGTTTCATTTCAATAGGAGATCGTGGGAGATGCCAAAAAAAGAAATTAAAAAAATAAATTAGAGCGAAGCTTTTTTTTTCCCCTCTCCCATTTTCAGGTTTGCAGCTAAACTGAGAGACAACTACTCCCTAGCCCTAATTTCAACAGTTTTCACAGAATAAACACTAAATATTTCCTCATTTCAGAGTTTTTCCAGCTTATTGCTATTTATCACTGTAAGTTGGATTTCAGTATATTTGCATATCTGCAGAATATAGTGTTAAGGAAACATACTTCAATACTTGAGTTAAACTGTAATTATGGATATTTGCATTAGATTATACAATTTATGTTATACAAAAGAACTATATTATAATTTATTCTTTCTGCCTTTACTCTTTATGAAAATATATAGTACTCTGACATAATTTTTTTTTTTACATCAGCTTTTTTTTTCTTTTTTTTTCTTTTTTTTTTTTTTTTTTTTTTTTTTTAACTTTCTCTGTCTTTTTTTGGCCCTGAAGGCTTACAGCAGAATATCAGTAACTTACTACAGCAAGTTATTTTGACTTGATCTACCTCTGCTTTACTGCAGACAGCAGCCTTGGCTGCAACTACAACTTTGACAGATAAATTCCAGTTAAGTCATCAACCATTCTGAATTACCAAAGGAAAACTATTAAATTTCTGACATGAAAATACTGCCTCTTGTCACTGTCATGCAATAACTAGAACAAGCATATAAGCAAGTGCTCATTTTCTCATTGAGATGACATATGTCATTAGTCTTACCCACTTAAGCTTTGGTACTTAGTGTGTCACATACCTAAAAGAACTATCAAATTTAAACTGGAAGACCTTTCCAAAGAAAGTTATAATTCATTTTAAAACACTGATATTCTATACTTGTAGAAAAGGCATTTGAAGTTGCAAGAACCCAACAGGTGAAAGCTGTAGGGCAAGGAACCTTTTTCATTAATCCTCCTTCTTTTTACTTACAGCTCTAAAGCCGGAAGCAAATCGAAGCCTGAGACACCACAATTCAAAAAAAACAATGTCAGCAGATGAACTTGCCCAGTGACTTTTGCCCAGATGCAATGAAGTACCTCTGTATTTGCCTAAGTTTACGTATGTAGATAGTGTCATGGATGCCTATTGTAAAACAATGAACTATTCTTCAGCCTAATTCAAGGACTTTGTCTCACTTTGGGTGAATGCCTGAATGAACAAAGGGAAAGGAAGGCAAATGCTTATTTTTAATTGTATGAGGATAGCCTGTCTGTTTTTCACTGTCTTTTTCAAATCTCCTCATACGTAATTTAAAAAGGCGTCTTATTTAGACAGCTACATACTAGAAGTATTTTCATATCACTGGAAATCTTTTTCTCTGTCACGCCCATGATGAATGTGATAGCAACAAGTTATATGTATATGCACAGGGGTTCCCCAAATATTGTCTCTATTGATAGAGCTGATATGGTGATAACTCTGGTTGCATATTTTTATATCATCTGTCAATTCTAGGAAGACATCTGGAAAGAGGCCACGGTTTTACTGTTCTCAATATTTTGAAAATACACTTTCAGATTGATACTCATTGTTAATGTGTGGATTTGAGTATATAACACCAGTGACTGAATTACTCAGCATTTTTTCTGAAATTATCTTCTTTTCAAAAGAAGAAAAATTCACAGCATCTTAGAACAAAAAAGTAATTAGTTTCATTGGTATTATCTTTTTTATTATGTATAGAGGGGTTTGAGTAGAATCAGCAAGTCTAATCCCTTAGAAACCATTGAAAATGTTGAACTTCAGTTAAAGTTTCCATGTTGCATTGTGGATATTTCACCTCTTCCATTAGGCACTTTGTGGACAAAAGTTAGATTTTTAAAAGTTGCTTACTGTTACAATATTTGCATAAATCCTTTGGGCTGAAAGAAGCGGTAACTGTTCCCCAAAACTGTTAATGAATTTCACACTGAAAACTGTAATCATTAGAAACAAGGGACTTACCCTAAAATTGCTCTTCCATAATTTTGAAAATATGTCAATCTTCCTGATGGTAATAGCTACTCCTTTTTTCTACTGGTGCTTGAATTCACAACTGTAAAACCTGACTATTATAACATTGTCCTGGTTGTGTTTCCTTCATTTCATACATCCTTATAGTAATCACAGTAGCCTGTGCTGATAAGAAACCAGGCTAAAGCACAGATGGTGGTCAGAAAGTAACTTTCAGTTTCGAGTATTCCAATTAAACTATTCCGCTGGGACTTCCACTAGCAAAACAAGGTCACTTGGGGCCTGCCCAGTGACAAGCAGTGCTTCTAATTAAAGCAACCCAAAACACTGTTAGTGCTATTTGCAGTTTTTCAGGGACCAGTAAGAAAAATATTTTAGTCTCACATTTTTCTAATTATTATGAAATAAACATATATATGTAATTAATGAGGCTAGAAAATAATAAACATGTGCCCTTAATTTCATGCAGGTGTATGATGACATAAGATCATATAAATTAGGAGTACCAGTGACAGTCTTTACAGTTAATGGAAGCAACCACACTCGGTGGACTTCTGTTGCCACAAAGAATCCTTACAGGTTTCTGAAGTGAAATTTGTTACAATGTACCACACTCATGTTTCTTTAATATATAACCAGTGTATAGAATTGCTCCATTAATCTTAAAGATGAATGCCTACTGTCATGACTTTGTTACTGACTTTATCTCTACCACGAAAACTTGTGTGCTGAGACAATAATAACAACATTGCATTTGGTCTTGAGTAAGGGGAAAAAGAATGAATATTCTAAGTAATTAAAGATACTCAGTTTAGGAATCTGATTTTATTTTCCAGGAGCTGGTACTGTATTTTTCACTAATGAGATATTGCAAATACCAAACACCAGTGCTAACCTACAAATTTCTAACCTGCAGGAATAGTAATTAATGATACTACATGACTGTGGGCTTTTCACCAGTTTCTTTAGCTTCTTGAAACAAATCTACATAAACTTCAAGAGATAGAAAGGTCAAAGGCCAAGAAAGATTCAGCTGTAATTAAGTTTTGAATGCATAGCTCCACAGAGAACTTGGCTTAATGGCTTTGTTTGTATGCTTGGACATTGTTATTTTTTATTTAGGTTTGATTCCTGGTCAGATCAGATTAATGCGCACCTAAAGCGATGGCTTCACAAAACAGTGAAAAGGAAAGTCTTACAGACTGCTTTTGAATTCTTGTCATCATCTTATCACATACTTGTCCTTGTCTGTTTTACTCTCTGTGAGTGAAGCGATGTGCCAAAGTTCAGGATGGGCTGGACAACGTTCAGGATGGGCTACATTCAACTACACAGAAAGCATGGTAACTTAGATGCCCCAGGCTCTACCTGCTAAAATGCTGCGGCTTCAAGGAACCAAAAGCATTTTTCAGTCTACAAGTCCAGCCTTACTTTGTAGTGAGCAAAAGTTTTCAACCTCTCATAGACTCTTATCCAGCAGCACAAATTTTAATGTGGTATATGTGTCTACATCAGATGAATGTGGTGACCATCTAGTTAACTAAACACTTGGGAGATTTGTGGAATTGGGTCTAAGAAAGGCAGACTGCATTGTTCTAGTAAGTCACAAATTACCAAGATATGTGTTTTATAAAAGAGTGACCTTTTCACTTTTCCTGCGGTCAAGAGGAGAAAAAACAGATTACAAAGCAAAAAAATCTTTCATTCTGTTATGAAAATGATGACTATATGGAAAAGTATATTGAATAGAAACATAACATTAAATCAGTAACAAACACTGCTTTTTTTCCTATAGAGCTACTATACAGTTGCAATTACTTTTTCAATACTTACAAAAATATATGCTTCCTGTTAACAGTGAATGCTGTAGTTCAATATGTTCTACTTCATCTTTCCTATGATCCCTCTTTCTATGTTTAAATTAAACTATTCCTCTGGGACTTCCACTAGCAAAACAAGGTCACTTAATTGTTTTGGGGAATGTGTGTCAGTATCATGATTTTGTTATGTTTATTTTATTAGACCTTATGTAAGAAATACGGCATGTAAGTTTAGCAACAACTAGGCTATCCCTGGAAAAAAATATTCAACTTCAGAAGAAATATCAGTCAAAACGAAATGTATTCTGAAGGGAAATGGAAGGCTGGTGAAGAATAGACTAGAACGCCAAGTATTTGAGGATCCTAAGATCAATATATTTAAGTTTGCCACCATTTAGACACACACAAATCTATAGTGCCCGATGAGATCCACCAAAAAGTAGTAGGAGCTGGTAAAAGTGATCACAAAGCCACTTTCCATCATTTATCATCAGTCCTGGGTAACCAGGGAAGTCCCAGTTGGCTGGAGGTTAGCAAATGTGACTCACATCTACAAGAAGGGTTGAAAGGAAGATCAGAGGAACTACGGGCCTGTCACTCTGACCTGGTCAGTCTCCTGCACACCATTGGGTTCTACAGGGGGATCTGGCCAGGATGGATTGATGTGCTGAGCCCAATGGTGTACAGTTCAAAAAGGCCAAGTGCCAGGTCCTGCACACGGGTCACAACAACCCCCTGCAACCCTATAGGACTGGGGAGGAGTGGCTGGAAAGCTGCCTGGTGGGAAAGGACCTGGAGGCATTAGTCAAAAGCCAGCTGAATATGAGCCAGCAGTGTGTCTGGATGGCCAGAAGGCCACCAACATCTTGGCTTGTATCCAAAACCATGTGACCAGCAGGACCAGGCAACAGAAAAAAAGATTCTCTTCTTATATTCAGCACTCGTGAGGCTGTACCTTGAATACTGGGTTCAGTTTTGTGCCCCTCATTACAAGAAGGACATTGAAGTGCTGAAGCGTGTCCAAAGAAGGACAACGAAGCTGGTGAAGGGTCTAGAGAACAAGTCTTAGGAGGAACAGCTGAGAGAACTGGGGTTGTTTAGCCTGGAGAAAAGAAGGCTCAGAGGACACCTTATTGCTCTCTATGACTCCCTGAAAGGAGGTTGTAGAGAGCTGGGGATTGGTCTGTTCTCCCATGTAACAAGCGATAGGACAAGAGGAAGTGGCTTCAAGCTGTGCTGGGGAGGTTTAGATTGGATATTAGGAAAACTTTCTTCAGCATGAGGGTTGTCAAGCGCTGGAACAGGCTGCCCAGGGAAGTGGTGGAGTCACCATCCCTGAAGGTATTTAAACAAAATGTAGATGTGGTGCTTAGGGACACGGTTTAGTGGTGACCTGGCAGTGTTAACAGTTGGACTTTATGATCTTGAAGGTCTCTTCTAACTAGACTGACTCTAGGATTCTACAAATGTGACATAAAAATGCTTACAGAAAAGAGGAAAGAAACTGCTTGGAAAAATACAACACTTCTGCTTTTGCAGAAAACAGAAAGGGAGGATATAAACTTTCTGAGCACTCTGTAGAATTCAAGTTACTTCTACTAAATGAGTGAGATACCAACACTTTACTTGACAAGGTCGTTTTTTCTCAGAATGACCAGAGATGCAGCACACTGTCTTTCCTAATGAAAATGAGGTGAATGAATGGCCCTACTGGTTTCACTGTTATTCTTTCTGCGCTTTAACGGTGCATTACTAAAATGTGCACTGCCTTCTCTGACTTTCTTCTTTATTTACAGATACCATTAAAAGCAGCCAGGTTGCACTGATGTGTATTCTAATGGCCAGTGGTAGCACCTAATGGTGCGAACAAGGCGGGAAATACCTGATGTTCCTTTAAATGACTCAATAGTGGTGCATTACAGGTCAAGGAAGCAACACAGATTGCCTTCAGTAAGGATCCCCTGGAAAGGTTTATGCCTTCTTTGCATATCACACATTCCATGTTTGTGGATTTGATAAAAGCTACTCATCCCTGCCTAATGTGAAAAGCATTCCAAGACTGTGTGGATTGCCCACTAGGTGTCATACTAGAAGGCCTGTGTTTAATGCATACTTGTGAGTCACCTCATGTTCAGTTAAAGAAGATAGCATACACCCTCTGCAACACAAGCCACAAAGTAAAAATTAATAATTATTTAAAAAAAATACTGTCACTGTATACATTAGCTCTTAAAATAAAACAGGCATGCTAATATTCCTGGATACATTCCTAAGGCATATGCAGGAAGAGTTTCAAAATACATTAGATGAAAGATATGTCAGTACAGAAGATTCCCCAGAGAAACTGATTATGTTTAGGTGGCAATATTTGCACACTGCATCTTCAAAACATCAAAGTGGAGTTCCTACTATTGGCTATATTATAGGTAAAAGTTCAAATGTAAACAAATTAGCCAAAAGTGAAAGTACATTAATCATTATTATATATAAAAAAAAAATCATTATCAAAATCCCCAAACTATCAAAAATTAGTAAGCAATTCAGCACTTAAGGTGAAGAACACACAGTGAATACTTGACAGTACTAAAAGTCATTTGTAGTGGTCTGAATACACTGTACAATATTATAATGTCATCCAACAGCAGCTATGAATACATAAAAAAGAAAAATAACATGGGGCTACAATTTTTTATGCCTCTGTGTAAACAATCTTTTCTTCCACAGCTGTAGAAAATTTCAGTGTTTGAATGTAGCCTTTTAACTACCTGAACATACTTGCGGAGGGCGTGCTTAGAGTTTACAATCACAGCTCTAAATGATTTATAAATCTGCTAACATAGGCAGAGAGGTTCTAAAATCCTAATTCCAACATAACCTAAATCATCCTGCTTTGTGGGCCTAAGTCCAACTTATGGCCACATCTAATTCTTCTGGCAGATTGGCTATGTCCCGAAGCAGTAACCCACCTGTAAACTCAACCAGCTGGCAGATCTGCAGAGCTTTGGAGATAAATGAAGGCAAAAGTCTCTCAAGAAAATACTATCATTAATTTAAATTATTTGCTTACCAAATTTAAATTAGAAAGACTCTAACCACTTTCCTTCAGGAATGCTTTTATTTCTGCCTAGGTTTAACTGGTAAGATGCCCACTTTTTCTCCAGCAGTTGATTTTCACTACATTGCACTACACTTTCCCAAGGCTACCATTAAACAACACATCACACCAACTCCTTCTTGATGATGGCTTATTTGCACAGGTTTCTAAAAAAAATCAGATCAGGTTGTCTGTCCCAGTTTTAATTAAGTTAATCAGTTATAATTACAGGTCTAAATGCTACCTATGCACTTGCCAAAAAAAGCTTTACTTTTTTTTCCTAGTGACTGAAATTGAATACTCCTATGAAGTGCTTATACAACACCTGCTTCACATTAAGATTTCTCAAGACAGGTAAGAGTGATACTAATTTTAGGATCATGATGTAATATCTAATTACTGACAGAACATCATAAAATAGTTATGAAAGTAATAATTTTATGTCTTCCTCTGAAAATACCACTAGAAAGCCCAAATCTGACTAAGAGAAACCAATTTACTTTCATTAGCATTCATTTCAAGTAGCTGCCTAGTTTTATCACTGTAAATTCAAAAAACTGCAATTAATTCTAAATCAAAACGTATGTAATTATAATAGTTTTCTGACAGAAAACAAATTACCTTGTACCCTTGGGGCGCACAAGACAGAAGATATTTCATATTCTTTTCAACAGCATAAATATTTTACCTTTTCGGCCATGAAAATGATATGCCAACCATAAACATCCCCCTTTTTTCCCTCTCCAATGTTTAGAGAGACTCTTTTATTCCTGTTAGCATGAAGACACTAAATGAGTTGACAGTCTTCTTGCCAGTCAGTTTAATCTCACTCTCTCTATGGGTTTGTGGGAAAACTGTGGCATGACAAGTTATTTTTGGCCAAATGTTACAGCATAAAGAGCCTGCAGGAGCTTTCATTTACTGAGTGGACAAACTGGCAGCTGCAGTACCTGCAGAAAGTGAATTGATGTTGCCATGGAAATAGAATATTTTTATTTTGTTGTTCTGTCTTTGCATATTTGGATTTACCCTGGTACGGAAGTCAGTTTGGGAACAATATTCAAGAACTGAATGAAAGACAAGAAGGCCTCTTGGAGAGACATCAAAAGTTATTTGCATCTACTTCAGATAATGGTCATTTATGAACAAACCACTTGAGTTTTTCTTCCTAAATAGGAAGCAGATGAAAAATAAAAATCTACGTATCATCCTTGTCTGTTGTTGACTATCATATATTTTCCATTGTATTTTTCATACTGACCAAACTTCACAAAAAGGTATCTCATTCAAAAGGCAGTGGGGACACTTCTGTTTGCTTTCTATAACAGAATCTGTATTATTTAAAAAAAAAAGTAAAATAAATGCACATAAGACTTACAAATTTGTAATAAAGGAATCTACAATTATGTGTATGATCCAGAGCTACAGAGCAATGTGAAAGACAGACTCTCCAGTTGCATGACAGCAGTAGCCCTAGAAGTAAAATTTATGTGCCTCTAAATGACACAGCTCCAAGACAGACCTCTCCACCCCAGCTTGTCTCCATGTTTAAAAAAAGTCAAGGAGACATTTCCATCTAGTTGTAAAATGAGCTGCATTTCATCAGACAATATGTTAACCTCGGACTTTTCAAATTGTCTAAGTATGAAGTCACTGAAACTGTTGCAAATCATGTTTTCACAGAGGGAGGATTTCAGAAAAGAGGACAGTCAGTAACGTTTATTTTCTGTACAAATTTGAAGATTTCAGCAAATAGCAAAGGAGCTGTAAAACTCGGAATTTACATCAGTTTGACAAAAACCCAAGAACTTCTAAATCTTCAGAATATGACCATGCTCACTGCAGACAGACAAACCACAATAAGAAGTTAAAAATCCATGGATTAAGTGGTTACCACAGGATTTCTGCACTATGAGGACTGTGGTCCATGCACATTTCTCTGGAGGCAGGGATGCTGGTGAGGGACAAATCCACAACAGGCTGGGATTTTAATCTAAACAGATTAGAAGCACAAGGCTTGCCAGAAGCCAGCAGGGCTTGTGCCCTTCATATAAGAACATAAAAATCCCGGTAAGGACTTTGTGGCACAGTATGTAGGATTTTGGAGGGAGTTGTTGGTCTGGGGTTTTTTTGGCTTTATTTTTTTCTTTTTTTTTTTTTTTTTTTTTTAAGTGTAGTTTAGATCACACTGTTTTTCTTATTGTGGTAATTTAATCTCAAATCTCAAGAGAGACGCAATATCCTCCATTATACTGGCTGTCAGCGTAACAGCCACAAACTGACCAAGGAAGGAAAATGAGGCTTTTTGTTGTTTCTGAAATATTCTTTAGATTTACACAAATCTAAACATTGTTGCTCCTCTGGGTCTTCACATTTTCTTCACTTTTCCTCATTTAGTTCCACATCTATTTTAATAAATATTTAACTGCATGCACCAGCATTTGCCATTTACTCTCTCCTTAGCTTAAAGAGTAATGCAGATATCTGAAGAAACATCTTAGCTTAAAACCATGAAAAATTAATTTTGTCCATAGATGCATTTAGACACAACCATGTTTACCTGATTTGCTTAATGGGATAGAAGATTTCACAACTGTGTATTAGCCTGAGAGTCAGAAAATATTGAAAGATAAATGATGAAAGGATATTTCTCTAAGAAAAATTCTTACAAACTCATTTATGATTCTGATTGAAACCTTGTCACACTGGAATCAACGCAAGAACTGCCATGGTCTCCAACAAGACAAGAATTTCATTCCTGTTTTGGTTATTGCTTTTATTTTTTTCCCACAAATGAGCATACCAGCTGAGTTCCCTAATTCTTTCTTATATTCCCGGTGTAAAGGATGAAGCTTAAATTTTCTATCAGACACATCAAGGACAAAGAAAGCATTGTACTTTTATTGACTATGCACAAACTAAAGCATGACTGCAGCATGCATAAGCAATACTGATGTGGCCATAACCTGCCTAGCTGGGGCACTGGCAACCATGAAACCCTAGAAGAATGCACAAACCTTTCTGACATGTGCAATACTTCAGAATGAAGCTGTACATTTAGTCCTTAAGTAATTGAAATATACCTCTAATTTGATACAAATCGTGGCTTAGTTATTGAACTGGAGGTGTGTCTGTCTGCAAGTTATACACTGGTACATACAAGCACCATGATTATTCAGAATTTAGGTTTCAGATCTGTGCATGTTATCTGCATATAGTACGAGTAAAAACCAGTATTTTTAAAGCCATCAGAGTTTTTTTCCAATCTAATGATGTGAATAAGAGGTTTTGTTTTCTGAAAAGGCTAGAGGGCATATTTGTAACTCACTGCTGATCAGACCTTCCAGCATCCTGGGCCATTTCAGTATGCTGTGCTTAACAAAATCTTGCATTTATCACAGCTGTGTAATATTCAGATTCTTTTAGTCTTTGACAGAAGCCATACTATCTCAGATGTATTTATCAACAAGGTCACTTTTACCCCAGATCAGCATAAATGTTTTTGCTTTAGTTCTAAAATTGTGACCTGTAAACTTGAGCTGACATTTACTAACACCCCTTGTTATTTCGACTGATTCAGGGCCAAAGTAATCTTATGGTAAATTCATCAGCTTTAGTGGAGTTCTGTGGTGATGAACTTCAATCCAACCTCCTGTATTTAATACGATTTTAACATGAAGGACTAGTGAACAGCAAGAAATCTCTAAGAGTAAATTGTATTTCAAATTTCCTACTTCTATTTAATGAGTTCTAGCACTGTATTTTAAAATGGCACTATATTTAGGCCATGGTATTGCATCCATAATGCAGTGCCAATAAATATTTCTCTGTTGACATGCAATGCAGAATTCTCACTGCAGCCATACATCACTGTTTCTGTCAACCTATCAGTCTGTCTGACTACAAGCTAATACATCTGTTTCTGCTTGCATTTTTAACCTTAGAAAAGAGTAACATGGGCTTTGGCTATTCTGCAGGAAATCTCTGGATCTTTCTGGAAATTTTCACAAATAAATTTTTCTGTAGAATATCTATTAGTTATCGATATGTATATATGCAAATTATAAATAGAAAGTAACTAAAATTATGCCCTTTTTCTTCTTTGTTCTCAGTTTAACAACTCTCCATCCCCTTTTCCCATACCATTTTGTTATGTCTCCTGCAGCCATCAACCACATCATGTCAAGTGCTTCAACTTCTGTTGTGAAAAGAACAAGAACTATCTCAGATTAGAGGAAATCAAGTTTCTAGTCTTCTTCATATATTGCAGAGGAAATAGGACAGAGAAGAAAAAAAGAACACAAATGTCCATTTTTTTAGCTGCTTAAGACACCTTTAGAAATTCTGTACCAGTAACAGGTATGTCCGCAGAAGCAGCTTGTGAAAGGAAGAACAGTCACTCATACACCTGTGGGCATGTCTACACCTGCACACTCTGTCAATGAAGCCTCCCTTGTCAGAAGAGCACTAAGACACAGCAACACAGCAAATGACCTTGTCATTCCTAAGACCCTCCCCAAATTTCACTGATTTTCATACTCTTCATCTAACAATATCAAATAATTCTATAAACATTAATAATCCCCTCATAAAGATAATTCTTCAACTTTCAGTTTTACTAACACTAGATGCAGTCCCCTTAAGAAGTCTAGCAAACAATAATTGAGACTTCTAGTTCCTTGAACATTATTCCTTTTTTGCTTAAAGAAAAAAAAAGGGGGGGGGGGGGAATTATAAAAGTTACAGAAAAATATGTAAATGCCGATATTTCAGACTCATTTTTTGACTGGTGTTCTTCCAAAGCATCTCTTTCTTTAGGAAGGATATGTCATAGTATGCTTAAAGGATATTCTTTTTTTTTAACTCAGAAATTTTCCAACTAGCTTTCCCACCTAGTAGGGAATATCTAACACCATTCCCCAGGCCTAATTCAAGGCCAATGAAGCCAATACACAGTCACTGTTTCTAATGACCAAAGGCCCCTATCATTTGCACGTCAGAGCACTTTATTGTACAGAAGGTATCCAGATAGGGAGAATTAAAAAGCAATCATCTCCTGCTGAGACTAGACCAGATTCCAAACGACACTCCTTTAAGGTTTTTTTTTGTGGCTGTGTGGAGGCTTTGTAGATGAAATGCCAAAAGCAGAGAATCTGATTGCAGTGACCTGATTATTGCTATAAAGATCCTTCAGTGGACAGTAAATGTGATGAGCTGCTAAATAATTGATTATTTCTAGAACTTAATGCCGAGTGCTTTTCACGCATCAGTACAACATACTATTTTATAGGTGCTGGTGTGTCAGCAAAACTGAGCCACTCGCCTACAGTTCTTGCTGAATAGAAAAAAAAGGAAAGAAGTTGAAGTTGGAGGCAGTTCCCTTGAAAGCTGAAAAGCACGGTTTGCCATCATCTTCTTCAAAACTGAACTGCAGTAATGTTTTGATTCAGCTCTTTGCATTTTAATGTAAAAGTCTAATAACAGTAATGCTGAGGAGATGTTATTTGTTTATGGCAATAAAGCAGCAAATTCTCATATGCCTGGAAGCTTTTAATGGAAATTTTCCCAGCAGGTAGAAATCTTTACTCCACACACAGCACATTGCTGTGCAGCAACAGCTATTGCTCCCGGCCATGGGCAACATATAATATGACATATCTTAAGTTGCTTCTTCTGAAATGACCTTGTAGCTTTGACAGATAAATAAAGGTGAAACAGTTGCCCAAAGTGTTAGGGAACAGGGCAGAAAGATTCCACAGCAGGAAATTAGAGATGGAAATGATCCATTTAAGTAAGCACTTCTTAGATCCTTAGAGCTAGACCCAGCTTTGGGCTCACCAGTACCAGAATGATACTGACATACTGAAGTAAGCCCAGTGCAGGTCAAGGGGCTGGAGGACATGGTGCATAAGAAAGCCTGAAAGAAGTGGGCACAGTCAGCTTGGAGAAGGTGAAAGGGAGATCTTATTGTTGTCTGGACCCCTCTGATCAGAACATAAACAGGCACTGGAACTATATATTTTTGCAGGTATGCACAGATAAGACAATTTGTATTCTATTATTTTATTTTATTGTCATGAGGATAGTTAAATACTGGAAGAGGGGAACATCTGTCCTCAGAGATGTTGAATATTTGTCTAGTCATGCCCCTGAGAAACCTGATCTAATTACACGTTTTCTGAACAGGGGGTTGAATTGGATTATCTTCTGGAGGACCCCTTCAACATAATTTATGATTCTGTGAGACATGAGAAGGCAGGAAAGGTTTGGCATCTCTAACCTAATTTCCAAACTAATTTAAAATGTTACCTATTTAAAACATATGCACTGCATCACTACGAAAAAAAAACTCTGGTACAAAGCTCAAAGCTGTTATGAACATTAGTATCCCTAACAGAGACTTAAACATAAAATTTTCTTTAAGTCTTAAACCAAATGGTCAGAAATTCAAATAAAATCTGAATCAGAAAATAATAACTAATTAACCTACTTGGGTATTTTTCTCTATCTTTGGCCATGTTTAATTGTACCAGATCTAGGGGAAATGTTCTTCTCCTTTGGAATAAGCGTCATTTCTTCTAAAATGCCATCATATCTGGAAGGCATTTAGAAACAAGCTTGGCATTCTGAAACCATATACGTTCACAAGTGAAAGAGAAACAAGTAACAGTGACAACCAAACTGTGAATAGCTATTAACATCTTTGGAGACTGTGATCTCTCTACAGACGAGTCAGAAAGAAAATACGTTCTGTTTTTCAGTTATTTAGTTATTCTCAATTTTCCACAATTCCTGCAGTGTCTCACCCCTGTGATATGACTTCACTCTGAATAAGATAAAGGTTGTAATTTGTACTTATAACAAAATTCATTCAAAAGGGGGTTTGGGGCCCCCTTTAAAGCATAACACTGAAAATGAAAACCAGAGCTAAACTGGATGCATGATGCTGTCTTTTTAAGAGTCAAATAAAAGTTTCTTAGATATCCAGATGCAGAACTCAACCTTAGCGCAAATTAATTATCAAAGTTTATATGACAGATCTACTGATATGAATCATTTGCCTTTTTAATGCTCCCTCCTGCCTAGTTACTTTGACTCTCCTTTACGTGGCACCCCTATTTATTTAATATGACTGGATGGCTCAAAATGATAGTTACTCTGACAACGGAAGTAAATTAGAAAAGCATGACATCATCAACAAGAACAGAATGCAGGAATAAAGAGGCACAGGTTGCCCAGAGAGGTGGTGGAAGCCCCATTCCTGGAAGCTTTTGAGACCAGGATGGAGTGGGGCTGGATGAGGCTCTGAGCAACCTGCTCTAGTGGGAGGTGTTCCTGCCCATGGCAGGGGGGTTGGAACTAGATGATCTTTAAGGTCCCTTCCAACCCTGATGATTCTTTGATTCTATGACTAAAGTGGAAGAACCTAAGATTTTATCAAACTCACTTTCTCTTCCTCTCTGACTCTCCTCTGTCTCTTATATCTGCATGATAACACATGTCTCATATATTCTCTTCATAAGCTCTGAAGATAACCCCAAGAAGACGGAATACTTGTGTATATACAATAAGAAAGCAAGAAAATATTCTCGGGTTTTTTTTTTAAATCTCTTTGTATGCTGTGGACATGTCCATACCAATACACAATGTATCAGCAGTGCCACAAGGAAACAAAAAGATGGTTTTAGGACATTGAAACACAGCAACAGCTTCTCTACAAACAGGAAAATTAACTGTGAAACAAAAAGTATTTTGCAGTACAGTTACTTCGTGATTACTATTTACAATTATCCCTCTGTCACAAAAAATAAATGTTTGCTATTCTGCACTTTAACCAAAATAGAGTTATCTACAGTCAACAGAAGTTGGAAAAAACCTCCAGTACTCAATCTGTACTGTGTTCCACAATCTGGGGACAACAGAGCAATTCCTATGACTGGTCCTTCATAGGAACAAGATGTCAGCAGGTCAGATAGAGACCCCATTGTTTACGTAACTGATATTCCTCTCCGATTCCATCCTGATGATGTGTAAGTAAAGGGAAAAACAGACGACCTGGATATAGAAGTCTGAAGAACAGAAGGACTCATAGCAGGTGGATCATGTAAAGGACACAAGTAAAAATAAAAAGGACAATATGCAGCAAAGCCAGAAAAGAAACAAGGATGCAAAAGGTCTACAACTGGTGCAGAAAGGTATTTCTCTGAACTTGAATGTATCTTGGGATTCCTCTCTGAAATCGTTTGTACACAGAACTTTCTTAATACTCAGATAGTTGCTGAAGCCGTATAAAGAAAAATAACCCTTTTGTTGCCACCTTTTCCTGCATAAGTCCTTCAAGGACAATGTTGTTGTGCAGCTAGATGTCCAAAACCCAATGGATATGAATCTAGAGTGGTGCATATGAAAAAGATACTATTTAAGCATTCTTTTCTGTGCAGGAAAATGCACTTAAAAATTTATATTGACATTTTATTTGGCTTACAAAAGCAAGCAGGCAAACAGGAATTGGACAATGCCAGTGATAAAATAACTGGTGTGATTGTGTTCTTTCCCTTTTCTCACATCTTCAAGTTCTTTGTCATAACTAAGTGCTGCTACACTTACATCCTGTCTTTGCCTTAAGTAATCTCCCTTTCATTGCAGAGCAGGAATGGCACCAGCTGTTCTAGGCAAGATTGCAAACAGGTATGACTGGATCCAGGAAGCATTAGCTGAAAAGCAATAGGGCACATATTATCTCTTGGAAGGATGGTTGCCAAACCTGTAGAAAGGCCAGACATAAACCAAAAGCAAAAGCCAGGGGCAATCTATAGGAAACCTGGGGCAATGCCTTATTGTGACCATATCATTAGTTTTCTCTGATGCTTCTAACAAGTTTCAGAGAAACATCTGAGAGAATTGGCCGTAGGGTGTGTCATTGCAGAGGTTTAGTGTCTCAGACATGTTCAGTGTAAACAGAAGGTTCTCATTTTCTCTTAACAGCAAGGATCTTACTAGCTCTGTGGAGTATCACATCTACTGCAAATGGCAAATTTTACAGATGACAGCTCAATCAATTTTGAACAGCCTTTTATTAAGAGAGCAGAAGGATCCTCTCTGATTTCAGGATTATCTCCTTGCCCTGCTACAAGCATGAAGACATCCCAAATACTTAGATCTTTATATACATGACAAAAGTTAGGTTACCTTACAATTCATTACTATTTTCCCTATTTTCCCAGAGACTCTATAAGCAGGTATCTGAACTGCACACTTAGTGGGATTTCTAGGAAATCACTAGGCATCACATTTCACAGAGCAGTAAAAGCTCTTCAATACTTACTAATATTCATGTGTTTCCCTTCAACACCTCTTATTTTCTGTAGCTGTTAGTGGTATTGCACATTTGGAAGAAGCTGGTCAGCGGGTTCTGAGAATGTATGTCTCATTTAAATGAAAAAAAAAAAGGACGTATTTTCTATTTTCTTTCTTTCTTTCTTATTAATTATAATGATTGCTATGACAGTGGCTTTCCTGCTTTGTACTTCCTTTTACTAACTTCTGTAAGCAGTGGAACTCCATTTTAAAAAGCTCTGAGATAAGACCACAATAACACTGTAGAGAACAAAAAATCTGTGATTAATGTCCTAGCTCTGAGGAAAAGTTGGTGGGAGTTTTTTATTTTTTTATGTCAGTGCAACTACTTGTTTAGTCTAGCTCAGATATTCCTTATAGTAATGATTGTTGCGCTATATTCCATCTCTCGTCAGTGTGAAACATAAAATAGGTTGACTCTCAACTTTATGCAGAAATTCTGGATATTAGATAAAGCCAGTAACTTCATCACTAGTAAGAATTTTCTTAAGCATTATCAGCAAGATAAATTAATCAACAAAATTTAAAAAGTAATATTTTTTTCAAGAAATATATTTAATTTCCCCTCTTATTTTATGTACAGAAACTTATGTATGTGTACAATGTGTATGTTTAGAACACTTATTCCACAGGAACACTGAAAACTCAGGTGATTTCTAGCAAAGATTCAGCAATTCAAGAATTAATATACATACTTATTCGAGATTACATGCAACATTTAATGCTCTTAAAAGACTTTTTTTATTCCTCTCTTTCCATACTCTCTATTATTTAAATTTATTGCTTAAATGTTCGACATTTTTAGGATTTCAGATTATCTTGTGTTGAGAGATCTTGAAATTCTAATTCCAAGCCTTTCAAATAATCAATATGTACAATTTAGACAATCTTTTTGAAGATCAAGAGACATCTGTGTTTTCCAATTGACTGTATAGGCAAAAGCTCTGAATGACAAATACTTTACTGTGAATGACGCAGAAAACACTTCTGAAAAAGAAGATATGAAAACTTAACCAGAAAATTCCTTAATCCCTCTCAAAAAACCAGCTGAAAACTAACAAGATTACTGACATGCTCCAACAGCCCTTTGAAATGCTGAACAACTTTTTACCCATTAATGTCTATTTTACATTATGTTTACAAGTATTGAAATTCCAACACTGTGTAATGGGTGAAAATGCTTGAAATCAAATTGTATCTAAAACTGCAGTAGTTTAGGGACAAGGCCAAAGGTCCATCTCAAACTTAGGAGGTCCATCAGGCTATTGTAATTAAGGTATAGCAATATTTGTGGTCACTCATACATAGAGAGAAGTATTTTCAAACAGGGTTTAAACAGTGTTTAAAAATAGTAAAACTATCTCCTGATGGTAATGATGAGTTGGCAAATTTGTAAATGTCATAAATACAAACAGATAAGATTCCATCAACCCACAAAGAAAGCTGGAAAAAACCCAACAAAAAAAAGCATGTATGGTCTCATTCTTTCAATATCCTCCTGGAACCAAAAGGGTTTATGGTTTTAGTATATCAGGGTTTAAATAAAGACAGGAAGTCAGAAGTGATGGAAGAATATATTGTATAAAAAAAAACCCATGCTTTTCACCCAGAAGGAACATTTTGTTTTAAAGAGCAGAACAAAGAAGTGAAAAGACATTCAAATTCTTGTCCTTATTGCTTCTTCAAGTTTTCCTGAATGGATGTCATAACACTGACTGCAGAGAATCACCCTAAAAGATAATTATTTGGTATATATAAGGTATTACAAATTAAAGAGCAATGACTCTTAGCACCAAATTTTCAAATGCAGGCACCTACACTGAGCATACAAAATATTTCTGCACCCTGATTTATTAGAAATGCTTTAGACACCTATTTGCAAATATGCTCCTGACTAAAAGCTAAATGAAAAGCTGGCTCTATAATCTAACAGTAGAAATATTTTCTGTTACCACACCCCTGAGGAGGCCTGATGCAGGACTGCTTCTCTGAAAGCTAATGACCCAAAGCCTATTCAACTAAATGGGAGACTTTTCAGAGACTCCATTAGACTATTGGATTGGGCTCAAAAATCCTAATTTAAAGGTCTTTCATGACAGAATTTCACTCTAGTGACAACATTATCCAAAATTCTGAAATTTCTCTGTTCTCAAAAACAACAACCCAATGTACATTTAAGTATCTGAGTTGATGTTAATTGCTACAGACTTCAACTCCAGAATATAGGGATTGTCCCACTTGAAGTATGCTGCTTTTTAATGTTATTCTCATCCTTAAAGAAAAGCTTTCTATATAGAAAGGCAAACTAGTTCTTTTTACACTGATTATTGAGTCACAGTAATTACATTTCATATGTGAAATATTTTATATCTAATTCTGTATGTGAACAGTTATGTGCACCATGCCAATTACTAGTTAGCATGTGCTCCTGATGTATCACACAGTTCTTGAAAACATATTTAAAGTGAAAAAAATTGAAATCTGACAAAAAGTAGCCTGCTTCTGACATTAAGTAAAATAGTGAATTTCCAGCTCATCAGAAATGATCACATTTCAGCGTCTGCTAATGTTCTATGAGGGCTAAAACCTGATGCACCAGTGTTCTTCACTGAACAGGTCAGGTATTCATGGAAAAAAGGCTCTGTATTTATGAAATATATCACTTTAAGGTCCAAATCAACATAAAACATTTCAGTATTTCAAAAATGGGGGTTTTTTTTTCTTCTATTTTTGAATGTTGCTAAACTCTTATTTTCTGTCAGTTCAAAAAAAAAAGAGAATATGTATTACGGAAGCTGAGGTTTGGATAATCATCACTTATAGACCAATTCCTTTAAGATTTGTAATTCCTACGGGTAATGTAGCTATCATTCTAGCAGGACCCACATTGTTGCCTGTGGAAACTGAAATCTGTGAGCTGAATGGCACTATTATCTCATGTGCAGAGTTTTTTAGTCCAGCTGTATCTGCTGTAATCCAAGCAGTTTACCAAAATCTCTATTGTCTTCTGAGAAATATGGTTGGAAAACGTCTGGCCTACAAGGAATCATCCAAGCTGTAACTCCAAACTGTGTTTTAAGCACTTGAATAACTGTTTTGAAACAAAATGTTTCTGGGAAAAAGAACAGAATTTAACTGAAAATTATTTCAGTGGAAACAGCCTCAAAAGTAAAATCTGCACACAGACAATTTGCAGGGGGAAGTGGGGTGGGGAGGGTTCCTGAGATTTGCTGACATGCCATATCTATGATTTAGTCCAGCAGTTAGGGCTATAATCATACCTTTAGGCTGTGGCAGAGCATTCTGTGCAGCTGAGAAATGCAAAAAAAAAAAAAAAAAAAAAAAAAAAAAGAGAGAGAGAGAAAGCTCATCTTTGTATTTCCTTTCCTTAGGCCAGTTTGCCAGTGTAAGTTAGATCATTCTCTGATGACAGAAGGATAAAACCCCTGGAGGGCCAAGAACCCTAGCCAAAAGTTCACGAAAGTCCACATGAGGGTTTTCATTGACATCACATGCTTTTGGTTTGGGCAGCTAAACACCAGAGAGACAGGAGAGCAAAAGAGTTTGAAAGTAGCTTGAAAGAGTTCCAGGTTGCAGAACTGCCTTTTCTGGTAGAAATGGAAAGCACTTATCCTGCCTCCCAAAACAAACACGAGCTCTAGCAATGTAGAAGAATTAGGAAACTATGAAAAGGGAAGATGGCCAACGTAGAAGGCATTTGTTTCTACTGACTACTGATTGCCAACTTGCAACCAAGTCTAGACATACACATCAACTGAATCTAACATCTTACCAGGAGATGCTCTTTCCCTCCTGTATTCTACATCCTGTTCAGCTGACTTCTATCAGTATACAATATAAATGATTAAAAGTAGGAAAAAATAATGGTTTGAGGTAGCAGAAGTACATTGCCTAGATTTGGGACACATCTATCATGAAACATAAACAGAACAATGTCTGCAAGTAGGATTCATGAAAAATACCCAGTCAGTTCATTATTTCTGAAGGCTGTAGTGACTTTATTGCTATGGTTTCTAGAGATTTTTATCCAGTGGCAGTACTTAAAATATAACATTGGCACAGCTGTATCTGGAAATGCTGCCTGGCCAAAATCAATATCCACACAGAAACAGCCATCTAAAGAAAATAGTGTGGCAAAAATATCACTGATAGACAAGTACAAAATACTTAATTTTTTGGATCAACTATTTCTCACGAATCTCTTGCAACTGTATACCAACTATTCTGTACAGGCCAATATGCACATGGTGCTGAGTGGAATTGTCTTAAAATCTTTAAAAGAAGAAAACACATAATTTCATTATTTTAAAAGATATACATATGTATCAAAAGCAGTTGTTCAACAGCATATGCACCGTAAACCTAATAAAAGGAAATCTTATGAACACTCAGCACAACACTGATATATTTCTCATTTGTTTTTTACTATCATACACTCATGTAAACACAACATACTCTCAGCCAAGCAAAGAAGTTTGTTGAGAATAAAAATACATCTGATTTATTAATAAATAAGAATCAGGAACTCCTTTAGAAAAAAAAAAAATCAACACAAAAAAGACCTTGCAGTCACTCTTAGATGTCAAATACCATTAAATACAACTTTGTCTGTTGCTAGAGAAGATAAAAGCTGTATTTAAAAGCCTTGCCAAAAATGTCCTTTTCAGTACTAATTAGCATCAATGGTCAAAGCCGCTAGAGCAAAAGAAGAACAGAGAGAGGGAAGACAAGAGAAATAAGTACTGTCACTGAGACTAACAGGATTTTTGTAAGCTTTGTCTCATAATACATTAAAGGATATTTTTCTTTTAATATAATGTCCTAAACTTACAAATGCTATGAGCAGATGTCCTTCTCAATCATCTCTAAAATCAAGTCTAGTAACACAAAAAGAAGAGCCACAGCAGAAACTGCCTCTTCCTAGAATTTTCCTGGACAATAAATTTTCAGTTCTATAGTATAAAAAGGAGAAACCTCCCTGTCATGTTTGAGAGCACTTTTGGTTCCTACTTAAGGACTGTTCAGCCCACGCCACAAAACACAGGGAAGAAATTAAAGTACAGTTAAAGAATCTTGCAAAGAGAATGAGTCCATGTGACTGTGTGGTTTTTCTCTTTTTACACTTTTTTTTTCTTTTTTTACACTTTTCACACTTTTTACAATCGTGAATTTTTTAATTCGCTAAATGGGGAATTCAAATGGGGAATCTTACTTTTGCAGCAACCACATTCAATGGGAATTGCAATGTATGTATTTTTGTTTGCTTGCTTTTTCCAGCATTGACTCTGCAAAACAGAGTCTTGTTAATAGGTGAAAGCATTACAGGTCAAGAGATGCAGGTGTTTCTCATGTTTCAGAGTGGAAAGCAGGCCATCAGGTCTGTTCTACCATGCTGCCAAAATAAACTTGACCATCTCTCTTGGAAGTGCCTGTACACTTGTATTCCTTTTCCCTCCTACTTCCTATGCACCTGCCACATCATAAAAGAAAGAAACAAAAACGTAAATACCCAAACAAACCCAAACCACACCAAAACTCAAACCTTTTCACTTGTATCATCACCTGAGTTTCATTTTCATTCCTTTCCACAGTTTAGTTTCTTTCAAAAGTACAATGCCTGTTATCTTCTCATTCCCACAGAGTTAAGTCTGGAACAATTGTGGAAGCAGTGCAGTTATATAGGTATAACAGGACATGAGAATTCCTATATTTCATACTCACTAACTCAAAATATGGGTCAGAGCCTAAAAACTGATTAGGCCCTTGAGCTTTTCATGTCTCTTCTTGTCATGAGTGGCATGACAGAGAAAGAAGAATAAACAAGCCTTCCCTCTCACACTCAGCATACATGCAGCCTAAGGCACTGATACTCTCTATGCATAGGCTAGAAAGAGCATTGGCATGATAGCTGCACCAGTTTTCCAAATCTAACCTGTCATGATGTTTCAGTACTTTCTACGAGGGGATCCTCTTTCACATTCCTTTCAGATGGACTTCATGCCCCAAATTCTCTGAATTTCTTCTAAATGCTTGAACTAAACTTCTCAAAGATGAAAGTCTAGTTTGTCTTCAGCATTCTGACAGTGTTTGGATTTATTACTGGAACAATCACCAAGAGTACGAGCCATGTAGTTGATCTGAGATATAGGCATCTTGTCATTATGGATGGGATCTCTATGTAATCACTTTAGACTGCTCACCTAGTACTGAACAGATTGAATGGTTTTACTTCCTATCAGTCTTGTATGAGAATCAATGAGTTAATGATGAATGTCCAGACATCATTGTCCAATTACCGAGTCATGCTGGTTTTGGTATTTCAACTGCATGGATGTTCATTCAATTAAAGTGATTTTCCTTGTATTCTGAAACAGAGTGTTTCAAAATTCCAAGGGACTGTTTCAATTCTTTTAAGAAATTTCTTTTAAGAAATTACCTTCACTGTACACAGTACAATAAATCCAGTCTCTTTCCATATAACAAAAACAGTGACCAACTTCACCATTTCCACACCACAGTAAAGCACAGCATGTGAACAGCCACCAGTTTGGTAGGGTACACCCAAAATAATTTGCGGTCTAAACTGAGTCATCTGGCAAGCCACCACTTGGACAACTCAGGTCTATAACAAAATCTGTGCAATAGCAGACAGAGTACACTTTACAATAAGGGTGACAATCTTGAGTAGATAATTTCATAGCTTCACAGGCCAATTTCTAGAATTACCATCAAGATATCTTTTGTGAAGAGAAAACTTAAGACAGCCTTGGATTTTACCAAATCTGTACATTTATTCAAATAAAACTAAAATAACTTATAAGTGAAAACACCCCTACTTTTTTTTTTTTCAGTGCTGGACTACAGGTAAACCCTTACCTGAGATATTGAAATGTTACTTTAAAATAAGTTTCTGAAGAATTTGGTGTGTGCTTACATGCACATATTACACATACTATTTAAATGTTCCTCTCAAGGCAATATGAGAATGAAAATGCTGAGAAAAAAAAATTAAGGTAGTTAAGACAGAAGAAGTAATTTTTAACACAAAACAAAAATATTGCCACGTAAACAAAAGTTTATGGCAGTCTTTTTATTTATTTATTTAAAGTAATTGAGCTCTGCAACTGGTATGACAGGAAATTATGTTATTGCTTGATGTTCATTTTCTTTTAATTATTAATGTAATTCCATTGGGTACCCCGTCCTTTCCTCAGGAGGCGTAGCCACAAGGAATTCAAACTGCTGTTAAGCAAAGTGAATGCCCCATCCAGATCTCCATGGAAATCAAGCTGGCTTATACACTTTATGCGAACTAGAGCCTCAGATTGCTGAAGGCTTGCTTGTATAAGCAAGTCCAACCCACATGGGATGAGGAAGAGATGAAGGTCAGCAAAGAACACCCAGTTCTTTCTCTGTAAATGTGTTTTGCTTCATATCTGAAATGGCTAGGAAGGGCTTGATGAAACACAAGAGGAAGAAAAAAGAAGGCAACACAAGATATATCTTTCCAGCATGTTTCATGCAGTCTCAGAAATGCTTTTTGACAGCTCCTCATGTGGTGAAGTGGAATTCTTCAATGTGTAATCAGCAAGGGGGTCTCTGTAGATGCAGGTTGGCATATGGTATCTCAAATTTCTCAGAGACAAGTGGCGTGTTAGCAGAGCAACAGAGTAGCAGGGAAAAAGACGTTTTGCTAATCACTCCCTGTTGCCCACACCCTCAGGCAGAATCATATTGCTTTATGCAGATGAGCTCATAACAGTTTCTTCAATTTAGCTTTTATATAAAAAAGTGCCAGCTCCTAACGCTATGTCAACAGGCACCCGAGGGCCTTCCACTTTACATTGCAAGTGTATTACTATTTAAAGATGAGCTTTTAGCTTAACATCATTGCTTGCCTTCAGAGTTTAATTACCGCCCTCCCCATGAGGCCCAATGAGCCATCCACTCCTCCCACGGGAGTTCTGCCTGGCAATGATCTTTAACTAAATAAGTAAATGCCAAATAAGCACTTCTTAAAGATGCAGCATCTTGTTTTCTGTCTGGCTTTGAAGCCTGCAAAATTCAGGTTCTGCTTTGCATCTCACTGTCAGCAATCCATGTTGAATTTAGGGACCTCAGTTATAAATCTCACCTCTGATATAAACTAGAAAGGAGATTTTAAGAATGGGAAACGGGGTTTTTTTTGCTGTTTCTTGTGTTCAATTGTCTTACATCATTATCTATAGGCAGGCATAATTCACTGCAACAAGAACCTCTGGTACCCAGTTACAACATCTGTGACTTACACAGCTGTAGCACTTTATACAGCCTGCATTTGCTACAATACTTTTCCAAATTATCTTCCCGTATTTCTTTCCACCAGCTCTGTCTGTAATAGTAGCATTAGAAAATAATTCATTGCTGTGAAATAAATATCCAAGTTGACTTAAAATAGGTCAACACAGAGGCACTTAATTCCGTAACAAGTCAAATTATTAGGCAGGACACAAAGGCTAACAGACTTAATAGCTCAGTGTCCATAGAAACAGGAACTTAGGCAGACTTTTCTTTTAAAGAAGGAAATAACAAAAATGGGCACAACCAGATATGATTTCTGAGACACAGCAGTATTACAAAGCAGCTACAGAGAGAAAAGATGCTCCTAATTCTTAGGATTCTATACCCAAATACACATTGACACCCAGCACACACAAAAAGGCACTGAGAGATAAATGAACAATAATCTAGGACCCAACAGGTATCTTTGCAAGTGCCAGTCACTCAGCAAAGTGAGCAAAGGGCGGGGGGGGGGACGACGAGGACGACCTGGACTGCAAACCAGCAAAGACCTGTTGCAAACACCGCAAAGAAGAGATGATGTATATGCTCCTTGCACCATCTATGCTTCAAAGCAGCATGCACAACTATGACTGAGCTGGAAAAGAATGGGCCAGGTGATCTGCTTCACCTTACTTCTCTTCTAACAGGAAAATAACCCACTTTTGACATATTCTTCTGGAGTAGTAATCATGACACTTCATTATTTCAAAAGGTCTAGACCTTGGCTGTGGTTTCTGCAGTACTGTTCAGCACATGTTGCAAATGATCCTGTGCATGTCTCTCTGGGATTTCTGCCTGGTTTCAGAGATAAAATTCAAACTCTACCATCACAGTGGCTTTAAAGAAGAGCAGATCTGAACTTAAAGTGAATCTTTGTAGCATATAATTATATAAAAGTAATGAAGTTTCTTTGCAACAGTTGCAAGAAGGCACTTTCTTCCACTGTGTTACAGAATATGTTATGGACTAAATAAAACTGCTTCCGTTTAAAATAGAGAGGGAGAAATACTGTTATGTTTGTGCATCAGGTTGGAAAAACACGTAAGCTTCCCAGTAGATGGAGTTCACAACAGATTCAGCATCTTCAGAAGAAAGCAGAAAGCTACAGTTTCTTGCAGGCTCCCTATGAATTATGGATGTGTGGTTATTATGGTAACAGGCCTATGGCAATATTTTGGTATAATGTTAATTTTTCTCTTTTCAATTTTCCATTATTTGTATTTATAAGGAAAGCTAAAAAGCATCAAAATACCAGGAATGTCCTCAAAATAGTAACTGGCTCTCTGCAGGTGTGAACTGCAGTTGAATGAAACTGCTTCTTCCCCATCTTTAAGCTCTTGTTTTTATATTGTGTTCCTCCCAGAGCACTTGAGTGTTTTACAAACAGGACCATTCCTGCCTTTTAGAGCACTGACTAAAATGAAAACTAAGCACACAATTTTTAACCTGTCAACTCCTGTGCATGTTTTAGGGTTTGCTTTGTTACTGTGGTAAAACAAAGAAAGGCAAGTGATTTCCTTATTTCTTTTTCCTTAGACAAAATAATTAATGATAATTTTCAGTAGAAGGACATGGCTACCTCTTTCTGTATGCAGTTTTATCTCTGAATCACCATTTTGAAACAACATAAATGTACAGGAATTGTGTCCAAACACAGAGTCTGACCATTCCTTTGAGAAGATTCTTCATTGCCTTGATTGGGATTTGAAGAATGTCACCATAATCAGTGGTCTGCTACCAGTACATTTCATTGAACAAGACAGCTAACACTGACAAAGATATCCAGGTATGCAGATTCTGGACAAAGATCAGCCACTGCTTCTGTCCTCCATGGCATGCAGCTTCTCAATACTGAGTAAAAATAATAATAATAAAAAGCTTCTCCTGATCTGGAGACTTAGGGCTTCTATTTGATTTTATTACCAAAGGGACTAATTTATATGGGCATATGTCTGTTGGCCTGCCCAACACGTCTAAACAGCATGGCACCTCCTGTTTAAGTCTGCACTCTCACTACTGCAAGGGAGCAGGGTGAGAATGGGAGGCTAAAAAAACACAGGAAGTAAGGATTAAATACATGGTCAAATTCTGCTTGTAGGGGCAGAAATAAGAAAGATCACTACTGCAGTGATTATGAAAGAAAAGGTGACTTTTCTCACTTTGCGAGTGTTCAACCCTGGAGGTAAGGGCAGAAACACTGCAGCTAGAAGGAACAACCAAAACAACATAGAAGCCAGCAAGAGACCTTGAATCAGCCAACCTAGAAGGACAATAAAGCAGAGAAAAACTGCCACGACACATGACTGCTGCTGCAAAGCAGCAGTGAAAGCTTCCATATTTTCTGGACTTTAAGCACCTGTCAGTGTGGAGAGCTGCCAGGTGAGGGCAGGGAGCAGGGATGTTTCATCACAAATTGTTCAAAATGTTTTTGGCTGGGTTGCCGTTTCTCTATGGGCCATCCTCTGTTCACTCCTTCCCTAAGCAAATTCCTTCTCCTCTCATCCAGAGGCAAAGGGCTAATTGGGTCTCACATATTATTAAATCACTGATTGTAAAGAATTTAGAACAGCATCAACAAAATTCCTCAGTTTCAATTGGTTAACAAAAGCAAGTAAATTCACATCAAGCAGTCTCTGAAATTTTTCATATTCAAGCATTTCAGATTCAGATCTTCAATGACTATGGAACAACTCTGCTGTCTTTAGCTAAAAAAGACTCACCATTTTGGTCCATCAGAAAAGATGACCTTTAACACCTCTACCAAAGGGCACACATTTCACTGAAATAATGTTTTCAACATGAGAACTAATTCAGCATCAGCTTCCTCCACCTCAGGTGTTTTATATCTGCTTACTTGACATCCCATCAGGCCCAAGCAAGATACAAGCTCAAGCAAGTTGCATTGAACATGCATGCAGTGTTTATGCAGTGGCTTATGGTGTGGTTCCTGCTGACACAAAAGCTCTTGTCTTGGTAAGCACTGCAGAGGACTTAGGGGTCAACACAGAAACTGTGACTGACAGTGAATGGCTGCTGTAAAATATAGCCCAATCACTTGGAAATCACACAGAGGTGATTATTAACATATCTTTTAAAATGATCTGGCACAATATTCTCCCTGTGTTTATACAGTTATTTCATCAGGGATGGAAACTACCTATACCAAATATTCAACTCTGGAATTGCTTTCTGTTAGGATAAAGTTGCCATATTTCACTACATTGAAGTTTGATGGATGTTATTTTAGTAACAATTCAACGAGCAGCTGAAAGTTTAAATATTCACAGAGCATAGTAAGGCCCAACATGAATAAAAATATAGGAAGGTGGTGGCTTGGACCCTCATTTATATTTCATTCCTCTCCCTGCTAACTTCAGACATCTAACCATCAGAATCACTGTCATTAAGCATCACTGAAAAGCCAAAGCTACATCCCAACTTCAGGGTGTCTTAGATGGGGTGATTTACTTGCTGAAAATGCTATTTTCTTTGTATCTGCTCAGGTCCCAGTAAAGATCAAGGCAAGAGTATTTGTCAAGAGAGCATGGGGGAACAGGAGTGTATTTCTTTTAACATCTTAAAATATCTAGAATATCTATTTTAAAGACTTAAGGAAAAGGTGATATTTGAAACATATCAAGAGTTCCCATACTGACTTGAAACAATTAAAAGTATTACACAGCCTTAATATATCTTTTTTTTTCCCTAAAAATATGTAGGCAAGTAAATCATTCTGGGAATCTTAATCTATTTTCTCCACATTAAATAATTATACTGAAGAGTTTCCCACATGTTACTCAATTTTGTGACAGTGGTATTCAAACTCTTACTATGTCAGAAGAGGCTTCTTACTTACATGGTTAAATGGAAGCAGCAAGTTATGCCACAACTGAAGAGCTGGATGCTATTATACAGCTTTCTTTCAGAGTTCCTCCTTCAGAAAGTATGATAATGGCATTATTTTATATACATACTGTAATCACTGAAATATGTCAGCTATCTGTAAACGAGCATTAAAGATCAGATAAAACCAGATTTCTTGTGTTTCAGACATGGATTACTGTTAAAATCCAACCCGGAAATTGAAGCAATCCTAAGCATCTTGTTTTTATCAGCATTACAGCTCCAAACCATCTGTACGTAATTGTAAGACAACAAATTGTTTAAAAACCAGCAAGGATTAAAAGGACAAAGCTTCTTATGGACAGTTTATATTAGAGAAATTTAAAGACTGCTAAGATCACAGCACTTCCTCTGTACTTGTTTTATTTCAGTCAAGTCTCTGTATTTATCTTCTTCTAAAATGGAAATACATACAGCACGTTGATCATTGCCACAGCATCAGTAAGAGGTTTATCAGGGTCTTAAACTTTGATGAGAAATCCACTGCTAGCTTAAGAGCTTGCTGACATTTACTCCTAAAGTTCATTCCAGGCAAAAAGATCAACTGCTGACCTCCAGTGCTCCACTGACTCCCAGAACTGGAGAAACTGGGCCAGTAGAGTAGGATGGGAAGAATTTTGCTCACCAAGCTGTTAGGTACAGCAAAGCAAATAACTTAATTTATGATGAATGAGGAACAGAGATTTGGTTACAGGTGGGTGGAAAGGGAGAAATGGAAACATCAGTCACCAAATGGGTCAACAAAGTGCAAACTCTTTGCCACAAATTGCACCTCATGTCAACCCCTAACAAATGCCTGCAATATACTGAGCAGCTCCAAAAAACATTTCAAGTGTCATGCACATTCAGGTATGCTTGCATTCTTTTTAATTTATCGTATTTGCTAGCCATGATTTGTTTCAATCACTGGATAGAAATTATTATTAAGCAATTAAAAAACAATTAATTAGATTAAGAACTACCATTTACCAGCAAAGGTTAGCAGTTTGCCTACATGCCACCTACAGTACTTATACCAAGTGGTGTTTTAGTTACATCTTCCAAAGAAATCTGTATGTGCAGAAGAGAAAAATCTGCACATCTGCCATCAGCAACTTCATTCTGGGGCTCTTTCTTTTTAAGATCCTCTTTTCAATTTTTTTTTTTTTTTTTTTTTAAATTCTCTTAGGTCACTATTTTTTCTCTTTACAAGCTATACCCCTTCCTTTTCAGATCCAGCTATCCCATGTACTTATCACCCTTACTGTTGCTTACCTTCTCTCCATCTATTCTTTAATATTCTGTGCAACTGTTTTCATAAAAAGGAAATGTTGTAAAAACTGACAATGAGATCAAGAAATGTGTTGCAGCAATCAAGACCTTTACAGAATCTTTCAAAGTTACTTTTGAGAGAAAATTAAATCCTTAGGAAAAAAGGAAATTCAATTATTGTATAAAACACATCAGAAACTCTGAAAATGCATGCCTCCTAGGGTCTCTAATGCAGTAAATGAAATGAATTTGCTTTAAAAATAACAAGTAAAAAGTTTAAACATAAGCAAGATGTTACAACTAAATAATCTACTACTTAAAATAAACATGCACATTTTAAAATTTACTAAGAAATTATTGTGTGCCTGGCATACAGACTACTCTAAATGGTTTACTGATCTTACAAAAGTTGTCTGAGTCCAGACTGTAAGTTTACCTTCAAGACATTTTCTTTTATATGCTAATTTGTTACTTGTAAAGCAAAAATGTCAATTTTATTTTACTTCTAATTTGAAAAGAAGACAAAAGGAATAGTTACAGTGATCCAGTTTCACGCATAGTAGCATAATTTCCCTGTGTACCGAGGTGAAGAGGTTTTCAGAATTAGTGCTGAGATTCAGTGCTCTGCTTAAGCACACTGCCTTACTGGCTTTCCCAACTCATAGGTTCAATGAAGATTTCAAACTGTGTTTCAAAAGTTAAAGAGTCAGTATGTAAACCTACAAAATAATATATACTCCAGGGTAAAAGTCTAAGGAATCATAACCTCCTTGTCTCAAATAAAGCTGTTTAATTTGATTTTTTTAATGCTCTTCTATATCTATATACATGCCAGACTATTCTTAAAAGTAATCCTTTAAAGACAAACATGTATAGATATGCTAAAAATGTGCATTATGTCCATACCTCCCAGGCATGACAGTTTCCTGAACGGGTTGAGTAGAATTATGTTAAATTATAAAATTGCCACATTTCTTAATCTATACTTCCATACTTTTAAACCAGATCCTATTCCACAATAAAGATTGAAGGTGAAAATTATATACCTAGTAGTATTTTCAAAAAATACATTTTTAAATTGTGTTTCTTCAGGAAAACAAAAAAAAACCCCAAAAAACCAAAAAAACCTTCTAATGTTCTGTAAAACATTTATTCCAATAATTATTTTTATCTTTCATGCCTGTTACACACTATTACAAATGAAACAGTGAACAATACAAAGTAATTTTTATTCAGATATTTTTCCAGTGTTAATTATTAGTTCCACTGTATACCTCTAACTGAACTTCACTGACATATTTTAGTTAAGAAAAAGCAGATCTTGTCAAGGTGAAGGACTGTTTTATCTATTTCCTGAAGTACTTCTATATTATTTTCACACAATTTCTTTTCATTTGTAATTATGGGAAAGAGTGTTTGTGCAATTTAGTGTTCAAAAAATTAAATATCTGTTTAATAAAACACAGATCACAAATATATACATCTGACATAAATCCAAATAGCAACTTCACTCTTGTTTGTATGCTTAGGCATGTTCCACACAGATCATACCAACTGATGGTATAGTTCCCATATGCGTACGTCGCACTTGTGTCAATAAAAATGTTGCAATCCATTTGGAGTGTAAAAAAAAAAAACAACCAACAAAACCAAACCAAAACCAAACAAATAAACAAAAAAAAACCCACAAAAAAAAAAAACCAAAAACAAAACAACAAACTACAAAACCTCAAACAAACAAAACTGAGAGTCACAATGCCAAACTGAGTTTGTCTTTCAGGCCCTAACCAGCAAGATTCTTCTCGGTCCCCAGGGAAAAACAATTTAAAATACAAGCAAATGTGTATACTGCACCTATTCATATGCTCATCCGCACATTTTATTAAAATCAAGGAGCTTCCAAATTTTCTAAATTACCTAAAGTGAGTAAGGAACTCCAGGAACAGCTGATAACTTTCAGATTCTAAAATTTCTCTAGGATTCAGTGTAGATGTTAACACCAGTGATTACTTTGAAATTTCTCATTTGTTCTAGAGGAACTACTCCAGGACTGCTGGACATGACTAAAATTCAGAAAAACACTGACTTATTATCAAAGTCTGAAGAATAAAACAGGCTATGCCAGTACATGTTAGGGGTCATCCTGCTGGAAAGTAGCACCACAGAGAAAGACCTTGGAGTCCTAGTGGATAGTAAGTTATCCACGGGACAGCAATGTGCCCTTCTGGCCAGGAAGGCCAATGGCATCCTGGGTTGCATAGAGAAAACTGTCTCCAGCAGGTGTAGGGAGGTCCTCCTCCCCCTCTACTCTTCCCTAATGACACCACACCTGGAATACTGTATCCAGTTTTGGGCTCCCCAGTTTAAGAGAGACAAGAATCTACTGGAGAGAGTCCAATGCAGAGCTACAAGTATGATTAAGGGGTTTAAGCATCTCCCCTGCGGGAAAAGACTGAGAGAACTCTGACTGTTTAGTCTTGAGAGAAAACTGATACAGGATCTTATTAATGCCTATAAATATCTGAGGGGTGGGTGTAAAACAGAAGGAGCCAATCTCTTTTCTGTAGTGCCCAGTAATAAGACAAGGAATAACGGGTATAAACTTGAACATTGAAGGTTCCACTTAACTTCTTTAGTGTGAGGGTAACAGACAACTGGAACAGGCTGCCCAGAGAGGTTGTGGAGTCTCCATAGATTTTCAAAACCCACCTGGATGCATTCTTGTGTGACCTGCCCTAGGTGATCCTGCTCCGTCCGGCAGAGGGGTTGGACCCAGTGATCTCTAGAGGTCCCTTCCAACCCCTACCAATCTATGATTCTATGCTTCTATAAAACAGAAAACTGTCTGGGGGAAATAACCAAACTCCTACACTCCCAAAAGCTTCTATTCATTGAAGCTCCTCAAAATGAAAGATTTGCTCAAATTTTCCATTAGAAAAAAAAAAGCCTAAGACTGAAATATTTAAGATTGTCAAAGAAAGTTAGTGAATTCTTTGTTCAGGGTGCATATGAGCTACTCTAAGACAGTTCAGTGTTTTTCATACTTTGTATTTCCCTTCCAAGCCAGGACACAGGTATATCTCACAGGATGAACCATGCTGACTCATGACTTATAAAAGATGAGAGGAAAGCTGGTCTGCAAAGACAGACACGACACTTTGAAAGGATTAACTTATTACAGTTAAATCTTATAATAGCTAAGTATAGTTGTAATCTTATAGTTTTCATAATTACCAAGTATGCCGGCCAGATCCTGTTTTGTTTTCTGCTATACAAAGACACACAGACATTCAAGGTCCTAAAATGACTGATCTTGTGGACCCAAATGGATAAAAACACTATTCATGAATGGAAAGATAACAGAAGAAGTAAAATCTTATAAAACTGAAGTGTGAGACAAACAGTGCAGCATTGGTTATCATGTTTAAAATATTACAATACAATAATAGTTTTGTAGATATTGTTTAAGAGAAGTACAAAACCACAAATATTATTTAACAATTAACTTGCTTATGTTATATTCATTCTAACACTACCCATTAAGTTCTGGAATTCAATGCAATGGAGCAATTAAGTTGAACTTTATAGAAGTTAAAATGTAAGAGTTGTCTTCCTGTGGCTAGAAACTAAAGAAATAACACCTCCACACCACAACCCTACACCCACCAAAAAAAGTAGCCTAGACTTCATATCAGAAACATACAACTCATCTTTTTAACAATTAGAACACCAATTAGAACAAAAGGTCTAATCACCTGGTTATACTCCTCTTCTAATGTAAACACCACTGCCAGCAGCTGTGATTAGCTACTAAGCTGAGTTTACAATCCTTTACTAACTGGTATATTTTCATGAGTCTTGACTCATTTCCTAGTATTACCTTTGCCCTCGCAAGAAGAAAAAAAAAAGGGGGGGGTGATTCAGACTTGTTATCTCCTGACTAGCTTAAAAAAACCCAATCAACCTAGGCCTGGAGGAAGGTAGACCCTGGACCTGTCCTCTTTCTAAATTGGTTCCCTACTGGATATTGTGTCAATTATAACAGTTCAGTCTGAACTTCAAACTGCTTACACCAAGAAGAATCAGAGACATCCACACTAGTACTCTTGCCTAAGGAAGTTTTAATAGCATTTTGTAAACGACAGTAAAATTCTGCAGTACATGCAGTGTTACTACAGATTTTGAGTTATTGTAAAATGTTTGCATTACTTGGCTCTATCAAATTAGAAAATAACCTTTTAATTTCATTTATTTCTCTTTTCCATTTACTATGTATTTTGGTGAGCCTTTCCTCCTTTTTAGGAGACAATTTTCCCTTAGGTTAGTTTCTCATTGATTTATTATTATCCATCAACTCTCATTTCCCTCAAGGTGTTTCTCCTCCTTAAAACTGTTCCTGTCTTCAGCAGCCCATTCTGATCAATCTTAACTCAGAATTTGTTCTTCTGCATTTCTTTTTTTCCCAAATCATATTTTCCATTCCTTTTCAATTCATCTACCATCACCTTTTTCTTCCCCATATTCCTGCATTTTCTTCCAAGGCATTGAATTCCCTCCCCCACATATGTATATTCATAGTTCTGCTCCCAGTAACTTTCTCTGTCTCTCCCTGACCCTGTCACATCTGTCAAACAAATTATATCATAGTCCCTAAATAGGTTATAGATCTCTGAGCAGAGGACCATTGTCAGTCTATTTTTGTCAAGAGTTGCTTGTTACTGATGTGGGGAAACAGAGGGATAGTTGTTCTTCCCCATTCTTTTCCATCCACCTGCTGGGTAAATCACATAACCAAAGGAATTGTTGATTTTCCTACACAAAATAGAAGAAGACACAGCCTACATAACTGGCCTAAGCAATACTGAGGGGTGCTGGGGCACAGACCAAGTGATGGGAAGCTCTGTTTGCTTACTCTGACAGTAGACCAAGGGCAACAAAAACTACAGGAGCTGGGCCAGCTGAATATCCCAACTGGCCAAAATTCCTGGGAAATAGTTGCCCTACCAATGCTAGTCTAGGACCATACTACAGACTTGGAAAACACCAGCAAAGTGATTCAGAACAAAGTCTTCTAACTACATTCCACTCCTACATTCCACATTCTAACTTCCAACCTTTACAACTGAAGCAGAAAGTGGTTATACTGGGGTGGAAAAATACACTACAGAAAGCATTAAAAGAACGTTATATGTTGTTTGGTTGCAATAAAACTTCAGGCAATAACAATGAGGACTCTCTAAGCTTGATATAAACTGTGAAGAATCCTACAAGACAAAGGACTGACTCTCCCTAGAAGTTCAATCTGGCCATGTTTTAACTGCATCCTTAAAAAACATAGTGTTCTGAGTCAGAGCAATACAGTTTTATGGAATCTGAATTGACACATTAGTTAGAAAACTGATTTAGTGGTGGTCATAACTGCTCCAGGAAAGTAGTTTCTCTGCTGCAATAAACCACATTTATTGAGTAGTTGTCCAGTAATCAGTCTGCAGTATGATTATTATTATTTACTATCACCTGACTTCACTCTTCATTTAGTAATGGTTGACAGACGAAAAAAAATTGCCAAAAGACTTTCATCTTTCTTTCTCAGCGAAAATATATTTTCAGATGTTCTGAGAAGCATTGCATCTTCATGCACACACACATTTATTTATATACATATGCACACACACTCACTCTTATGTTTTATTTCAGAAGATGTCGCAGTGGAGTAAAGGCTTAGATAGAAAGTCTGCTTTGGTTTAACTGTTCCAGTCAGCTCTTCTCTGTTAATTCTGATGCCTACAGGTGTTTGTTTTATAATTCACCATGTGAGTGCCTGCTGCAAGTGATTTTAATATTTAATTGCTCTTGGCTTCAAGTAAAGGAATGTCCTTCATCAGGGACAACAAGATGGGGTTCGTGAGAATTTATGAGCCAATGGCTAGATGTGACTACCAGGTAGAAATCACTTTTATTATGTGTGTAAAACAGTGTTTGGTTTAAAGGACAACCATATTTCTCAAGATGACAACTAATCCAGCACCTTAGACAAGAGAATACTGTCTGCAGTTTTGTGCTTGCTTGTGGTGACTTTTTGTAGGTCTTTACTTTGACTTACCTAAGAATGTAAGAGATAACTGAAACACAATGGATATTTAGCTTTTATGTGTCGTAAAAAAGGCAAATTTTGCAAAAATAATTTCTGTAAAATAAACATTGAAGCCTACATTGGTAATGAAGATAAGACTTTAAAATAAGTCTGAGATGTAAGTCACAGAAGTTTTCTTGATGACTTTCTTTCCTAACATTTGTAAGAGAAATCAAGGTGGTCTGAAATGTATGATTATTACAAGTTTTAGTAAAGATAGCTCATATTCTCTACCAAAATGTATGCTGTAGAAATAACACAACTTGCCTTAAAAGTATGGTTAGAGAAATCAGAACCTGATGGATCTGTCCTAAAATAACTCTTTGAAGTATTACAATTCTTGTACATGTTGCAATATGAACAACATTAGTCACAGGGATTTTCCTGTAGTGTTTTTTTTTATAGTAATAATGTGAAGAATGGAAAGGAAAATAACGAAGAAGACTCACTACAAAACTTTTGCAAACAGAATAAATTTGGAGATATTTTAAGGAAAAACACAAATTCATGCAGAAATAATGGAGAAACAAGATATGACGTGGAAGCTTGAAATGTTGCTACCACCTATCTCCCACACATATCAAATGCCATCTTTACATTACAGTTCCTCTGTTGGTAGATCCAGTTTAGATCTTCCCTAATAGACAATTTTACACTCTCCTTGACATGTCCATGATGAGTTCTATGGACTATCACTTCCCAAAGCAAACTAACACCCAAACAATCTTTTTTATTGCTTAAAAGTGAACATTTCATATTCAGAGTCTTGTCATGCAAAGCTGCTCACATAACAGAGCTGGCCATATCTTCCTGCAAAGTAGAAGTGATCAGCTGAGAAAAGAAACCTAACCTGGAAGTGCAGTTATAGATATTTTAAGAAGTTATTTTACTATTTAGATCTTAGCAATCACACAGAAAAATAAAGTGGTGGGCAACCTCCTGTGGAGATGACAAGGAACAAGTCATTGATCAAGAATGTGAAGAAGGTTGAATGGGAAACTCCTCTGGTCAGATATGCTGTTGGAAGATTAGTCATTACATGGAAGAAGAGAATAAGAACTGTGACAAGCAGGAAGGGCTTACTTTTTAAGGTAGGACCAGTTTCTGCCCCAATTCCCAACTCTTGGACAGTTAATCCCACTGCAGATTTGTTTAACCTGTAGCCTGCTACACCATACAGCCTGATGCACTGAGCTAAACCAGCTGAGACGGCCCTGCAGCGCAGCAGGAAACTCAAAGACATCCAAGTAGACATTTAGAGCTAGAACTCCCTTGCTGGTCAACTAGAGCCCTCAACTGAACTGACATGAGACATCTCATCAGAGGTCCAAAACTTCAGTTAAACCTCTAGTGGATTTGCTATTCAAGATGGAAGATAACCTGGTCAGTAACTGCAAGAATTTATCGATTTAAAGTTAACACAGACTAGATTGCAGAGGACATTTGAATACAAGCTTTATTTTGGCTTCTTCATAGCAGTGACAGTATAAAACTAAGTCAGTCAGAAGAGTGCTGTATGTTGGACAAAAAGACTAACATCACTTCAGTCTATTCATCTGATAGGAAAGGATGGTAAACTTCTCTCTCTAATTACCATAATATTTGTTGTAACATACCTCAGTGTTAAAATACATGCCATTTAAATGGCCTCTCAAAACATTATATTAAGATTTATTTAATTAATGTTGCAGAATTTGCTAAAACTGTTCAGTCAATAATTTTATAACACCTCAAAAAATTTCTTAATTTAATTTTTTTAATTTTGTATCTCTACATCTTTCCTGTTTATTATTCATGTTACTCATACCTCATGCTAGGACTTTGACTACCTGGAACACTTCTTAGAATGTTCATTAACAAGAATCCATCTTAGGTTTATATAGTCTGTTTTCCTCTGATGCATACATAGAACCACAAGCAATAACAAGAATACTATCCTGCATTTATTCTTCATGTACCTGTTGGTTCACCAGTACTCATATAAATAAAAAAAAAAGAAAAAAAAAACTGGAATGAGAGCAACTAATTTACTCTTTTACCAACTTCAAATCATGACAAACTGTATTTCGTCAGTATTTTTAAAATGAAACAATATAAAAAGCTCAGCAGAAAGAAGTCTAGGGATGCATATGTACATTGTTCCTGTGAGAATATCAGCTGTTAAACTCTGATTTGAATCCCCTAAGATTAATTTGTTCAGTAAGTGTATCAAAGGTATTAATAAAACAGTTCTGTGAAGCAAACATGTTTTAATTCTACTTTTACAGATTTATTTACTGTCAAACAGCTCTTTGTATTTCTACCATTTTATAAGCTATATTAAATTTACCTTTTTTTTTTTCTGATTTATAATGGTGAAGCATTATTGAGCATATAACACAAAGAAAAGCTATACCTATCTTAAAGTTACAATGTACCTAGTAGTAATAATGCAGAAAATGTGAATTGTGCCCCATTCTCATTTGACAAATATGGCATAGTTTTAATCCTCTGGCTTTATACTGTAATGCTATAGATTTTGTCAAAGCAATTAGTAACTTGGGAATGTGTTCCTGCAAAGACATTTAGCAAGCTGAGAAGAGAATAGCGATGTGTCAATACTACAAAACAGAGACATTGTCTTTTTTAGTTTTACATAACCTTAGACCAAAACACTAGATACACTTAACTCATTCTTGTATGTATTCCATCTTACTCCATGTGGAGATGCTTCTTGAAGTGCTTAATTAGCTTAAACATTTAAAACCATCAGTACTTCTTTCATTATTAATGAAACTATTTTCAGTTTAGTCTTTATTTTTACTCTGGCATACTTGCTCGTCTGATGTGATTTATTTTTATTCTATAGGATATACTTCCATATTTATAGGTTTCTAGAATACAATGACTTTTCTTTGATCTTTTTTTTTCCTTTTGATCTTTTTTCCCCACCAGTAAAAGCTGTTCTTCTATATTCCATTTATTTCCCACATAAAACCAACTTAAAATCATCCCTTTCTGTTTTGTTTCACCACATTTCTTTATTTCTTGATTGATTTACCTTTTGATTTCACAACTGCACATCATACAGTTACTTTTTTACTCACTGGTTTTTGAATTTTTCTTTTGTAGTAACACCAATGATTAAACTGTAGAGAGTTTTCTGCAACATTTTCTTTCTTTTCACTACATCATACATTCTCCCTATATTCACTCATTTCTGCCTTTTCTCATTCTTGAAAGATAGTACTATGAAAGCTTATGCTGAGGTACTGTATTCAGTCCTGCTTATCGCATTGCATTTAATAAAGTTAGGGCTACCATCATTAAAATTTTACACTTCTAACCAGATATTCTATTTATATTTTGCAGACCCAAAAGGGTTTCCATCTCTGCTTGAAATCTCTGTTGTTTGGGTCGTAATATAATCTCTGTATGCCTAAAGGAAGGTCTGCTTTCCCACATTGACATCATCCGATAAGTGGCCATGCATTGTAAATTCCATTTAAAAGGTTCACTATGGTTCCCACCTAACTGTCGGTAATCTGAGCACTTAAAGCTCTATGGGTCTTTCTCCCCATTTTGACTTATACCATTTCCACATTTTTTTTCATCTATCGTTAGTTAGGCTCAAGGTGATTATTTTCAAAAGGTATTTAAAGGAAGATGATAAGAACACGGAATACTTCAAGTAGGAAGGGACCTTAGGAAGTCTCTAGTCAACCTTATGCTCAAAGCAAGGTCAACTATGGGACAGGCTGCTCCAGCTGGGTCTTGAAAACCTCCAAGAATGGAGATGGCACAGCTCTTTGGGCAACCTACAACACCACCCATCTGTTCTCATGGGGAAAAAGCTTTCACTTGCACCTAGGTTTCAATGCTGTCACTTATCCTCCTGCCATGCACCTAAGAGTGCTGTAGGTCCCCTGCCTGCTGCCAGGACGTTATGTTGCCTCTTGTTCAGCTTGCTGCTCCAAGGCCTCTCCTGCAGACCTGCTCCCCAGCCAAGGAGTCCCCAGCCTGTGCCCTTCCAGGTGCTTGGTCTGTGGCAGGGCACGTGGATGGAAATCAGGAAGCACAGCTCCTGCTTGTCAGAGATAGCAGAATTATATAGACACTATACAGATGAGGCAGAGAATCTGAAGTCTGACCCCTTCATACACACCCACTCTCCTATTTTTTATTGGTTTATAATTGTAAAGAAAAATATAAAGAAAAAAAAGCAGCACTGTTTAGGTTTCTGATTTTGCAGCCTCCATTCTTAAATAAAAATATAGGGACAGAAGAGATCCCTGAATGTGGCATCTTTAGGATTTGCCACTGAGCTCCAGTCCCACACTGAGGCAGACTGAAGCTCACTAATCATGGTGTTTTCCAGCCAAGAATAGCACTGTTATCAGCCACATGCAGGCTTTGACCCCCAAAGGCTGCCTATTGTGCTGCAGGCCAGCAGTATCTTGGGCCGCCAGCAAGGACAATAGATTGACCTGCTCAGCCTTTGTAAATTGAAGCTGCCTGGGGGAAAAAAAAAAAATAGAAAGAAAAAAAAAGGAATAAAGTAAAAAAAAAAAAAAAGGTTTAATAGCACTAGCTAGCTGAGAAGAGAAAAACCACAAAAAACATCACAAATATTCACCTGTCACTGGCAGAAGCAGATACCTGCAATGAATCTGATCTAGAAAGCAAAGAATAGTTTTTCAGGACAGAACAATTGAATATATTTAGACAATTAAAAATCTTGCTGGTTTAGATCACATATTTTATTTTCAAATAAATAGAAAGATGAGACAATAAACCAGAGAAACATTGGAATGAAACAGTGGTATTGCAATGAATATTCAGGAAAATGCAAAAAGAAGAGAAAATATAAATCACAACAGAAGAATTAAAAATAGTTCTGTATTTTTAAGGCTACCACTAACACCCCC
>JANVCC010000017.1:7151393-7243415 GCA_025345505.1 Todiramphus chloris collaris | reverse complement strand
TGGCACGAGGAAAACAAATTTTCAACAACACTGAAGCTAAATATTTTCAACTAGGCTATGAATTCCATCTGTGTTAGGTTTGAAATAAGGGTCTGTTTATACTTTCCTAACACAGAAGGAAAACATTAATGGCAATTATACACATACAGAGAGAAAACTATACAAAAAGCATAAGGTAAGAGCACTAACTGAATTTCTACCCAGCATAAATTTCAAAGGCACATATTCCTCCCATTTTTCATATTTAACAATACATTGTATTATGCTGACAAACTGGTATTTATGCCTTTCTAAATTAAAATAAATAAAATTTTAAATCATGTGTTCCTGCATAGAAGTGAATTCATACCTGCATGAGAAAAACTACATCCAACTTTAGTGCTCACTTGTATACTGTCTCCTAAATGCAAATTTCTGCACTTTCTAGGCCTTGAAGATTGGAGAACTCAAGTGAAAGGTCTTAGTCCATGAGATGCAAACATAGAGACATTAATCATTAACAATGTTTAGTAAATGATAGCAAATACCATTTGGCTTTACACTATTCATCTCTATGTATTTAAATAGACACAGAGTTGCAGTTGCAGAAAAACCTTTCTGGCTTGAAACATATTTCTTTGCCATCTTTTCTTACATTAACTACAGGAAAATAGCTTGACTACTTAGATCAATATTCTCAAAACAAAATATTTCTTTACTCAAATTAGAACAGCGTATCCCACATACTTCAAGGTAATAGAAAGAAATACATCCAATAGAAAGTATATGCCCAATACCATAGCCCAACACACATTTTCAGTTAAAAATTAATTCCAGTCAAAATTCACAACCATTTCCAGACTCATCTGTATCATGGAGTTTTTGACTTTGGAAAAATGGTGAATCATGTCATGCCAAAAATGCAGCTTGACCTGTGATTTTGTATTCAAATCCTCCTTTCTAAACTTCATGTGAAGCATTTGCAATTAAAAGAAGAAAAGTCTATGTAAAAACTATACTCCCAATATTGCAAAATAAACTTTCAAAATGCCTAATACTTTCATTTAAAGAGCATTACAGATTGCAGATTTTAAAGTTATACAACATATTATTGCCTATTCAAACAGAAAAATCTTCGCTGTAGAACACAGTAAACAGATCACTATTTTATCATAAACATATACAAAAATTTAAAAAAAGGAAAATGAAAAGCACTGTTTAGGTTGTTCTGCTTTGTACTGATAATGACCTGGTTCTGTATGCTAGAATTTATTATTGTGCATTTACCTACTTTTCTGGGACTCACTGGGTATTTACATTGGCGGGTAGTCACTGTAATTCCAGAATAAGATGAGGGTCAATTTTTGACAAGTCACCATTGGCAACAATTAAAAGCAGCTGCTTCTAGCAGTTGGGGTCACACCAGTATGCTAGTTTAATGCAAACTATACAATCAATCAATAATGTAAATGTATTTTGAGGGCTGAATTAATGTTTGATTGAATGAGCTCAGACATTTTACAAGTCAGAGCAAGCAAAGTACTTAGAGTTATCAGAGAAATACTAATTTAAATAACAGCAAAGATGTCACTACAAAAAATAATAAAGTAGGCAGTTGGAAGAAAAGGGTGGCACAATTATCTTCATCTCACTTCAAATTTCCCTTTATAAAGAAAAAGCCACACACAGTAGATGGGAGCAGAGAGAAGACATAGTGGTATATCTCTGCTTGGAGCACAGTCCCTGGAGTCAGCACGCCCCTGTCCTGACAGGGAAGTGAAGTCTGTCCAGCTGCCCACCCATATTGAAGACTTCTGGGACCCTGCACTCCAGCTGTCAGATCTGGGACTGGCTGAAAAGCTAAAGCAAGGCTGGGTTCACTGGTTTGCCCACCAGGCTGTAAGGAAAGGGGTTTCTTTCCCATGTACCGGTACAGCACCCAGGCCTCCCTTGTGCTCCCTTTGACCTATGCCCCAGAAGCAGAGAGTAAGATGGAAAGGACAGTGTAGGCCATGTGTGGCACCCCTTTGGTGGGGTGCAGGGAATGGCCTACCTCCCCCATGCACACTTGGGGCTGCCTTCTCCTGTTTGTACATGAAATTCAGTAAAACCACTGCAACGCAATCCACGAAATGCCACAAAATGCATAGAACAAAGAAAACATGAGAGGTCTTTTTCTCCAGTTTCTGATCCTGGTTCACAGATTTGTGTTTACCATGCTACAAAATCCAAGTGAATAAGGAATCAGATTCATGAAAAAAATTAAAGCATGAAAACTGATAACTGAACTGAAATGAAAAGTTTGTTCTACTTCAAACAATGCAGTCAAAAAAGGAATATTGCATTCCCCAATCTCATCTGCCACTGTAGTAAACTGCTGAAATTGTTAATTAGAAGATGCCTAGATTATTACTTGGCCCCAGTTCTTAAGTATAAAGTACTGTGTGGCATAATATTGGACATTGGTACATATGGTTTCAGCTTACATTCACAAACTTGTTGACTCCTACGTAAAGTCTGACAGGCTGACTACAATTTTGAAAAGGGACCTCAACACCAGGATTAGAATATGGCAGTGACTTCCCACCTTTGAGAACTGAAATATTTTAATTAAACACATTGGAAAGAAGAAGTTAAAAGATTAAACTTAAGAGCTGACTATTTAGTTTCATGGCTGAGGCATAACAAGCATGTGCTTCCCAAAGACAGGCTTGTAGAAGTAATTTTTGAATGTAGACAGATCTGCAAGAGTTAAACATCACAAACTTGCAGCTGTGATGGCAGAGGCCTTTGTATTGATCTATCTCAAGAAGAAAAACCCATTTTACATTGAGCTTTGTTGAGAGGCTATTTAAAATAGCAAAAGAACTTTTTTGGGTTTTTTTTTTCTGTTTGAACCTGAATCTTTTTGATTGGAAATATGTGATGAAGTCACTAGGTCCACACAAAGATCTTGCCTGGCCTCTGAAGGTCCACTGTCTCAAACCAGAAATAAGACAAATATACCCTTAGTTGTCTGGTGTGATTAAAAGGGCCTGTTGGGAAAACACAAAAGCTTAGGATATCACAGAATCTTAGGGGTTGGAAGGGACCTTGAAAGATCAACTAGTCCAACTCCCCTGCCAGAGAAGGATCACCTAACCTACATCAGGTCACGCAGGAACATGTCTAGGTGGGTTTTGAATGTCTCCAGAGAAGGAGACTCCACAACCTCCATGGGCAGCCTTTTCCAGTGTCTTGTTACCCTCACTGTGAAGAAGTTTCTCCTAACATTTACATGGAACCTCCTATGTTCCAGCTTGCACCCATTGCCCCTTGTCCTATCATTAGATGTCACTGAGAAGATGCTTTACTTTGGTGAAATCAAGAAGTTGGACCACGTGCCCTGTGAGCTGAACTTACCTCACTGCAGCCAGTTCTCTAAAAGACTTGCAGTAAGCATGGCTGGGCACCTGCAGACCTCGCTCAGACTTGCTCAGTGCCTGGCTCAGCTGAGAAAGACCTCTTCTAGCTAGAGAAACCTCCAACCATCCTAGGGCAAAAGTTTGCCCATATGCCGGAAAATTCCTTGGAAAAAGGCAAGCCATCAATCTTCTTACCCAGTCTTGAGCAGCTAGACTGGTAACGTTAACTGATCTTTCAGAGGATGGAAGGAATAGGGGCACAATTAAACGAAAATACACATTCACCTTCACTAATGTTTCATCACTTTCCTAAGGCATCTGAAATTTTGTAAATAAACAGATTTATTCTAGACCCCTTAAACTTGTAGTGTTGGAATGCATTTGATTTTACTCCAAGATAAATTATCCAACTTTAATAAAGGATTTGTGTTTTGACGAAGGAGACTGTCAATAGTTTAGGCAGAGCCTGACATGTGAATGTGTTGTCTCTAGCAGTTACATGCGGATTTAGTGGTAATCTCGGCCCTTTCTCCTCTACTAAGGAAAGACACAAGACAGAAGACTATTCAGATTCAACTATCTGGTACATTTCTCTGAGCAATATCAACTGGCTTCAGGATTGTATGCCAGGGCATCCATTGTATTTGTCCAAAATGATGCAGACAAAGTCAAGAATGCACTTTCACACTTGTGATGAGCACCTGATGACAGAAGTACCCAGCAAGATTCATAATACCTAATGCCAGAAATATCCAGCAAGAGGCATAAGAGATCCTGCAAAAAATGCCAGTGTCACAAACATAATTTCTTATAACTCCTTGCTTATCAAAGCCTCAATCCTCATATTATTGAAGGAAGCAATATAGGGTAAGACAGAAAGGAAAAATGTCTTATTTGGAGAAGAAAACTTCATCTTCATATACAATACCTGAAAAATTATTTCCACCAGATACCACGGCAAATTTGAGAGGAGCATGGGGTGTAAGTGGCACCTTAGTGGAAATACATTTGTGTCGGTAAGTGTTATTACGCATGCAGTTTGTATAAAATATAAGTGCATTAGAGTTATAGCAATTGCAGTTTAGAAATATGAAACTATTGAATTTCTTCAGTAGTAATTCACCAGTGATCAACCTTGCTGACAATACTGGAAGATGGACTTCTCCGAATGTAGACATGGAGGTAGAAAGTCATCTTTCTTTCTTATACCTACAGGTGTTTGCTTATACTTGTGGTTGATTTCCTAAGACATAAAGGGAGATTTAAGTCCATTTATTCATCCATCATCCTTGGCCTGAGACTAGCAGCACATGTCTGCAGCCAGTATTCCAGCAACTCAGCAAGAAGTGAATAAAATCAGAAAATACAGCAAAGGGAGGAGACAAAGAAAAAAAAATCCAGTCTCAGTAATATGAAAAGCATGTACAGAAATACAAGGTGCATTATTCATTTGTTTCCAACTGTTAAAAACTTAAGCAAGGGGTTGATGAGCACAACATGAATGGAAAAATAAAATACAATTTGTTCCTACTATGGCTCTAAAGTATTTGTCAACAAAAGGTGTTAAGTGTTCAGTACCACTAAAATGAATATTCCTTTCAAATCTCAAGTATTTTTGCTTATATATTTATATTAAAAAAAAAAAGAAAAAACAGGAGAAAAAAGGATTATTTAGTGACCTGCATTGCAGAGGGAAATAATGAAATTGTGTGTGTTTTACTATGCTGAATTGCTGCTGTGTCATACAGGAATAATGGTAACAGACCTCATAGAAAAAAGGCAAAATTTTCATCCAGAAAAGCCTTTTTGTGCACTTTTTGAGGGGGTTTCATTGGTTTTTATATGCAGGGTATGACCACCTGCTCTGAGCACTAGCAGTTTTTCAGAGCTGTATTTATTTTTAGGCTGTTTGCAAAAACTAGCTGTCCAGCCCCAAAAGCAAAAGCATCATTTCAGTCAGATTCCCTTCTATGGATACACTATAGAAGTCTTAAGTCACAGCATATTTTTAAATCCACCATTCATCCCCCCAGTTCTGTGCTTAAGGGTTCTCTCATATTGAATCTACTGTATATTTCGTTTAAATTCTAGTGTTGTCATCTAGGCCAAGAATCTCAGCTTTAGGATTCTTTGCCCGTCACCTTCAATATGCGTTACTATGGGTACTGGAAAGCCTATTACTCTATACAGAGAAGAGATACAAGAAAGAAAAGGCACATAGATTTGTAGCACTAACAAACAAACAAAAAGGCAAAGCAGAAGAAAATTCACGACCACTAGTAGGATGCAATTTTGTACAATATCTTTCTTTTAGACAAGCTGAAAATCTTAATGTAGCCAGAACTAAGAAAAAAATAATTGAAGGAGACATCAGCATTTCCTATCCTGCAGTGTCACACAGAACATATATTGCACACTGTGTCTTTCCTATACTTCTCACTTCTGTTGGAATACTATGGGAAGAAAATATCATTCACATAAGAACAGCACTCTGTCAACAAGTCTTTTTTACCACTGAAATAATCAATGAAGAAACAGCAATCTGCCCTGCAGCCTTCTTCACTCTCTAACGTCTACAATAAGATTTCTACATGTTGGCAGTCAATACAGTTCAATTAATGTTTAATTCATGTTTTCTTCCTGAAGCAAGATGAAAAGACAGAACATTTATCAATAGAAGAGCTAGAGCAAAACCAAACACCTTTTGTTCCAATATTACTGTCTTTTTGAGATGCAAGACACTATATCTGAGAAAAGGCAAAATGTCATCTGCTGTTTATATTTCAGAGCTGGATTAAGTTTTGCAGATGATTAAATAAAATATTAGTGTAAAAATATATGGTTAAGGGAATTCCTCAGTGAATGCAGCAACCAAACTGAAGCAGAACATAGACATTTTTGTTATTTTCAGGGAAGATATTCTGGAAACGATACACAATCCCATCATATTTAAGTGCACGTCAACTGAAAACTCAGTCTAACTAAAAATCTTTTCTTTTCTGTCCTGCTTATTTCCGTTTATCAGCTAGATTGCTGGTCACTGAAGTGAATGCTGACTGCTTCTAAAGAGGCTGGGAAAGAAGTCCCTGCTGAACTGCCATGATCCCCTTCTTGACAGCAAGCATCTGTCCTGCTGAAGATACAGCATGTTTATCTCCATGGCAGGCTTGACTCAGATATCCAAGGCTCTAAAAATAAGAGTTTAATATCTAGTTTATGTCTACAGCTCACCTAATCACCCAGCAGGCTTCAGTAAATGCTTTTTCATTGTTTCCTTTTTAGCTCCCTCTGCTTAAATTGCAGATACAGTTATTCACAGTGAAGTTACACATTAACCTCTTAGATTCCAACGTGAATACAAGTCATTCACCGTGAAAAACTGTTGAAAAGAGCCAACCAGGGCTAGCTTATATAATGAACGTCTTCAGTATTTTGATCAGTGGTAGTAGTTAAGTACAAAATATGCTCTTCCCATTATCTTGAAACTTCTCATAATAAAATGTTGTCTATTTCAAAGAAGCAGAATGAAAATTCTTTGCATTAGGTGCTAGACCAGTGGAAATGACAGAAGAAAGTCAGGTGACATTTTCATATAATTCTCAGAGTACCAGACAAAGGTCATAATTCTGTACTGAAGACATAGTCTATAGCACATGCCAAGAGGCCAAAATGCCACTGACCACAGGCCGATGAGGAGAGAAGGTACCACATGAAGTTTTGCTTGGTTGCCACCACCCTGGGAAGAAAATGGTTTTACCAGAGCACAGCAGCAGCAGTTCTGTGCCAAGGTACACAACAAGTACAAGCAACAGCATTTATAAATCTACATGCCAGGTTTTGGAAACCCCACCAGGGACAACTGTATATATCAATATGCACATTGGTCTTTTTTGTCTGTTCCTGAAGATATATCTAAATTTGGGCATGTATCATGAAAATATATAAGCAAAATTCTGAGAGTACTGACCTGGAACAGTAATTAACTAATAGGTCAAACAGGATATGATATTCTGGATAAGACTAATGAAAACATCAGAAAGTCAAGGAAACAACACACAGGAAGAAAGGCTGAAGGAGTGGATGTTTAAATAAGAAAATACTTTGAAAAATAAAAGAATAGTTTTCAAATATACCAAATATATAAAATACAGATAGAAAGTGGAAGAGAGAAAAGTTTTGCTTCAGTCACCATAGGCTTGACAAGGTGGATTTAGGTTTAGATCAGGATAACAGTTCAATTTGGAGTAAGATGGTTGGGGAAGGAACAGATAACCTGAAGGTCTGTCTCTCACTTTAACAAGTTGTCCCAGAAGAATGGATGACATCCAGAGTAGACATCCATCCATAGATGACATCCATAATGTACATCCTACACAATGGAGGTCCCTGGATAAAGAAGCACTTGGTGTAGGCTGAAGAGCACAGGATTTAGTATGTTGTCTGGATAATTAGAACCAACCTACCAATAGAAGGGAAAATGCTGGGGGAAACAAAAGCTAAAGAGTATGATTGTATATGACTGATTTACCAGAGGCCAGTTATATGCCTAACAAACCTGTTTTCTATGAAATGGGGTAGATGTCCATGCATTAATCTTTCACATGCAAAAGGAAGAACCTGGCACGTCAGGCCACATGTTACAGGACACAGACCTAATACTTGCCTCTTCCTGAGGGCCCTTAGCCCACCAAAGAGTCTGGAAGACAGGATGAATGGGAGCACAGACAATGTATTTTCAAAACAAAAAAAGAAACCCATTCTAAGGAAAATGCTTGAAAGGTAATATACCTTCCTTTTTTTTTTTTTTTAACAAAACAAGCCAAAACCAGCATGTGTGTAAAGGTAGCAGTGACTAGAAGATCACTAACTCCACACCAAAAAGTATGGGACGTCTCTTATCTGGAGGGAAAAGACCAGCCAAACTCAAGGAAAATACTCCTAAGGAAAAGACTGTCTAGGCAGCTGCAAAACTGAGAGCTCAGTAAGGCAGTAAATGATAGTTCTCCACATCAGGTGATGGATTTTGATTCTTTCACTTTTATCAGATTATGCTGAGTACATGAGAAAATAAAAGCAGAAAGGATGTTTCTTGTCTCATAAGCACAGTTCAGATAAGGATAAGAAGGAAAGTTGTTCTTCCCTTTCAAAAGGCAATGGACTGAAGAGGTTTTGTTATTCAGCTGCTAAGAGCTCTCTCCCTTATGTATAGACATCAGTGTTTTCTCTGAGATACTCTCTGATATCTTAATTGGAGGCTACCTTTCATGTATGCCCATAGAGAAGAGAGGTGCTGATTCACTTTCTTGCAGGGAGAAAGACTGTCATAGGCCATAGAAGAGCTGTTATTGTCTGGAAGGGGGTTCCACAGTGTTAATACACACAGCCTCATATGCTGATAGGCTGTGCTTCAAAGAGTTTCCTTTACGCTGTCCTGGATCGTTATGGTGTGAAAATTAACCCCTGTTCCAAGGGAAGTCCAGTGCAACTTCCATCTCTTGGTATTCCCTAGATCAGAAGGGCTTGCAAAAGCTGGAGGAGTCAAACCTGCCAAAGTGATGAAAGAACAAAAAAAACCAAAAAGGATCCCCACTGAACTGTGAGCAGACAAGTACATCTAGTAACTCCCCAGTAGAGCATCACATGGAAGAGTCCTGTATTCATCTACTGTGAAAGTGATCACTGCAGTTACACTTTTTTTTGTAATAGTATATCTACAATCCTAAAATTATCCAGCTCTATTTATGTCAAAATTAAAGGGGGCTTGTATTAACTGTGAACTTGGCATCTTCAACTTTAAATTATCATTTGAATTTTACCTTTCTGCATATTTTTTTGTAAAGACATATTAAAAAACCCTCTGATAACAGAATTTTTACAGCACTAACGGCTCTACTGTACAGGAAACTTTCAATGAAAATCAGTTGGGTTTAATCTACCCCTGTCCAAGTCTATACTTATCTAACATGTGAAGTGGGCATCTTATAACATCACTCAGCTGAAATTACTCTAACATTTGTCTTATAGAAACACCATGAAATCCTTCTTCCAACAGGAAAGGCAATTCCATCCTGGTAGGCAGATGTAAAAGCAAGTGTGCATTTAAAGCAATGATGTTAAGCATAGGATTTGCCTGATAAATTAAAATTCCAATAAATACTCAAGAGTATATTCAATATTTCTGCTATAGAAAAGATGATAAAGAAAAAAAAGTTTGTTTTCTTTCATTTTTAATAAAACTAAATAATCCTGTTTGTCTTCATTGTTGAACAACCAAATGGCTGTTAAACACCTGCTAGGTGAAATGCTTTTGACCTTCATAAGGAAAGGATTTCAACATTTAGCTCACCAGTTCAGCTAATGTTTAATTCATTTTATTGTCTGCTAGATAGATTAAAAGAAAGAACTTACGTCAACAGGAAGGAGGCAGCAAAAATCCAACTTTGCACTGCAGTCCTAATTTACAAGAGTACCAAGTTCCAATTTCTAGATAAAAGGTGTCTTAAGAGGGAGGCCAAAGTTGAGATTTCAAACCATAAAGAAACTACTGGGACACATACATCACTGATGATAAATCCTTTAGGCAAAGTCAAATCTATGATCTAGTTAAAATGGAATATCCTGGCATCTAATATCATCGCAGCACTAATGGGATATATCTGTTGCAACAAACTGCCTTCTCCCATAAAATATATATTTTTTTTTTCCTTTATTACTTGTTTCCTGGCTTGCTTCTAGTTTTATGCTAGACAGGGAGTACTAAACAAGCATATTGCAGGTGAGGTTTTTCCCCCAGGTGCTTTAGCAGTGTTTGTGCAGTCACTGCCACCATAAAGTGGCACTGGTATTAAATAACAGAAAAAACAGTACTGACAAAAATGTAGACTTATGTGTTCTGCAAAGACCTAAAGAGAAAGGGGAAATGTAGAAGAACACATCTTTTATTTTTTAGACATTTGTATTTCTTTTTGAGCCATAAGAAAAGCAGTGATTAAGCCTAGCCAGGTGTCATGGAACAAGACACATAGTGGTGATGTGCATGTGAAAGGTAGACATTATCAGTGGAATCACAAATCCCACCTTTCCTAATTAGAGATCTTCTTTGACCAAAATAGATAGTATACTGAATACTCTCATTTTAAGACCCATGTCTTCTATCGTCATAATTCAGAATTTTGACAGCACTATAAGAAGCTGAGAATCCCCAGATTCTGCTTTATTCCTCATATGTCTACCCTTTCCAAAAATACATTGATTTTTATAGGTATGACAAGTTGGTTCAATTCATTTCTATGTGAAGTAATCTTTCATATCTGTACATGAATGCTAGAAGATATTTTGAGCACACAGAAAGGGTAACAAATGCAAACTGCTGTAGGCTCACATATCTGGCAGGATAATATCTAGAGAACTGTAGAACTGCTGCAATTTCTACAATATAATGACACTGCATCAGACATTATACTACCTGATGGAAACTACTAATAAATAAATAATTATATATATATATATATATATATATAAAAGGAAGCATAAGGAGAGAGAGAAGAAAACCCGAAAATATGCAGGAATAAATCTAACTACTGACCTTCTACTTGTTTTCCTCTATTCTCCCCACCCCAGGTGCTTTGATTTTAGTGCAGTGTAGTCTTTGTTAATATTGCTGCATGAAAATGAAGGGGGGGAGGCGGGGAGGGAGGAATTAACCCTAAGAAGAAAGAGAAACCTTTGCAGATTTCATTTATTCCTAGTTCTTCAAACTAATCCTTTAGCAAGTCAATCTTATCAAAAAGGAGATAGGCTTCATATTGCATGGGGAAAGAAAAAAATCTAAACCATCTCACACCAAGCAGTCTCTATAGACAGAGAAATTCAAATACAGAGTTTTTTCTCTCTGCATCCCCCACAGCACAGTTACTGGTTGCAGCCTGTGTACTGCTCATTTCCAAAACAAGCTTTCAATTCAGCTAAACACTAAATATTTGAGAATTACAGAAAAAAAAAGAAGGCTGTGCATCCTCAGGTTCAACCCCTAACAGAATTCAGGAAGACAAATAAAGGAGTTCTTTTAAGTCTCTGGACTATGCATCTGTATACAGCCCTATGCTTCCCAAAAAATTAAGCATAAGCTCAAAAATGTTATATGTTCTGACCCCACACTTGCAGAATTTGCTGCTGAATCTTTCCCCTACAGCAGTACTGCCTCTAAAGCTAAAGCTTCATTATTTATTTTCTAGCCTGTGAACACAGCCCTGAAAATGAAACGTGAATATAAACTCAGTGTCATTTCTGAGACTACAGCAGAATTCAGAAATAAGGCTGCAATAGTGTAGACAATACAAAAAATAATGAAATTGTAAAGTCATGTGCTAACCTGAATCTCAGTTCTCTCAGCTTTGTATTGCATTAATATGAATAGACACATGACTATTTATTCAATTCATTGAAGTTCTAAATCTAAACAGCAAAGATGATACTGAAATGTGCGCTTTGCAAGAGCATCACTGATAACCCGTTTTCACAAAAACATGGGTAATGTGCTTATTCAGACCTTCCCTGTTACCAAAAGTCTTCCCTGTCTCCAGATTTCTCTTATGGTTTTATAGGAGTCAGCTATGCACTCTCAACAGACAAAAATTATTAAAGTGTTGCGACTTGAAATTATGAAATCATATCATCAAGTCTGGAACCGAACACACAGGGTACACCATCAGAGTACGGGCAAGATGTTGCTGCTCACTTTCCTATACAACTCATCTCCACCATCCATTTTATTTAAGGTAAAATAAACCACTGACAAAATTCCACAGTTGAAAACCACACAATACAGACATTTTTATGCAGGTGTTAGGTGCAGTTCACCATGTGCCAGAGAAAATGCTTTCTCTTCTTTCCTGTAAGGATGCAATGGCATTAAAAACAATGGCTAATGGGGTTGATATTCCACTGCCATCCAAGCAAGTCTTAATTGAAACAAGGGCAGTTTCTGCCAGATTTTCAAAACTAGGGCTGCTTCTGCCAGCTTCATTAAACTTATTGTTATAGCACATCATTCCCCTGTTTACCACCAGCTCCTACTGTAATGAAATGACCACCTGAAAATTGGCTTATCAAGAATATTAAGGGTATCCATACACTGAATCTCATGACATTGACGATCGTTCTGAAAAGTTTTAAACATCAGGAGGTGTTTGTGATTACCCAAAGTGTCTTTTCTGTAGGGTTTAATTTTAGATATTTCTTTTTCTCACTCAGGAGACAGTGATCAAGAATTTTTTAAAAACGTACTCATAAATAAACTTGAGGAAGATAGCCTGATCATCCAACATATTTACTATTACCTACCAACCCTCTGAAATGGCAATAAACTGTGGGTAACAGTTTCAGTCTATGTTCAGGTTTTTTCTTGTATTTTGTAATCACCAACTTTATGCCATTTTGAACAATAGTTCTTTTTGCCTCTTTTTCTCTTCCAATCTAATGCCTGTCACAACCATCACACAACCAGCAGCCTTCTCATAGGCTTTAGTTAACCCAGTGATCCATGGAAAAGCAGAATTTGGAGCCCGCAGAATGTATGCCTGCTGAAACCTGTATTTCCTTAGAGCTTACCTATAAATACCTGTAATTCTGTATATTTTGTATACTTTACTTGCTTTGCCTGTTGATGAAGAAAGCAGTCAAGTACAAGCTCAGCTGAGGTAGTAGATTAACAACATACACATTTTAACAGTGTTGAGGGATAAAATAGCCCTAGAGATTTGAGAGGGTGGGAGGAAAGACCCAGACGCATATCAAATTAAACATCTTTGAGTCCTCAGGGGCAGAGTCAGAGGGGGAAGGGAAAAGCTGTCATATCATTTCTCTAGTCAGTACTGCCTGCAAATGCAGCTTAGGAAGCAGGCCTTCTGAGAAGAACAGGCATCCATTTGTTGAAATGCTCTTCCCCTCATATTCATCTCCCCATATTCATTGGGGAATACTCATAGTCATTCCTCCCATATTCATTCTCTCTTTCTTAGTGGTTTTTTAATGTCTTACGTGCTTTCTTCCTATTTTTTTTTTTTTTTTAAATGAAGTGCTTTGAAATATTCATTCAAATTCCTCACTGAAAAACCCAAACCAAAACCAAACAAACAAACAATGCTGCCCCCCCAACAAAAAAAAAAAAAACAAAACCCACAACAACAAAAGAACACAACCAACCCACAAAGAAAAAAAAAACACCAAGCTAAACAAGTTTATTTAACGAAAGCTCTTTTTATACTTTTTTTTTCCCCAAATAAACCATTACATTCTACCAATAATTAATTAAAATCATATTTTAAAAATAAAAGCAATAGAATCATCAGATTCAATAATTAAGGACTTAAACTGATTGACTTGGCATAGCACACATGACAGCACAGGTGTCCTGCACTGGTGATTTCTCACACACACTGATACCTAGCATCATGTGTTGAAAAGTCTGAAGGTTGAAATGTATGGGTTCTGCTCCCAATTATGGGTCTGCAGGAAAGCTACAGGCTATAGATTGGCTGGTTGTTAATTAAGTGACAAAATGCAATTTCTGCCTTTTCTCACCTTTGTACTGGATGACCTTTCTTTTTCCTCCCTCTTTGGAAAATAAAATCAGTTCCCCTGGCAAATGACATTGTTCACCTCCACTAGATTCTTCCCATCAACTTGATAGAGTATTTTTTGCTGCAGGATGACCACCATCTATAACTTTCAGTAAAGAAAAAATGTTACAACTGATTTTATAAGACAGAGAAGGCAACTATTTTCGGATTTTTTTTATGGTTGTTACAGGCTGAATTACTATCTGCATCAACACCAGTAGCACACCCTACAAAGCCACAATGTTCTTTGTCTGTAACCCTTCGTAGAGGTGTGCAAAATGCACTACTACAGCTCTCTTCTAGTCTTTTCTGTGTACCTGACAGGGTTACAGCTAACACATTGGGAATGGTGGTATTCCTAGAGAGCTCAGTTTTGTGTAAAGCAGCATAAAGCACAACTGTGAAAAAGAAAAATGCAGATGAAATTAACAACCACTAATGGCTGCTTTGTCACATAGTGTCTGACAATCCTTCAGCATCTTACCGCGTTGCTCCGGCTTAACACGGCGGTGGAGTGCACACCCGCTGAGCTCACTGCAGTCAAGGGATTGTGATTTAGTCACCTTGGGGGTGGTAGTTGTGGTAGCAGCAGTGAGTAGAATAGACAGAGAGAGGGGAGAGGGAAAGCTGAAGGAGTTTTGGGTAGTCCTCAGAGGGAAGCTTTAGAGGTTGGATTTCAGATTTTTCCAATTGTGATTTTGAACGAGTGCTGTGCGATGAGTCAGTGTTTGTCACTAATGGGGTTCTGTAACGGGGAAATCTACAGTGGTGTGACAGCCTGTCACCACCAGCAAAGTAAGAAGGCACTGCAGAGTTAATAAGCCAGAGGGACCATAAACACAAAGAAACCAGAAATAGAGATTAAAGAAGAACATGAAGTGATAAACAGCAAAATACACAGGACCTCATGCACAGAAATAGCATTTCTGCATACGAAATTGGCTTCGGTTTGTTTTGGTTTTTTTTGTTTTCAAACTTTACAACCTTATATTATAGTAAAGCAGCTTTAAGTTGCTCTCAGACACCCAAAAAAATAAATATAAACACACATATAACCTAGTGACATGATGCACTCATTCCAATCCTATGCCAACACTCAGACTTACAGAGTAATTTGTGTAGCCTGCTAATAGCATGGAATATCCCACACATGCTGGCTTACTCCTGTCTGAGGATGGAGAGTCTCCTGCATAGACAGTGATGCTCTTGCAGTGTGCCTGTAGCCCATCTGGAAAGGGCACAGGTATTGTTCGGCTCACAGCACATGGGAGAAGGGCACTCTTGGCTGGACGCTAGGAGAGCTTGACCAAGTGTGAACAGGTAGACAAAACCAACTCAAAAGCAGAAAGCTTCAGGAGAAGGCTGTCTCTCTCATCTCCGTAAGAAAACTGGTATAGTTATGGATAAGGTGAGAGAAGACAGATCACATCAAGGTCAGTGGGGCAGGACCTTGTCATAAGGACATTACTGCAGGAGGGAAATGAGGAAGCAGACTTTGAAAAGAGGTGGAAAGTGTGACCTGTCCTGATCACCTGGATTTTCTCTGGCCCAGCTCCTCTGTTGAGCTGAGCATCCATGCTGTACATCACAGACAGACAGTGACATTAACCGCATTATGCACTGCCAATACTTGGTACTGATCCCAGGTCAGAGGCCAGTCTGCATACGTAGTCGGCACCTTAAGGTAGCATGGGCCTCCAGAGCCTTCCTCAGGTCTCCTAGAAGCACAGTGAATATCACATGGTATGTTCCTGTTATTTGTAATAGCAGAGTTCATCATGTTCTTGGCAGGGAATCACCATTTCATTATTGATTGGTTTATTGCACAGAACTAGAAAAATATAAAAAGTGGTGGAACCCGGCAAATACTGAATAGAGAATTGTCTGAAGTTTCCAACATACTTTTCTTGCCCAGCAATATGTGTCTATTTAAGGGCTCAAAGATGAGTAAAAAGCCTCTATTTAATGAGCAAATCAGAATGCGTCATTTGGCCCTTAGAAAAATGAGACAGTTTGAATGCTTAGTCTATGTGGTCTGAGTTTCCTACTGATTCCTCTGCAACTAAATGCACACAGATGCAGCACTTCTTCCCTTTCTTCTTTTCCCCCTTGGCTTTTAACCCAGTAACCTCTCTTCTTCTTACTTTGACTGCCTCCACAGCTGGATCCTTTTAAATTTTGGTCACACTCAAGTTCTAGGGTTTTCCACAAAAAAAAAGAGACAATTAAGTCATTCAAAGCCCTGAGCATAGTTAACACTCATTTACAGCATGAAAAGAGAAAACACCTTCCTGGTGTTTGCCAATTATGTGATATTTCAGCCAAATGTATTCAATCATGCCAGAATGAAAATTCCAAATTGTGCATTATGTTCATTTCTAAACCCTGTTAACTTAATTAACTCAGTTAAGTGTGCACTGATCTTAGACCTCAACCATATTTGATGAGGTATTTTTCATTAGGCAAAAGAACCTGAAATTTGAAATGTGCAAACCATTTGTAATAACAAAGAGGACTCCCTTCATAAAATTGTATACAATGCATACCCAATTTGTGGTCAGTGAAGGTTTATATTCTATTTGTACTTTGTTATGCTTTTGTCAGTTTTACTTGGATCATGAAACACCATTGGAGAAATAGTATAAACCAAACACGGAGTACTCTGCATTGCCAGTACCATTTAAAATGCAAGACCAAGTAATATGAAAAATAATTCAACCATTCAAAACCACTTGTATTTAATCTGTGTTGCCACTGCTAAATTCACACACCGAGTGGCTGGTTGGTGAAATTATTAGAGGCACAAGTCCAGATACTCAGATCCTGTAACCGGCAGGCATATAGCCATTTCTAAAAATAAAGAAAAAGCAGAGAAGGGACTTATCATTCTTGGCAGAGCTGTAGCACTTTTTAATGAACCCATATCTACACCAGAATAACTGGGAGGTGGTGCACTTCACTAGTCACTAATGACTTTGTTGCTTGTAAATCGATTATTACCTCAGAAAGCTTTGTTGGTGTTTTTTTTTCTGTAAAAATAATCTCATACCTGTATGCGACACACAGTAAGGTAGAGGTTACAGCTGACAATAGGAAAGTGATCTGGTTACCTCCCAAAGGAGGTGCCATAAAACTAAATTGTTATTACCAGAAGAGACACTCATGCCTGGCTATCAGAACAGGTAGCTAAATAGGATAACAACTCTGCTCCATCCTAGAACTGAGACTGCAGAAAGTTCATTCCCCACAGCAGCTTCTAAAAATCACAGCTGGACAGGTCTGTCCTATTTTCTCTACACAAAGTGAATTCTGAAGCATATTCTAAGCCAACTGAAGAAGCAAAACACTGTCTTAAACAGATGTTATCCACATTGTGCATCCCTCATCTACTGTTTCAAAATAAACAACGGGCATGGAGAGGCACACATGGCACAGAGAACATTATACTGACATGCTGAAACATATGCATACAGAGCACTCTCCAGCCATTCTTCTGTTAAGTACATTAAAGCACAGGAAGAGTCACCATGACAGGTCCAAAACCCAGTTCACTGAGTCAAACATTATGGTCTGTGACTGTGGCCAGTCAGCTGCCATCACAGTAAGATTTCCCAGCTTTCCTGAAAGCTAAACTGAGAGGAAATACTTCCCTGCCACTGTCAGAATAGAGTCTCTTCAGACTCCAGAAGGCTATGCCATCACTGTCTTTTAACATTAGCAAGTCCAGAAAAGCTCCAAAGAGCATTTTGATTTATGTTTCTTTTTCTGTAATTTAAGAGATGGACAAAGTGTTGCATAAGCTCCTGGTTTACTTCTGCTGTGGCTTCTTTTGATGCACAATTTGCTCCATCTCATCCTTGACTTCTTCACATTCCCTGCTCATGAAAACCCTGCACACTTAGGATTTCCCATATGGGTGAATCACCACAGCACGTTTATGCAGAACTTTCAGAACTCAGAGCTACTTTCACCACTCAGGCTAAAGTGCTACCTCTGCTGCTCATCCCAATCCTCCTCCTTTTGCTAATGCTCTCTATTAACGTTCCTGTGTAGTTACTCTGTAGATATAATACTTTTAATTAGCATCTAGTTATCTTGTCAAAAGTTGCTCTGGTTACCTTCCTAATAAAATCTTAGAGTCATAGAATCATTTTTCTGGAAAAGGCCTTCAAGATCATCAAGTTCAACCCTTAACCCAGCACTGCCAGGTCACCACTAAACCATGTCCCTAGGCACCATACCTACATTTCTTTTGAGTACCTCAAGGGATGGTGACTCCACTACTTAACTGGGCAGCCTGTTGCAGGACTTTACAACCCTTTAATTGAAGAAATTTTCCTAATATCGAATCTAAACCACCCCTTGTGCAACCTGGGGCCATTTCCTCTTGTCTTATCCCTTATGGGAGAACAGACCAACCCCCACCTCACTACAGCTTCATTTCAGGTAGAAAGTGATAAGGTCTCCCCTGAGCCTCCTTTTTCTCCAGGCTAAACAACCTCAGTACTTCAGCAGCTCCTCCTCCGATGTTCTCTAGATCCTTCACCAACTTCATTGTCTTTCTTTGGACACACTCCAGCACCTCGGTGTAGACCAACACATACTACCCTCCTTGCATCTCGGCAGCAGCAGATGTCTGCTCTTTATTCACCCATTACAATTTCCATTCATATAATACACAGTACTTCAAAGTAACCCTTCAAGCCTGAATATGACTACAACCCTCACCCATACAGCTTTATTTTTTACTTACTAGAAGATGCTTGGTTTAGCATGAAGTCAATTTGCGTACTGATAGATCTCTTCCCCTTCTAGACACAATATAAAAAGTTAACGCATTGCTGTAATAACTCAGTGTTCATCAATTCTGATATTTTTTGATGCATTCAGCCACCTACTGTCACTTTAATGCATTTTCCTGGCACACGCATGCACACTGTTTCATGTGAAAACATTTATACTGGCACTCAGTTCAATTAACTTTTTCCTCAAAGTTGAAAAATTCAGACAGAGATGTATTCACCTCTTCAAAAGAATCAACATTTTCAAGTTAGGGAAAGGGAGAAAGGAACTATTCTATTACTCCAACATTTGAGTTAGTGATGGTTTTACACTGAAGCTGTAAAGTTAATCAGTGATTTCTTTATATTGCATTAGCATCTACTCCACACAGGGCAAAGTACACAGCTCCTCAAAATTTGCTATAGAAATAGTAAGACCAAAGAAAAGAAATGAAAAGGTGCGAGAAGTACATAGGCCATTTACCTGGGCAAGGTGACTGTTCATTCACTTCTACTAGCAAACAACGAGAGTAGAGAGATAGAAAGAAAAGAAAGTGTCACTAAGGGAAAAAAAAAAAAAAAAATCCATACACAAGTGCAAGATGTTTGCATGCCATATTTTCTGGTCTCATAGTCAACAGGCCACTAGCATTATTTTCTTTAGAAAGTTAAAGAGAAAATGTATATACATAGAAACAAGTATTTGACTTTTTACAAAGGTGTATTTTCATCTTTCTGACATTTAACAGGTTAATTTGCCAACATAATTTTCTTCTTTCTCACAAAAAGTACTTGCTGTGTTTGCTGGCTATTAAGTGCTGTGTTTACAGTACTGCCATACAGATTGTGTTTACAGTCTGCCATTCAATTACTTGCAGATCCTCAATATCACCAGTACTGACAAGTTCTTGGCACTAGCCATGCTTTGCTCTACAGGTGCATGAAATTGTATTACTGCTCACATAAAGGCTATTTGTAACAGGAACCTTTTCAAAAAGATGCCCATATATATGATGTAGGGGTCTTCCCACTTTGCAGCTCTCCGAATACACGTATGTGCTATATATATACAAGTACGATATACTCTTCTGAATTACTTGCAAGGCAAAAAAAAAACATAAGAAAAGCAACCCCCCCCAGCAAATCAACAAACAAATGCAAAAAAACTCACAAAACATTAAACTAAGAAAAAGAGGAAAGGAATAAGATGTTGAGGATCCTGTCACTTAATTTCACTGATCCTTCAAGGTATTAAGCACAGCAGCCATTGTCCTCCTTTTACAAAGCTTTTGAGACTGTACAGCCAGATAAACTGTTGCAGAGAATTTTGTTTACCCAGATCGGTTTCCAGTGATTGAAGAGCATGGGAAAAGAGTTGGCAAAGATACAACACATTCTTTCCAATTTTATCTCCCTACTGGTGTTATCATTAAGGCTGAACTTTCAAGTAGAGAACATCATCCATGCTAGTGGTGCTCAGAGATGTGTCAGATTCACTGTCACTGACTCACTGATTGATTTTGTTTCTCCCATTTCTGGGTCAGTGAATTCTTACATGTGACTATTTTCCAGGCAAGTATTAACTGCAGGAGAACACTGGCTACTAATGCAGTGTATTTCAGCTTGGAAAAGAAACAAACAAACAAAAAGCCCAGCATAATTTGATGCAAAGCTTTTGTCATTAACATGTATGTGTGATATGCACAATACTCAACATCCAAAATTTCACCTTGGATGGGAAAACATTCTTTTGGAGACAGAAATTTTTAGGAAGTACAAAGCACCTCCTCTTTATAATATTGACCAGTTTCTGGCCTTGAGCTTTATTCTTTGTTTACAGTGTTTCCTATGAGTTTGAAAGGCAGAGGTAAACTAAATGTATAATATATGTGTGTAAAAAGAATGTGTGAAAATGGAGTTAAAAAACAGAATTGTCCCAGGATTTAATATATTACTTAATAGAATATCTTCCACAACAGAAAACATCTCTATGGAATAGTGAAATTTTATCAGATTCCCTGAGTCACTGTTTTAGTTTATTTCTTCTGGGATTTCTTTGGCGTCCTTTTAATATTTTAAATGAGGTATTTCAGCTTCAAGTTCAAAACCCACACATTTAGACAACACTTCATATGACTTAAAGGAGGGATCAGAGATGGAATTGCAGTCTTTCTTTAAGTTACTTTTGTGATCTTTCGAGGTCCCTTCCAACCCTTAACATTTTGTGATTCTGTGCGTTCCTATGTGACCTGCTCTAAGTGGTCCTGCTCTGGCAGGGGGGTTGGACTAGAGGATCTTTTAAGGTCCCTTCCAACCACTAACATTCTGTGATTCTGTGAAAAAGGGGGAGAAACTCCACGGTTCAGTACTTAATTGGTTGCTCAGTTCTGCTGTTTACAAAAATGGTATATTTTTCCTTTTTAATATAGTGTTGACTTCTGTAAGACTGATTTCACATGGAACAAGGGCCCAAAAACAGAGGGAAAAATACTCAAGTTGCTATAAGACAGATATTAATGTCACTTTACAACAAAAGAACATGTTGCACTGACTGTAGGTAACTCCTCTGAGTCATCAGGATGCTCTCTCTGAAGACATATTTGTTTAGACTTCCATCCTTTCTCTAGTTCTTATCTGGTAAGGAATGACTCCATGAGGAAATAAAGCTAGAACAATGCTGAACACACACAAATATGCTATTTGCCTGTCTACCTCCATAAACTGGTAGAGGAATCTCTATCAAAATGCCAACAGGCACGTAGAGTCTGTATATTTTACAGTGCTGGACTGATACACATAAAGAGCTGCACCACTTCAGCACTTCAGGCAAGTGGCAAAAAGAGCCCTTTTTCAGGTAGTATGAGCAGCAGAGCACACTACGTTCCTGCATGACTGAAATGCTGGCCTTGCACTGCGTGTTACATGATAGGGAGAGGTAAGCTGCAGTTGCATGAGGGAAGGCTGCCTTTAAGAAAGCAAACTATGCATTTCCTGCAACAGCACAATCTCATCCCTTCATTAGGAGCATCAGCTACCAGTGCACAACCCACCTGATAACAGTCAAAGGATATTTCAAGAATCACTCCACAAAGAGTCAAAATGAGACAAGGATCATGGAATAAGATAGAATATACAAGCCTCAGTCTGCCACAGCCTCAGCTATTGACAAGACACTTAGAAAACAAGCCATTTTGACCATGAAATCATACACAAATGACAGAATATGAAAAACAACATTGAAATACCAGTAGAGAAAAACCCTGACTCCCTTCAAGCCCATGGACAGCTCCAGTAGTAGAAACTCAGCATTGTGGATATATTTATAATCAACTAGGAGAAGGACATGAGCTGGTAAGGCTCATGAAGCAAACTGCTGCTATGCTGCCCACCAGCAGTATTCTACCTGCCCCAGTACCTGTATATAAACACGTTTCCTAACAAAATAACAAAGGAATTGTTTTTGTTTTTAAGTACATTTTTTTTTGTCCATAATCTATTTTACTATTTAGGTAATAAATGGCAAATAGGATTCAGTGAAACAAATGAAAAATGGGATTTCTCATGTACTTTTTCAGTAGTATCAGAGGTCCACCAGTCCCAGTGCCATCCCTGGCACAATCTTATCCATACTACTTACTTGTGAAGTACCTGGTCCTCTCTGAGCACTACAGGCCATAGTATTTGGCTGACATTGGCCATAATCGTGCATGAGAGCTTGTTAACAACTAGACAGTGTTTGCACAATCAGCACTGGACAATCTGGCACTCCAGCTCACTCCCTACTCCTGTTTTATTTATGAGTAGAGATGTGGCCACTGAACCCTATTCTAACAACCATTTAAGTTGGCTGCAATCATTGTGTTCACTCTAAAGCAGCTTTAGTTACTTTCAACAAACTGGAAAAAGGCAAGGTGGAGTAAGAAACATTCTCACTCTTGTTTTAAGAAAGAGATTAATCTACATAAGAACATTTCTCAGGAACTTTATGAACATTTAACCTCATCCCTCCTTATCACAGGGCAGAGAAATTTTGCCTCAAGTGATTTTGGCATTGTCTCTACTACCTTTCAATTGTCTCAAACTTACCCTTTGGAAGGCTACCCAAGGAGTGGACTGAAAAACAGAGTAGGGAAATAACCACAACAGTTAACAATGTATTCCAATGGTTATATGAACCAAGGCTACCTTTGAGCTAGGATATACTTAAAAATTAACAAATGTAAACACCCTCATGTTAAAGTACAGTTTCCAGATTTTATTGCAGTTTCATGAAATTAGCAGAGTTTTTCCCTGATTGTATATTTGTATCATGATAAAATCATTCTTGAAAGTTAAACATCATCTCTGATAAGCAAAACAGATCCTGCTCTAACTTGTTCACAGTAAGGTGCATTTTCAGGATGTCGGATTATTTGGGACCTTATTTTAGAACATTTACCTAACCTCCAATTTGCAACATCCTTTTTAGCATAGAGGCTGAGAGAGATTCAATTTCAGCCATGATCTCACCAGTTCTGCTTGTAGGGTACTGTTGTTTGATAAACCTAAGAATAATTCTAGAAAAATAGTAGTTCCTTCTGTCACAGGTTTGCAACATTTAATATAGATCAAGAAAACTTTTTTATTGTAGAAGAAAACAGTTGAGAAACTTAAGGAGTCTATGGAGGGATGTGATTGCACCTGTTTATTCCGCACTGATGAGACCTCACCTGGAGTACTGCGTACAGCTCCGGAATCCTCAGCACAATGAAGACGTGAACCTGTTGGAGTGGTTCCAGAGGAGGACCAGAAATATGATCAGATGGCTGGAACACTTCTCCCTGTGAGTAAAGGCTGAGGAGTTGAGGTTGTTCAGCCTGGAGAAGAGAAGCCTCCAGGGAGACCTTGTAGCAGCCTTTCATCACTAAAAGGAGGTCTTATAAGAAAGATGAGGATGGACTTTTTAATAGGGTCTGTAGTGATAGAACAAGGGGTAATGGTTTTAAACTAAAAGAAGGTAATTTCAGACTAGATATAAGGAAGACCATTTTTTACAATGAGGGTGGTGCAACTCAGGAACATATTGCCCAGATGTATGGTAGTAGCCCCGTCCCTGGTAATGTTCAAGTGTTCCAAGAAACCTGATTTATTTAAAGATGCCCCTGCTCATTGCAAAAGGGTTGGACTAGATGGCCTTTAAAGGTCCCTTCCAACCCAAACTATTCTATGATTCAGAGTCCAAGAATAATAACAAGGTCCCAAGTTAAACCATCACCACGCATTTGGTGTCATTTGATTCCTCATCTTCTGAGCATTCAGAACTTTGCAGCCTTTGAGATCCAGGCCCCTTCAGGGCTGCAGATGCATTGCTAATCATATCACCTTCCAGCTTCTTAGAGTTACACATCAGTCATAGCAGTTAACTTTTCCTTGCACTCTTCCTGTCTCTCTCCCTCTGTCTGTCGATTAACATACATACCTGAAGCTCTACTTAGTATTCCCATTGTATTTCCAAGCCACAGCACACAAGCATAAACATTCCTTGGTATTTGTAACCTGATCAGACATATTACAATTTCCAATTGTCAGGACAAAAATGACAGTAGTTTTAATAAAAACAAGATAGCATAACACTTTCTAATTCCAATGGGAAATTCACAGCATTTCCTGCATAGTTCGAACAGTGAAGAGAATAAACAAGACGATGACATAGCAGTAGCACAATCTAAACAGAAATAATAATAAAGAAGCAGATCATGAGCACTGTTCAGCCTCAGAATGCAGTGGTCCATTCATTATATATTGGACGAGTTGATTTCCAAAGGTAATGAACTCCTCTGCTTTGAAGTACTGCTTCAAAAACTTCCCAGTGTGGGTATTACCCAGTGCATGCAAGAGAGAGAGATTGTCTCTTGGGTCATTAATCCCACCTCAGGATCAAATACTTCCCCTTATACTCATGACACATTCGTTTCAAGAAAAGCAACTGTTTATATGGAAAAGTAACACTACAAACATTATACATATTTTAAAATATACTAATATATTTTTATATGTTTAATGATGCATAGCAACAGAGAACAAAGCTTTCAACATTGGGCCGAAGCTCTATGCAGACCTCTAAGCATTCAAAGGACTCAATGGTCTAAAAAGAAATGCAGGGAAATGAGACTGACAACTGATCAAAGGATAAAAATATTAATTATAAAAGTGATGTTTCAGTTGCTGAAAGGTGAAAGACTACCAACAGATCTACTGCTCAAAACATGATGGGTATACCATGCATTTTTTAAAAGTACATCCATCAGATGATTTAATATAAATATTCTGGAAGATAGTTATTAAAACTGAACGTTAGTTTGGTGGGTTTCTTTATTTGCTTTTGCTGTTTGTTTTGTTTTCATATGAGAGTTAATCTAGAAACTACCTTGATCATCAGATAATGAGTAATACATTAGACTAGGTTAGATAGATGGATATCCAGAGTGTAAAAGAATTTTCAGCATAAGCGTTTGAGAGACTTTGAGAGAGATTTCAGTGAATGCCAAAGGTTAATACAATCTAAAAATTATATCACTGTCTTAAAAGATTATATGTACGGTTATTTTGAGTGATTTCTATTTTGTATTTCATGCCTTCCCCTTTCTAAAGAACTTACCACCGTTTACACACAAAATTCATATCCACTTTGTCTTCTATACATATCTTTTATCAAGCTAATCACAGGAATAGGTGTCTTTGATGGAAAGAGAGAAATAGAAACCTTACTGCTCAACCACATCATCAACACAAGCTTTTCGTACATCGACAAAAGTGCAGGCTGTACACAATACACAAGTCTGTTCAATTTTTTAAATAATTGCCTTCTCCATATACTGGGGAGTACATTTTGCCCTAATCATTGGCCAAAGCAGTCCAGTAAAACATTTAAAAATTTAAAAAATTTAAATAAGTCATTATTAATCAAAAAATTTTAAGATTTTACAGTTTAAAGAAATAAAGCATCAAACTCAGTCCTGTATTGCTTACTATACCTTTTCAAGAATTGAAAACAAGGTCTTATTTTCTAACTATCTTTGTTTCAATTTTGCCAATAAAATAAAATAAAATAAAATCACATCTTTAATGAGTTTAAGACTGATCCTCCATCTTTTCCAAGGTCATATATCTGCTATTTGTAGAAATAGATTGAGAGAGAAAAGATTTGCTGGCCCTACTTTGAGCAGTAAGTTGGACAAAAAGAATTCTAAAAGTCCTTTACACCCTTAATGATTCTGCGAGTCTATGAATAAACCACCTGCCTCTTCAGAAATTGTTCCCAGCTATCTTAGTTGGGCATATGGTATCTATTACCATAATACTCCAGTTCTTTGCAATCTTTTAATATATTTATTTTCACAGTCCTTTTGAGAGGCAAGAAAGTCTATTATCCTTATTTTATAGATAGAGGACTAAGGTACTGAAATTTAAATGGCTTCTGTTAAATATTTGTATTCTATTCCTCATGCTCAAGATTCCGTGGATGCTGAATATATGTGGACTTTTATGCACAAAATAATGAAAATATCTTTAAGTCCTTCTAGGTAATTTCATGTTCACAATTTCATACCTGATAACTTAAATAAATTCACACTAGAAAGCTTCAGTTTGGACATTTTAATTTAACCACCTGACTTGATCGCCAACCCTGGACATAGACAAAGCCAAGCACTTAAATAAGTAGCATGACCATTTGAATTGCCTGGTTACTATGTAGCCAAGTTGTGTATTATATTTCAGAGACATCACAGGGATGTAAAAGTTTGCTCCTAACACTAGCATCATATTGATATGAAATACAGATTAGTAACTCAACTCAGAAAGAGGAAAGGAAATATAAGCATCCTTAGCCAGGGAATCCAAGATTAATTACAACACAGCAGTCAAAATACTCCCTTAAGATTTCCATGCACAAGACTAATCTGAATAATTCAAGGATAGTTCACGATGACAAAAGGATGTTAACACATTAGCAAACCTAATTAGTAAACCTACAAATTAGTAAAACCACCTAACCAAACAAAAATCTAAAAAATAAATCTTAAAATTTTATCAAACAGAAGTTGCAATCAACACTTCAGTTCAATAACCTACTTCTAATCTAAAACAGTGATCCAAGAGAGATCCAAGGCCAGCTAAACCCATGACATTTAAGTTTAACTACAGATCTTTTGCATAGTTCTAGCACTGCATATGTAGAAGCATATGTTTCTCTTTAACACTTACAATGTCTCAAAATTTTACTGCTAATAGATCATAACAGCAACAAAGTGGAAATATTAAATGTGGATAGGTTAGCAGGAAAGAATATCTGCATTGAGTCTGTACAAGCTCAGTAATATTTTTTCATCTGGACTTATTGAAATCTTAATCATAACCCTTCACTATGTTTATATCCCCGGGAGCTGTATTCTTCTGCTTTAGTGTATGCTGTTCTCTTTGTGGCGGATTGTTTTAAAAATGTTTTAAAGCAGACACTCAGCATGCAGCTAAGACTCTTTCTATCAAAGGTTGAACAACAGAGTTCTCCATAGAAAGGGTTCACTCCATTTCGTGTTCAATCTCCTGAGTAGTGTGAATTTATGAACCACTTTGAAGTAGTAAAAATGTGATGTGTGTGTGTGTGTACAGATGATCCAAACAGTATAAAAACCAGCCAGGAAATCAATAAAGCAGCTTTTTAACAAATGCATTTCCAACCGATCAAAAGAATAGCCTAACGGCTACATACGGCTGATCTAACACTCATTACATTATCATTTCAAGGAAACATCTTCTGCAACTGAAAGGTGAAGTCTTTCTGTAATGAGCTCCTTCTGAGTCAGCAACAAGACTTTTTTATAGTGCTGAGACAAAATAAATATGTGGCAAACACCAGGGAGGAATTATTCTCTGCAAACAAATGTTTTTCAGCACGCAAGGGGTCCTGCTTTAAATTGGTTTGCTGCTTAAAAGCAAGGAAATGTAGAGAAAAGGGGGTCTTTTATGTAGGACCTTTTCATTAAATGAGAAGAAATGTAACTCATCAGCAGTTGCCTCTGAGGGATGAGTAAGAAGGTAAAATGTATTCTGTCTGACATTAGCAGATTTAAATATATGCTGAATGCAGAATAGGAGAAGTTCTCTGATGTTTTCCACAGGTCTCACACTTGGAGGATTTTCTCCCTCACTAGTGGTTTCAAAGCTGAATACATTTTTCAAATGAAGATGTTAAATCTGAAACAAAATGCTTTGTTTAGACTTGAGAGACTAAAAAGTACAGGTCACAGGCTCAGATAACATAAATTACCAAAGGCCTGCCAAGCTACAGATTGCACAAATTGATGGTTTGACCCAAACTATTCTAGTGCATCTTTTTGTTTGTGCATTGTTTTGTTTAGAATAACTGGTAGAAAAGTAAGAAGCAAAAGTGGGTCATTAGTTGGTTGACCCAGAAATAACTGGCATCAGTGACAGTTTAGGACACAGGACATCTCCAAAAGATTCTCTTACAAGAAAACTATGTCCTAAAAATTACTGCTAAGGAAACAAGCAGATGCTCTGAATAACCACAATGCATTACTAATTTTCTGGGACTTGGATTTCTTTTTTTTTTTTTCCCCAAAATAGTAATGATAGAGGCTTGAGGGCCACCACATTGTCCCATCGTTCATTCTAAAATAATAGAAATTCAATATCCTCAAAATGTCTTTGGACTGCACAATCAAATCACACTTTCAAAGGAAGGTGCTGGCTCACAGACTACCACTGTCTCACAGACTATCACTGTCTCTACATTCATCAGTTAAAATCACCTGAAGCCATTACCAAAACCTATACAATCAGGGTAGCATTGTGCATCTCCAAGCAAGAGTGCGGTAAGGGAAGCAAATATTTTTCTGTGGCATCCATTAGCACATTGATAAAGCAACTTATTAATGTAAAACTGGGCAAGCTAAGGCTGACTCCTCTGTTTTCCACAGTGCTTTGTTTGTCTGGAGTAATGTAGTTGGCCATATAAATCTTTTTGACACAAGAACACAGGGGGGGTTCCCACAGGAACTGGAAAGAGAAACAGAAATTCTTGTCCCTTTATCTGCTCTCACAACACTTCAAGGAGTGTCAGGAGATCACTTCTTCATGTGGCAACCATGACCCTTCAGAATTAGACTCAAAATTGTGGTTCATCTAATGTTACATGCCTTCACTGTTAATATCTACATCTGAAGCTCTTCAGTCCAGGCTTGCTTGAAAGCAAATGGATAAAGCCAGATGCTTTTAGGGCATGTTTTCTCTAACCAAACAGAAATATCTTACTCTTGAAAAAACAAATCACATCTAGATATGTCTGTTCCTCTTGTCTTTTAATGAGAAGATAAGATGACTAGCTCAGAGATAGGCATTTATTCTGTAGAAGTTTATATGTGATGAGCTAAATTCAACACTGACAATCCACAGAGGTATCCTGCCTTGCAGGTTGCTGTATTTTGGTGACATGACATCTGCAACTAGCTCCTGCAGTTCTCTGTAGAATTTAACAGCTTCAAAAGGAAAATAACATCCTTCTCATGGAATTCATAAATCGAGTGAAAAAAAACTCTTTAAATCTGTTCTTTTTTCTTCCTCCTTTTTTTTTTTCTCTGAAAACTGGCTTTCTGCTTCATGCAGCACATGTCTGGGTTTGTGCATATGCACACATCTCTATACCCAAAATTCCCATCAGCTTCTAGTAGGAATTGGATACCATTTTCCTCTCTAGCAGTATCAATCTTCATGCTTTTGTTGACATGTCTTATGGGTTTTTTCTCACATTGTTCCTTTTAAACCTTCCTTACACACTCCTTTTTCTTTTTTCTATTGTTTCCTTTTCACCACCAGCCTTCAGTTGCCTTAAAGGGTTTCAGAGAATGCCGAAGAAAGAAAGCAGTAGAAAAAGATGTTGGAAAGAGGTAAAGGGAAGACAAAAGAAATGACAGCTTTATATTGGTGCTGTCCCTAATGTACAAGGCTGCTCTTTCACCTTTCCCTAGAGGTCTGGAGCATTTATGTTGCTTTAATCAGCACAAAAATAAAGCAAACAAAAAAGGCGACTAGTTGAAAATTTCCCCACATACATATATTAAAAAAAAATAATGTTGGGGGTGCAAATTCTGCATGAAATTTGCTGCATATCACAAATAATAGAGAAAGTTCCTTTGGTCACCAAGTGTTTTCTTGCAAAATAGAAGCATTCCTACTGTGGTCACAAGGCAAAAAGCTTTCACTTCCAATATTTTCAAGCAGAGGAGCAAGTCGCACAATCAGTTTCACATCTTCCCTTCCAGTGAAGTTTCCAAGACCGAAACTTCCTGAGCACATCTGCTGTTGACAAACACTGGGGAAAGTAGAGCAAACACAACTGAAAGGTCCTAGTTGCTGCTCCTGCTGCTGCTAAGAGTATTTGCTCTTCCTTCACTGATCATCTGCCATCTTACTTTATGCAGATGGCATCCCAGCTGCTTTGTGACCATAAGAAAAAGGTCAGTTTACACACAGCTCAACAGGTGGTATATTATCAGCACAGCAGAAAATACACTTTCTCCTCCAGCTCTAAAATAAGGGTCTCAAACTGTCTCAGTATGAACTGTGTGGTGAACTCTCTCTTTAAAACTCCTTGTCAAGTCACTATAAAGTTGCCAGGCCACCAAGTTCTCTGTGTTATCTTGAATTTTCATGCTATACTAATTTTCCATTTATTACCTTATTAAAGTATTTAAACTGTGCATTTAAACTACCTATTCACATGTGGCTTGCATGCAGCCTCCACATGGTTTCTGTATTATTGTCCTGCATGCAGTTGTCACTGGCAGCTGGGGGGCAAAACCATTATATCTGGTGCTTAATGGTGCAACATTGTGATCAATATATGATTGAAATCAGTCAGAGGAAATAGAGGGAATTCCTTCTCTGTTTGCAGGGAGCAGTCCCAAGCACATTTTCATTTTTTCTGATGCATACAGGTCCTGGACAACAGAGGCAGAGCTGGCACATGTCCTCCTCAAAGCAGAGTACTGAAAGCATGCAAATACAGCCCAGTTGTGGGGGTTTTCTTGACTTTGACTCCTTGACAGTAAAATTCAGCAATGACCCTGGACCCTGAGGAAGGTTGGGTCAGCAGTGCCTCTGAGGGTACCAAGCTCCCAGCTGGCTCTCAGGTCAAAAAAAGAAGGTGACTTGTCCTGTTCAGAAACGTTCAGCTGGCAATGCTAAACTGTCAGCAGACTCCTAGCAATCCAGGCAGATCAGCCCTCCTGGCCTAACATGATTTATTTAGTAACAGTGCTGTGTATATTTATTATTTTCTTTCTTTTTTGAGTGATATGACTACTGGCACTACGTAAAACTACCTCAGGAAGATTGCACCACACTACCTGTGTTCCTCAGGTATCACAAACTGAAGAAAATCATGCTCCACTGCTAGCTGCACTTGGGGTAATTAAACTAAACCAAACCAACAGATATGAGGAAATATGTACTGCAATGTTGGCAGAATCACAGACCAACGGTAAAATGAGTACAGATTTGAATGTTAAAAGAAAGATCATCTCTCATGTATTTTGTTACAAAACCACAATATAGAAAGACAAAGGCACTTCTGTCTTCATAAAATCCCTTTCTAATTTTAGTTTTTTCCATTAAAATGAGGAAACCATTGGGTGTGATGTTGAGAACTGGTGCTTCAGAATACCATTTTATCTTAATGTATGAATTTTGCTCTTTACTGTAATAATTTTCTACTTTACCTAGCAACAATGAGAAAATAGGCCCTGAAGGTGTTTATGCAGAAATCAGTTACAGTCAATCAAAATAAATAATCAATATGAGAAAGTATTCTTCAAACAATAAGACATACCTAGAGATTTAGAGAAATGCAAACAAGAAAAGTTGCAAAGTACAGATATTGTACAGTATACTAGAAGACAACATTTTCATGTCCATTTATTTACCAGCTAAAGCAGTTCATAAAGGTTAATTTTTATGTACTGTATATATTTCATAATTCTTTGCATTACTTTTAAATAAAATGAATGCTCCAAGTTTCCTGAAATCTAATTTGAACAAAGAAAAAAATAATAGAAGCTTCATCTACAACAAATGATGATCTCTTCCAAGGAAATTTTAGAGTTTACAAGGCAGATAAATAGAAGTCAAACTATAAAAAAATAACATTCTCAGAATCGAAAGTATTTAATCTTGCTTTCATATAAGACTGTACAAAGTAAATACCATCAAAACATGAACCTTGAAATGCTTCCAGGTTGTTCCAAGCCAAGCTCTCATTTGTGCACGAGTGGTGTTGCTCCCACTGCACGTACTCATACCCTTTTCCAGTATTAACTTCTAAGCACATGAATTACTGAAGGTAAATATGCAGTCCGCATTATTTCTAAATGATTTTTGTGCACATAGGTATAAGTGCTGGATAAATAGACATGCAAGTGTCATCAGGTGCTAACTTTGGGTGTACAAACAGACCACTTTTTTGAATATTCAATGTTCATCTAAGCAACCAAGGTAACACACCTCTAGAGCTGTCAATGTCTGAAGCTGCAGTCCTCATTGTGACTTTGAACAAGATAACACGTGAGGCTGATTTAACAGTATGCTTTCCCCTCAGATTTGCAGCTGCTAAAGCAAAACACCTGCAATGGAGTAAGGTAAATCAGCCATCTGAAGTGTCAGTTGTACCTTCTCCCATCAGTTGAGTGCTTTAAGTACAGCAGCTTTATGGCACTGAGCAGGGGCAAATGCGGACACTGAGAATTATGTTCTATAATTTCTTAGTAACCACACCACGATTGGACAGTATTTCCACTGTATCCCTATAACTCAAATTTTTTTATGTAAGAGTATCAGAAATGTTTTTTTTATTTTTTAACAGTAACTCCATCATTCAGAAGAAATTTGGGGCAAAGTGATTTAGTATCCTGTTACATGTAGCAAGAGGAGGAACATTTATCAGTATTCTTCCAGGGAGGATGAAAATGAGGAGGACAGTAGTGGCAACATCCTCTAACTATGACAGAATAACAACAGCACAAGGTGCATAAATCTGGCAAGGTTATAGTTTCAGGTGTTTCTCAACATCAGTGGGGCTAGAACAACAACCACCAAGTATACTTTATTGTCAACAGAACAGTTCACCTCTGAAATACAGAAAGATCCATTGTTTTGTCAGCTATGCTCCAATGACCTATGTATGGCCATTTCATTAAAATACAAGCAAGAATGCTTAATGGTGGAAAAAAAGTGGAAAAAAAACCCACTTTATGTTCAAAATATTTACTTACTACAAAGTAAATTATTTCCTGAAATTAAAAGAAATCAAAAATCAGCTTAAGTACTCATCTTCTCTTTCCTCTCTCCATTTTGTTTATCAAACTATGGTCAGGTAGGAATTACTGATTTTGTCACGCTGCTTCTGATCCGTATTCAGAAAAGCCCAACAGGCAGACTTTCAAAAGGATTAGCTCTGCACATACAATCCCTTCTTCAATAAAAGATTGATTAAAATGGTAGGCACGGAAGACTGTACAAAGATGCTTATTACACAACTGTTTTAAAACTTCTGACACAACAGTACATGGTAATAGCCTGGCACTATTTGTTTAATTCTTTTGCTCTAGGTCCCTGCTGGGCCTACAGTCATTTTGCTGGAAGCTACTCCTTAGTTCATATCTCATACATAGCATACGTAGCTGCTATTTAACTGCAGCAATCTAGCTCCGAGATTTTCTGAATTTTATGACAGCACTGCTTCAGATTAACTGCTTTCTATTTTTCTATGAGCCAGTTAATCACTGTACTGCTTGTTCTATTACTGGGTAATCAAAAAATTAACAGCAATCATCCTATAATGGCAATTCTGTGGCATTACATTAGTCAGATTCCTCTGTCCCAAGCTGCTCTTACACAAATTATTCTTTTTTAATAATCTATTTTTTATACTCTGAAGTATCTCTCAGATTTTGATCCTGACCTATAATGATTAGTTCAGGTAAATTATTTTCACAGCTATTCACACACGCACAAAAAGCTTCTCATATCTGAAGTGATTTCTTCTACCTAGACAATTTGATTCTCATTAAAACTTTGGTTTGGGCACCCAGGTGCTTATTTTAGTAATTGATTTTTGGTAATTATGCACATTGGCTTTCCCCAAAATAGTCTCAAGCACTCTTAAACCAGTGGCATGGAAGCTACCATTGCAAAGCTGCTTCTGCACACAGTTAACTCAGCAATGACAAACTTCCTATAGCAGACAAGAGACTTTACAACAATATTTCTAAGATCTTGCAGCTAATTATATGTCAGGGCCCAATTCGAACAATACTTTGATCTTCTCTATATAGTAAGTACATGCTCACAGACCTACAACTTAATTCAAACAAAGGTTAAAGAAGCCCACTGACACAAGAGCTTTCTCCCCATATGATACAGGCACACTCCATCTCCCCTGGGATGTCTCAAATTATATGCATAACATACTGATGATATCCATCCTTATACGTTTGTCCAACTCGCCAGCTAAAGTCTTTTGTGCAGGGGGGGTTGGACTGAATGATCTTCAGAGGTCCCTGCAACCCCTAACATTCTGTAATTCTGTGTGATTCTGTTATGCTAATAACAGAGTCACAGAATTGTTTTGTAGACACCATCTTACAGAGCAGATTCCTCATTGGTGGCTCCACACTCTTCCACAGCACACATGAATGAAAAGGTCATGATTTACTTTCCCACCATCAGGTAAACAACCAAAATCTAATAGTCCAATAGCTGATATGGTGATGCTAAAGCACTATAAAAGTCCCCTGTATCAGATTAGTGTAAGTACTTAAGGGTATCTTTACAGTGACATAATTAAATGACCAAAGGGCAACTATAGAATGCTGTATATAGGGAGTTTCAGACCATAATAGAAACACAGAAGGGGAAAAAATGCCTTCTGCAGCACTAGAGCAAGAATCTTTGAGCACCAGAAAGGATGGAGCCAGGGACATGGACTCTTGTACAAAAATCTCTTTAGTTTCCAAGTGGTAATAAAACTTGAAGACGTACATTTATACTGCTTTTGAAACTCCATACTCAGTGGAGTTTCATACTTGGCTCAGTGCCAAGCCATGGGAACCAGGGAACAGCAGCAGCATCACGCATAGCAGAAGTTTCAGATCCTCACAGCAGTCAAAGGTTATCCTACTGCTAGGGCTCAGCTTGCGCAAGCAATGGACTCCACGCTCAAAGAGCAGCACCAGCACTGTGCTGGGGTTAGATGGCTTTGCATTACAGCACCCCTCAGAAAACAGTGATGAAAAAAAAAAGCAGGTGGCTTTGCCCCACAGGCAGCACTAAATCTTTCTGCACTGCCAGCAGCCATCACAGGTTCAAAATAAGTCTGCTCTCTTAAAGCTTTTTCTAGAGGTAAGCTAGTAGCAATAAGTACTAACAAAATACTCAGAATACGCACTTATCAGCCCAGCTGAATATGGCCAGCAAACATCCACAGGGTACAGAAAAGAGGGAATTTCATGTACTCCACCAGACACTAGAAAACAACCTACTACCTTGAAGTAAACACACGTCTGACCATCCTGTTCTTGATGCTCTTTCTATTGCAAAAGGAAGGAACGAGACCGTTGCACATCAGCAGGCAACTCAAATTCACATAAGACATTAAGGTGTACCCCAAATGCAGGAAAGAGTTCAAGTGCAGCATACACTGAAATCACACATCAAGGGTGCATCTAAACAGGCAAAATTTCTGCTAATCAGCTCTAAAAATAGTTAATACTACTACTACAGAAACAAATGGTAGGTAGCAATGGTTATTCTCCTCTACTGTTCTGCCTTGCTTAGAAAGTTGTATAGTGTGCTTGTTGTTCAAAAAATTCATTCCATCGTGGCATGTATTATATCCTTTTTCACTACCTTATGAACTAAGTAACTGAAGTATCCAATCAATATGAAGTTAGTATGTTTCTAAACCTCACTCAGAGTATGTTCGTGTCTCTATTAGCAGAAACGGAAAACAGCTGTTTAGCATAATATAGTAATATGACTGAGTATTTTAAAACAGATGTGTCTTAGAAACTTGGAGGAAAAAGGGACTTCAAGAAAAACATTTGTATGCTGTTTATTATCACCATGAGTAACATTAAACCACCATAATCTGAAGAAAATATCCTTTAGTACTTAACAAAGATACTTGTTTTACTACTCAGAGTTTCTTATTAAAGATGCAAAGTAGATAAAAATGTTTACAATCATTCAGAAAAGTGATGCTGGCTTAAAGAATGAAGGCTCCACTACAAAAAAGCATTTAAGAGTGTACTTAGTGGTCTGCAGAGGCTAGAGCTGCTTCCCTTAATCTATGTCTTGAATAGTAGAGTGGTTTTTTTTTCTATTTAAAACATATGAGTATTCTGTGTAGAAAGAGAGAACACAGATCACACTGTATACCTGACAGACATTTTGAAATTGCATTTAATGATTTGACAAGTGGCGTGTAATATCTGTGGCAATGATTTTAAGGGTTTGCTTAGTACTTCCATTATTTTGATTAGGGTTCTTTGATAAGCATCATCTAAAAATCTTATTTGCTTCTGGTTTTTCCTTTGTAGTTTCATTCCTCTCACTTATTCTGAATTGAACTGCATGCATCATCTTTTTGCCACAGTCTCCTACTTTGTTCTGGTAATTTTGAATATTATTGTCCCCTTGCCATCCCCAGATGTGTACTTGCACATTTCACTGCCTTGCTGGATATGCTTTCCCCTATCATTGTTGCATAAGGACAGATTCACTGTGGGAATAACATGGACACATTCTGGCTCTTCCAGTCTTATATAAAAAAATAATTTAAATGGTCTGTCTGCAGCCAAGTGCAAAAATAAAATTAAGAGGTATACTTCTACTATTGCTCTCTAAGGATAGGTTTGGTCCTTCCTACTTAAATCCCCTTGGTAAGGAGTAGTCTCTGCTTCTGTTGTGACATATCTGCTGATATGTGACACAGCCACATATCATTGTGTACCACATTTCCAAAAAAATTGTGAAATCACACAGGACCTTGAGAGCTTATGAGTCTGTCTCTGAAGATTCCTCACTGGAGCAGGAACATGCAGATTGCAGTGCTCATAATGGCAGTTTTAACATAAAAGTTATTTTGGCAAAACAGCAAAACCTCTGTAAGAGCCCTGTGACCTGGAAATGGACATGATAGCCTTCCTGCTGAGTGCACTCTGCATGGCATAACTGTCTTTGGACAGGCACATATCTGTGAGCACAACTGTCCCTTACTCCTGACACTTTTCTCATATTAAGAAAAAGGGAAATACCAGACACACTGTTTCCAAATTACTGGCAAAATATCTGCTTCCTGAACACTATCTCACAAAGGGAACCTGTATTCCTATCCTTGAATTTTGTCCACATCTTCAGTATCAACATTAGCTCCAGAAGGCAGGACCTGTAGCAAATGATTGGCACTAGTGAATTGTTGTAGTGACCAAGGTGGGGAGCAAGGAGGGAACAAAAATATCAATTTGCATCAACTGGTGGATGTTCACCACAGGACTATTGAAAGACAACAAATAACTCCTCCAAGAAAGCATCATGCATGAGGACCCTGGGCATTCAGAGTTCTTCTGAGGACACAAGCTGGTGGCATGCCCAGGACTATGAGGTACGAATGGCAATCCTTCGCAAAAGAAATGACAAGAAAAAGGAGGGGAGAAGGGTGAGGCAAGGGAGAGAAATTGACACAGGAAACAGACCTACAGACTGCCGTACATATCTGTGGTTATTTAAGATGTCACAGATGAGGTGAATCTGCATCACATACAGAAAGCAAAACCTTGATATCTTAAGTACCTAAATGGTTAGTTGTATGAATTTATCTTAGTTACTAAGACATTAAAATGCAAAGAAGATACATGGAAATACCAACATGACTCTCTGGGAACAAGCAGTCACCACAGAGATTCAGTCACTGTATACTATGGACAAGGTTTTCATCTCTTCTGCTAAGAGCAATGATGGTTGACCCTTTGGAAAAAATGTGATGTTACTTGAGATCCAGGTGGGCAACCTTCAGTGCCAAGCTCATCTGGAAAATCTAGTTCATAGGATTTAGTTTCCAGTGGAGACCCACTACATACTTTCCAATATTAGTTACTTCTTGAAATTGAGCTTGCCCAAAGGGGAAACACTCAAAAGAAAAGCAAAATTAAAAATCACCTACAGATCTACTGATACCAAAGTAGTATGCCCTGAAAACCCCACTATTTATGTTGCATAACTATCACCACACAGCCTTAGAGAGCTCAGACAGATAATGGTTCTAAGTTACACAGAGCTTCCCAAGAGTAGTTTACATTACAACTAAGTTGGCAGCTGAGATGAGGGTGACCTTTCGACTATAACCACTACTCCCCTCACAAGTAATTTCTCCAGAGCTATATTTCTCTGCTTTATCTTTGCAGATGATACTATTGCTGCTGCCAATGATACTCTAAAATTCCTTTTATCTATTTTTTGAGCTGTTATGTGCCTAATGATTATAATGTAAATGTACTTTCATAGCTACTAGGCAATTCTTGTTTTTCTTCTCTTCATAATAAATTACTCATATTAAATTACAAACAGCAGCCTGAGGCTGTGGATTTGATACCCAGAGGCTATTAAAAACTTTCAACTTCATGTCTGATAACTGGGGAGTTAAACAAACATCCTCACATATGCTATAGTTACAATAAAAGTGATAGTTATCTTTGTATTATAAAGGATGCTAACTATCCCACAAATTTAATTTTCCTTAAAAATTTATGAGGACAGAAAGCTACATTTTATAACTTTTATTACTGCTTTCAATACTGTATGGTTTGTAACACCATCTCACAAGCCTGAAATTAACTGTTGGTTTGTTTTTTTACATTGGTAAAGAAATATTCATTGCCTGTAAATTCCTTACTCTATCTCAGACTCCAATAATGATGAAAATTTTACAGAAACACAGAATGACTATGGTTAGAAAAGATCTTTAAGATCATCAAGTCCAGCCATTATCTAAATCTACCAGGGCCACTACTACACCATATCCTTGAGCACCATCTCTGGACAGCTTTTAATGGATGGAGATTTAACCACTTCTTCAGATAGCCTGTTCCAGTCTTTGGTGACCCTTTCAGTATAGAAGTTTTTCCTAATACCTTATCTAAACCTCCCCTGGCATAACTTGATGCCATTTCTTCTTGTCATATCAGATGTGACTTGTGAGATGAGACCAACAACCACCTCTCTACAGCCTCCTTTCAGGTAGTTGTACAGAGTGATAAGGTTTCTCCTCAGCCTCCTTTTCTTCAGACTCAATAAGTCCATTTCCCTCAGATGCTCCTGATAAGACATTCTCAAGAACCTATTGCTATAGCCATTTTCAAGGTTTACTTCTTAGTGGCTAATACCATCAGGGAATTGTACTATAATTTTTATTTTTATTATTTCATACTGTTTATTTCAACCAATGCAAGGAATGTGAGGTTGCATACAAGCTTGTCAGGCTCATTTTGTTTTCATTCAAAGTTACCAAGAATTGCTTCAAGATAGAACAAAAATAAACACAATTCAAGTGGTCTTAAACATCACACAAGTCAAATGGCATAAAAATGCTCAATGTTAAGATAAATGCAACTTTCTTGGGCAAATAAAACTATAGCCTATGAACAGATTAATCAAGCAGCAACAAGAAAGTTGTAGAGCATATGATGTATATCCTGAAAACAGTAAGGGCCTACACTGATGGAGATAAATAAGACAACATATTCATGCTTCTGAATACTTTCTTTGCAATGTGTGACCTGCTCCTTTGTGCACAAAAGCAACAGCACCATTTATTCCAGCTTTGTGGGTTGAGTGCCAGCTGTCCATTTAGACGTCCACAGCTGCAAAGCCAAGAAATATGGAATGCATTTAATTTGTGAAAGTAGGATGGTTTGAAAGTAGATCTATTCTGATGGCAAATGATATTTTAAGAATGGCCAAACCAGCTTCACCCACTTGGAGGTCTTTTTAAAACAATGATTTCAACAGCTATTAAAAAGATGTTTAGTTTGGAACATACAGAGATTACTAAAAAGCACCTACCAGTCCTTTTTATTTTTATTTTCATACATAAGTAATGCCACAACATAATGTCCAAGAGAACCACAGTTTAAAGTGAAGGTTTTCTGTGGAAAGCCATGCAAAATATTGCATGACACCAGAAAAGTGTTTGAACTCCTTTTTATTAAAAAAACCCAAATCACATCTGGGAACTACATACATTTTGATTTTGTATTGGATATTTACACTGCTGTAGTGGACATTTATACTGTAAATATTGGATATTTACATTGTAAGCTCTAAAATAGAGCTAAAGTATTAGAAAATATATTGTGAAATTTTTTGGGGGGGTTTTTTTGGTTTTGTTTTTTTTTTTTTCTGGAAGAGGAGCTGTTCTGTGTAGCCCTGACACAAGGATCTGAATATCTCTGTGACTTAACTTTGCTCCCAACTGCTGGGAAGAAGGAGGGAAAAGAAAAAGACAAAATGACATGGAAAAGAATGATGTTTGAGACAGACAACAAAAATAACAACCTTTATACAAACTGTCCATACTATATGGAAGTAGACTAGCTAAATATAGTGGAGATTACATATCTACATAATGTTCACACAGCCTGTCTTCCTGAGATTCATCAGAGGTCTGGGTGTTTTCTTCTAGGTAAAACATCATAAAGAGGTACAAAAAAGAACAAAAGGTCATATATACTGAACTGAAATAAACACTACTCAGAAGCACAATACCTATGGTAGAATAAGTTGCTGTGAGCTTGTTTTGTAGAAAAACTTAATCTTTCCTTTTTCTGCAAGAGGAATATGAACCTACACTATTTAAAATAGGAGTTATTCTTACAAAATAAAATTTTCTTATAATGAATATAAAGTAGTTTAAATCTGTTAGTCCGAGGGAGAAAAATCAAAATGCTTATGGTCAGAAGGAAAAGGGGGTATTTTTTCCCTTCATATTTCCCTAATAGATTATTCCAAACATGTTAAGCTGCTTTCAAGAAATCTAGGTGACTCTAGGAAGATTATGCAAATAATTATTTCATTTCTGCTCTTTTTGGTGAAGTATCTCCACCATTTTTAACATAGCAAAGTCCCAGCAGCCCCTATCTCTACCACACAGCTGGCAAGCATATCTAAAGGATTATGCATAATATGCATGTGAGCCCATGAAGAAAAATGCATTAATTCAGAACTGAAAAGAACTAGGAAAGCTTCAATTCTCTAGCCACAGAGTAAAAACGTTAAATTTTGATTTTTCTTCCATCCTTTTCCTCATATCCCAACCTCTTCCTACCTGAACTTCCATTCTTTTGGCAAGGTTAAAGCATCAACCTGCTCCCTGCCAAACCAGTGTATATTTGAAAAGGATTTTATTGTGATTTTTATTGTGATTTCTGGATGCTTTTTTTTCTTAAAACTAGATGGATGTACAGAATCTTTTCTTTCCTCCTCATTAGGTAAGCATGTCACAGACATTTATGAGAGTTACAGACAACCATCAAGACAAGGCTGCTGTGCATTCACATCTGCCACGATCCAAACTCCTCAAACTTATTCCTGGGCAAGAAAATGTGCAAATGCTATTCTAAACCCAGAAGCTACAGCTAAAACAAACAAAACAAAAAAAAACACCAACCAACACAACAAACCAAGCAAACAAAGAAAACCCCAAAACAACAAAACAGAACTGCTGACTTTTCAATGACTGCTTATCCCAAGCAATTAACACTCTGCATCATTCATCACTGTTTTAGAAATATTATCATACCTAGGACAATCCCTTAAATATTGTGCCCAAACTCCCTCTTTTAAGATGTGTATATTCACTTAAGTATTTCACTCCATTGTCAAAACTACTCAATGAATGTGAATGTGGGTGAGTACATACCTCCTTCAACTCCTATTTGGAAACAGATGGTTTTGTTTTGAAAGTTCAGCACTGAAAATGTTGCAAGGAATTCTGTATTAAGGTATGGTAGCTATATGGATTTTTGTCATATTTTTTACTGTTTGGATTCCCCACAGAATTCGGGTCTCGCCTTGTGCATCAGGAAGAAGAGTAGCTAGAGCAAAAACAAGGTGAGGTGTTTTTAGGCAAATTCAATATAAGGCTTTAAAATGAGTGGTTCATGTGCTGATAGCAGTCAGATCAAGACAACATGAAGCCTACACACTCATCTTCCAGAGGGGTTTTGCCATCTGTGATGAAGTCTATGCTGCTGCAACGAGGCTATCACTGTCCAAGAGGGCTAGGGACATCCTAGCTACTCTGTAGTTATTGACAATTCACTCAGAGGCACTGCTGGTAGGACTGCTGAGCTTCTGAAGTGGGTGATGTCCCCACCTAAACCATATCAGTGCAGAACTCACACAAATAAATTACTGATACACTTCTGCAACAGATTTTTTCTGGTGTCTTTCTTAATAATTTGCACCTGTGGTTTCATCCCGCTTCCCCATACCAATAGCTAAAAAAGACAGCAAATGGCTAAAAGGTTTGCTACAAGAGACTAGAACACCAGTTTTCAATCTTTGCCTATTTGTGAGTAAAAGTGTGAATCCCACACTGCGAATTTCAGTCTACTGGCTAGTAAGTATGCCTTGCTTTGCTATCCTGCTCAGATCCTTCTAAGGTGCAATCCCAGAAACTGTTAGGTTGACAACTTTGTCATTCAGATTTCTGAATCTTTCTCAGTCTTGTTGCTCTTCTCATTCTGTATTCTGTACATATTTTTAAGAATCAAAATCATGTGCAATGACAGTATCTCCGGGCTTTTGAAAATGAACAAACTGTGTCTGTTCTCCATCCTTCACCTCCCACAATGCCCATAAACAAGGTAGTCAACCCTCATGGACTTCAAAGCACCTGTGGTGGGATGGATTCAGACACCTGAGAGAGACAGAAATGGCACATCATTGTGTGGTCACATGTTTGTCAGCACAGACACAGCCTGGCTCTAATGAAGTGAGCATAGATTGTGCAGAAAAAGATGGCTTAGCTGTCTCGGTGCTAAAGAGAAGACTGAAGGACAGACATACCCTCATCTGACCCACTTTTGAGATAATCAGATAAAGAAAAAGAAGTACAAAGCAAAGCAAGTGTTACTAAATCATGACTATGGTAACCTTTACTTCCTCACTGGAATTATTTCCCTTGACATACCATCCATTTCAGAGCATTCTTTAATCTTCTTTAAATTAGAAATTAAAATGCAGGCTTAAAAAAAAAAGAAAAGAAAAAGAGAGAGGTGATAATTCCACTGAAAGACAAATCTTCAGTTGATATAACTAGACACTGGTATCTGTCAGCCAAGGATCTGACCTGTGAGACCAAAACTGAAAAGATGCACAAACCAAAGGGGTTAATTCAGACAACTCTTTCAAAATGCAAATTTTCTGCTTTTTGCTTTTCTTGATTTCAAGCACAGCAAAGCAGGGGCTGTAATTAGAGAATGGGTAGTCGGCACTGTTCACCAGTTGTGCGTAAGCTTTAAACTAATAACTCAGCAATTAGAAGAAAAATGAGCAGTAATTACACCCATTTTACTCACTGTTAGACAGATGGAACATTTTCTGCTCGTTATTGGCAAACTGTCACTGCGTTTATTTCATTTTTAGTGTTTACTGTTTGTTGTAGTTTGATTAGGAATAATTACAGGCTAGGAAAAATATGAAAGAAATGAACAGCCTTTTCATTTTTCAATCTTTAAAGCAATACAACCGTTTCTCTGCCCAGTTTCTCCAAGACGAACATACCCTCTTTTTAAACCTTTATTGAAATTAGCCTGCAACTTATGGAACATGGTGAAAAAGCACCATAAGATGGTGCAGGAAAGGCCAACTTCTCCAGAACGGCTGCCTCAAATACTGATCATCTCACAGTCAGCTTCACTAGTGGGCACTGCTCCATATTGCTAAGCTATTGCACAAATTGGTTTATATTTATTTCAGCTACTAAGCTTTATTCAAAAGCAGCATCTGAGCTGGACCACAGCCTTCAGGGTGGGAGCTGCAGAGAACTATCAGTGCTGTTACCACAGTTATGCAGGTATAGAAAGCACAAGGGGCTGGAGGCAAGGCTTTCTTTATGCCAAGATGTTGGAGCTTGATTGCCTGTCCCCTACTAGCTAATTCTGGATTTCTGAGCCTTTATGTTACATAATTTGTGCCTTGATCCCAAACTTTGGGGATATTGCAGAGGAAGGGAGTGGGTCGGTGTCATCTGTGTGTAGACTGAGCTGCAGAGCAAAGTATCTGGAGTGGAAACCAGGCACTTGGAAATATTTCTAAGTATTGTTATGAATGGTGCAAAGCATCAACTTCCTATTTTAATTCTGTTAATGGGACAATTTTCTAAGATCTTAATCGAAACACATACAGAAAAACATACGGAAGTGTGTAGGTCAAAGCTCACTTGCTTTCCCACACACTCTCAGCATCACTGAGATGCTTGCACAGACCTTGCTGTCCTGCACCAGACTCCTGGATGTCACTAATAAGGATGTTTTCTCAATAGAGCAGTGGATAGGGATAAAAGCAATACAAATGTTCATATCAATAAATACTTCTGACATCACACAACATAATACATCTTATAACAAGGTACTACTGAGTATGAGGAAGATTAAGCATGCCACTTCTGTGAAGACATCCACTGCTACCCTTGAAATATTTCCAGCACAATTTTCTTCAACTTTTTTTTTTTTTTTTTTAAATGGTCAAAACAACAAACCTGAAAAACAAGCTGATAAATTCCCCAGCAATTAGCATGGGAATTGAATGTTGGGGATGAGGTGCATCACCAATAAATTGATTTAAATTCATTGGTACTGGCAAATATATCCCTACATCACTTGAAAGAATTACAATGCTAATGGAGTCCTGAGAAAATCTGAAGTAGTCCCATTATACTACACAGCTTCTAAATTTACATGAAGCAGTGGTGGATAACCTCTTATTTACTTTAGATGTGTAATGTCTTGGAAAAGTTTCCTCTATGGTAGTATCTTGAAAGCAAGAAAATTTCAGCATAACTAGTAATCCTGTATTTACTAGGTGGCATGGACAACCTTACAGTTGGGAAGGTTTTCCTACTGCCAGCCCTTTTGTCTGGTACACAGCTGTTAGGCACTGTGTCTACCTCTTCCCTTCACAATTCACAGCCAGTGGTTTTCCCAGCAACTAAGAAAGTAAATGGGTCCTCTATCATGCCATAGGAGTAAACTGAACACTAATATACTCTACTGCACAGGACATCACATGAAGCAGTTTTTGCAAGGCCTGAAACACACGGTAACCCGAGGACAGATTTCCCCTAAAAACTCAAGGTTAACTTTGAATGTATATTATTTTTAAGTCTTTCTCTTCTGAGTACCCATTAGTTATACCATCTAGTTTTTCTCCAGAGTGATGAACACTGCATACTTGCCTCCCTCTATACTGCCATCTGAAAGACCAAACAGAGACTCTAAAAACCCTAGAGGCAGAGACAGTAAGAGAGGGGGAAAAAAAAAGCCAACTCTACAGAAGCAAGGCAGAGCCATATCTTGCTCAGGCAGGAGAAAGCAACAAAACAGTAATGGCAAAGGAGTGGAAAGCATAAAAAATATCTGAAAGAGCAAAGCCTGTGCAATAACAGAAGATTTCAAATGATGTAAGCAAGATCGTAACTGCAAGGCACTGGCACCTTCCTGCATTAGGCAAGAGCTACATGTGCAACTGTCTCAAAAAAGAGAAAGGCGTAGCACCAAGAATATATTTATTCAATCTTATGACTGAAAGCTATTTTAACCAGGTGTGGAACTGGAATCCACCCACCCCTTATTTCTGCAGTACGAACCAATGTAATTCAACAGAGCTGAGACATTACCCCAAGTCAGGCTTCTGCCCAACAAACACCAACTGGAAATTGTCCTTGTAATACTATTCACTACTTGAATACTTGGGAGCACACTTCTGCCATCCACAAGGTCAATGCACTGCATTTTTGTACACTACATTCATAATAACTGAAATTGATATTTCACTTCAGTTGTGCTCTAAAAGGAATAAAACAAAACTCCCAGCAGTTTCATTTTTCTCGTTTTCAAAAAAAAATTGGAAAAAAGCATTTTTCTCATAGTAAGTCAAGAAAAAGAATTTCTGTCTAGTTGCAACACTGTGCTCTTAATGATATTTAATTACAAATGCTTAATTACACCTGGCACATCTTTGGCTCCTAAGGATTTCCCTAGTTAGATGATTAATGTGCATATAAGCGTAGAATATTTCAAAGCTAGGGCTTTGAGAGTTGCTTAACCTTGATAGTAGAGGATGGTTAAATTCAAACATCTGTACATCTATACCTGGACTTCTTCTTGCTGTACTGTAATAGCACACCACACAGTGGTAAAGAGAGATCTAATTACTTTTTAGTAATACAACATTTGTTTCAAGTTTGGGTTTTTTTCCCCCCTACTTAAGGTTTTGCATCAGGATTCCAAGATGAAGTACAGATTTCAGACACTGTTCATTGGATCTACACAGGGATATTTACTGAAAACAGCATTTTTTCTAATTGTGCTATAATAATTGAGTGCTATAAATAGCATTCGATAAACTTCAAGTGTGACAAACTGCCTATTAGCTGGCAGACCACAAAGGTGCCTCTCTTACCTATGTTTTCAGATTATAACTCTCTTATTTTTATTCTGCTCCAGTGTGTAGTAGTTCAGTTTTGTAAGTGGAGATGCTTAGAACATCAGAATTGTCTTGCATCAGGGCCTCCACAGGAGCCTGCATTATTAATTACCTGCTATATAATGTTTGAAGTGTATTCCTGAATGGCTTTCACAAGCAATTTTTAGAATACCCCATTTACGTCCTGTAGGATAAACTTGAATTTTAGAAGCCAATAAGGAGTGACCTGTTTTGACCAGAAGCTTTTTGTTTTAAAGATAGCAGGATGGAAAAGGTGATACGTGGGAGGCAAAGGCAACAAGATAGTCTTAGTGAAGGATTTTAAGAATAGCAGTGAACCATGTAACAGGAAGTTGAATTTTTTTTTGTGGAGTAAGGATTTTGTTTGAGCTGCATGAGGTTTGTGGTGCTCAATTCTTGCATCTGGGTTGCAGTTCAGCAAGTAGCACCTTAGGTTTTTATAGAGATCAATTTATATATGCTTAAAAAAAAAATGGTACCTAAAACTATTTTGCTCTACTGCCATCCTGTCTACACCTGTAGCAGCCATCACAGTATCCCACTGCCTATGGAATAAAGAAATAAATAAACAAACCCAAATCCAGCTGACATAAGCTGCTCAATAAATAAACCATCTGGAAAAAAAAAAAACAAAAACAAAAACAAACAAACAAAAAAACCAAACAAAAAACACAAACAAACAAAAAAAACCCCAAAAAACCAGTCACTGTCTGGTTCCCTCACAAGAATTTCAACAATATACAATGTTTTTCATCTTACAAAACTGAAAAATCCCTCACTTGTACTTTTGTTACAAAACTTACAGAGACACAATTTACAGCCGCAGCAGTACAAACAGTGCTACAAGTAAGACAATCTTTGAGAAACAAAAATTATTCCTTGATAAATAGACTCTAGGTCATGGCACATAAAATAAAACTCTAGGTTATTAAGCAGAACAAGTTTTTGGGTTTGTGGTTGTTAATGTTTTATTATTTATTTTATTTTAAGCATGAGAAATGTAAATCCAAATCTAATGCCTAGATACATTATAATAATATATTGTTGAAAACTTGGCTTACAATAACTTAGAATGCTTTTGTTTGGTGTTTAACAATAGCTTATGTAGAGAGCATTTTAAGGTAGTTTAGTTTACATTTTTTGTCGAAACATTTATATAAATACAACATTATAAAGCCTAAACCTAGACAACTTCACCCAAACTATTAAAATGTGACCGCACATCTCAAATCCAAATATGTGAAAAAGTGCTTTAAATGAACATAAAAACTTGAATGAATAGCAATTTGTTAGGGAGAAAAGCAGGACTGGAAAAAACACATGTCACCAAACAAGCAACATTTACAAATAAGATTTACTTCAACAGAAGCACAACACAGTTAAATTTCCCTTTATTCTTCTAAGCAAAACTCACATGCTCACCACAAGCATTTATGAACTGGTTATTGCTGACTGTGATAGAACACTAACTTCTTTGCTGAGCAAACTAAACAAATTACTGCTCCAAAATTAAACCATATATTCCCTTCTGCAGTTCTGACTCAGCTTTGAGTGAAATAATTTTTCCAATGATTAAAGAGATAGATGACCAAGGTAATTTCACTGCCAACTTCTCTTTTTTCAAAGATTGATCCAATGTAACAACATTAATGGTTTGTTTTATTAATGTGCCTTGTCAACTTTAATTATTAACCATTATCAATGAAGACTGTGTCCTAAGAGTATTCAAGTTAAAGGGTATTCAAGTTTTCCTCTTAAAATTAAAATGAAGTGTATGTGAGGAAAAAGATCCCACAGTTACTTATGCATCCAGTGAATGAAGGTGAATATTAAAAAATTTTGATAGATCCAGCAAATTCAAGCTCAACTCTCCTGGAGTACTGCATCCATCTCTGGGCTCCCCAGTATAAGAACAAAATGGATTTATGAGAGTAGGTCCAGAGGTGAACCACAAAATTTGTGTGGTGGGTTTACCCTGGCTGGGCACCAGGTGCCCACCAAGCCCTTCTATCACTCCCCCCAACCTCCGTCAGCACAGCACACAGGAAGACAATAAGATGAAAAGGAAAGAGCCATGGGTTATGATAGATAAAGATGTTATTCTCTACTTCCCATCCACAGGCAATGTCAGGCCGAGTCCAGGAAGCAGGGCTCCAGAACATGTATCAGTTGCATGTAGGACAAGCCGAATGCCCCCCCATCCTCCTCTGGCCCTCTCCCTTTATAGTTGAACTGACTTCATATGGCATGGAATATCCCACTGGTCAGCTCAGGTCATCTGTATCCCCTCCCCCATCTTGCCCCCCATCCTCTGGTGCCACGTGAGCACTGACAGTCGTAACACGGGTGTGTTATCAACACCCTGCAGCTCCCAGTACTGCAGCATGAGGGCTGGATGGGGAAAAGCAGCTCAGCCAGACCCACTACATATACTAAGAAGTTTGGAACACCTCTCCTATGAAGAAAGCCTGAGAAAATTGTGATTGTTCAGCCTGGAAAAGAAAAAGCTCTGTGGACACCTTATGACAGCCTCTCACTAGGTACAGGACATTTGTAAGAAAGATGTGGAGAGACTATTTACTGTGACCTGTAGTAGCAGGACAAGGAACAATGATTTCAAAGTGAAAGCGGGTAGACAGCTTAGACACAAAAAAAATTCTTTTACACTAGGTGCGGTGAGCCACTGGAACACATTGCCCAGAGAAGTTATGGATGTCCCATCATTGGAAATGTTCAAAGGCAGGTTGGATGGGGCTTAGAGCAACCTAATCTAATTAAAGATGTCCCTATCCATGCCAGGGGTGTTTGGACTGTATGATCTTTGAAGATCCATTCCAATCCAAACCAACATCATTTAATTACCAACAACATAAAAGAGTAGAAATCATTTCTGAAGAAATTTGTACCACAATCACAGAATGGTAGGGGTTGGAAGGGACCTTTGGAGATCATCTAGTCCAAGACCCCTGCTACAGGAGGTTTGCAGAAACAGAACAAGTTGCACTGGAATGCATACAGGCAAGTTTTGAAAGTCTTCAGAGAAGGAGACTTCACAATGTCTCTGGGCAGCCTGTTCTAGTGCTCCATCACCCTCACAACAAAGAAATTTCTCCTTATGTTTAGATGTTCCAATTTGCATCCATTGCTCCTTGTCCTATCACTGGACACCATTGAAATGTGACTGGCCCCCTCCTCTTGTCATCCTCCCTTTAGATATTTATAACCACTGATAAGCTCCTATTTCAGTCTTCTCCAGGCTAAACAGCCCCAGGTCTCTCAGCCTTTCCTCATAAGAGAGATGTTCCAGTCCATTAATCATCCTTGTATCTCTCAGCTAGACTTTTTCCAGTAGTTTGTGTCTCTCTTGTACTGGGAAGCCCATAACTGGACACAGTACCCCAGATTTGGCCTCACTAGGGCAAAGAGGGAGGACAACCTCCCTCAACCTGCTGGCTACACTCTTCTTCATGCAGACAAGGATACCATTGTCCTTCTTGACTTCTGGCTCATAGTTAACTGTTGTACACCAGGACTCCCAGGTCCTTCTCGACAGAGCTGCTTTCCAGATGGTCAACCCCTAACCTGTATTGCTGCATGGGGTTATTCCTCCCCAGGTGCAGGACTCTACACTTGCCCTTGTTGAACTTCATTAGGTTCCCCACTTCCCAACTCTCCAGCCTGTACAGGTCTTGCTGAATTGGCTGTACAGCCTGTGGTGTGTCAGCCCCTCCTCCCAGTTTCATATCATCAGCAAACTGGCTGAGGGTATGCTCTGTCCCTTCTTCCACGTCATTGATGAATATGTTGAAAAAGACTGGACACAGTAACGACCCCTGGGGAACATCAATAGTTAGAGTTCACCTACAGACCTCCAGCTAAACTCTGAACCACTGATCACAACCCTCTGAGCTCTGTTGGTCTGACAGTTCTCAATCCCCCTCACTGTCCACTCATCTAACACACTAATCTGACCTGAGGATGTTATGGGAGACAGTGTCAAAAACCTTGCTGAAGTCAAGCTAAAAAACATCCACCACTCTCCCTGTATCTGCCCAGCTAGTTGCACAGTCATAGAAGGCTATCAGATAGGTTAAACATGACTTCCCTTTAGTAAATTCATGCTGACTACTCCCAATAACCTTCTTATGCCCCACACACTTAGAAATGACCTCCAGAACGATCTGTTCCATCACTTTTCCAGGAATGGAGCTGAGGTTGACTGGCCTGTGATTTCCTGGGTCCTACTTCTTGCCCTTTTTTGAAGGCTGGACTGACCACTGGCATTACACCAGTACTCAGGCACCTCTTCCTTCTGCCATAATCTTTCAAAAATGACAGAGAATGACATAGCAACTTCAGTCATCTCCCTTAGCACTCATGGGTGGATCCCATCAGGGCCAATGGATTTGTGGTGTCCAATTTGCCTAAATATTCCCTCAGTAACCTCTGGACTCTTTTTCTTGCCTCAAGTGACTGGATTCCTCAGTGCCAATCTTAGCAGTAAAGACTGAAGAAAAGAAGGCACTCAGTAACTCTGTCTTCTTTGTATACTCCATCACCGTGGCACCTACCTCATTCAGTAGTGGGCCCACATTTTCCCTCATATTCCATACCATATACTCCTCAAAGATCTGTTAAATGGTCTGGTATGTCTTACTAGTTAAGGAGACTGTCATTCTTTTATATTCATTTTTTCCATTTTATGTTGAGGGATTAAAGAGGGATCTCTCTTCTTGGAACCTGCAAATAATTTCTAGTGCTACAATAATCTATTCAGTCTGCTTTACAGACAAAATAGGGTTGATGCTGATAGTCTTAACTTTCAAATTCTGTTGATAATCCTAAATAAAAGCTCCAGCCCTAAATATTTCAACATGCTGTTTAGAAGGTGGCTTGTAAAGGGTTTCAACAGCTTGAAGCTGAGACAGTACTGTTAATGTGTCTTCAGCAGATCTTGCACTAATACATCTAAATACATCTTTTGGATTTTTAAAAAGTGGGAAATATCAGCAACATAGATGGGTGGAAGATGAAGTGGAAAGGCAGTTGAGTCAAATCCTATTTGCCACTCCAGGCAGATATATATATTTTTTTTTTTTTTTCCCCCCTTTTCTCAAAGAAGCCAACACATTTCAGTTGAAGTGTATGAGGGGCACTATTAGCAGAGAGAGCTTCCAGGGTTCAAGTGTAAGTGACCTCCTTGTGAATCAACAGCAGTGTTTAACTAACATAAATAGGATGGAATTATGTCCCCACTGAAGTCAAAAGGACATTTACAACTCACTTCCATCTCCACACTCAGAAAGAAAAGGCATTTACCTACCCTCCTGAGCTGATATAATTTTTCTCTCTTACCTCCTCATGTAATACTTCTCTCTTACACTACACAGAGAAACACTAGGGTTTGACTGTTCCCATGGTCCCTTCCTTTGAGCGCTAACCATTGCAGACCTTCAGTCCAGCTGAAGAAAAAGAATGAGGAGACACTTCTAACTCCTTACACCACTTGCAATGTGAATAGTCATACCGAGTCCAGGTCAATTACTTAGCACAACTTCATCAATGGTCTCCTTTTTCTTAACAAGGGGGACCAAAGGAAAATCTTTGCCAGCCTGTTCTACAGCTTCTTTAGGAAGTGCACAGTTAAAAATTCATTGAGTGAAGCTAAGCCAAGAGGAAAAACAACCCCCAAAAATTAGTTTTACAGAGAACATGTTATCACTGAGGGAGAGGGAAGGTTAACAAAGGAAAGCTACTTTTTTAACTCTTTTTTTTTTTTTTTTATATGAGAAGAGTCTCTGATAGTGCTTAAAAATTTAAAACAGATGTTCTCCAAGTATAACCATTTAATGGAGTTTCCACCATAAAGAATTAATTTGCTCACTTCCCTTGCCTCCCCTCCCCCTTTTTGTCTTCCACCTAGAGCTTTGGTAACAATGAAAAATAGAGCAGTGCTAAACAATGGCAAAGACAGTAGAGAATATATTAGCTTTTATGGCCTCAAAAATTGCCCATGAGTATATTTTGAAACAGGTACAGGTTATACTAATAGGTGTCACAAAGAAATGGTGAGCAGGAAACATTACTTAAAAAATAATTTTAAAAAAAAATCATTTTACCAGCAAGATGACTGGTTGAAGGTGAACTGAACAGATGCTGCCTTACCAACTGACTCTTGTAATAGGTGCTCTAAACCAGACACAAGTATTACAGCTAATATGAATTTCTTGATGCTACTAATCGTACTGTGTCACATATTGTACCACTGTTCTGTCAGGTTCCCGAAGAAATTTCTGACAGATACAGTACTTACACTTTTCAGCCAGCCAGTAGCATTTTAACATGCCATTCTCTGGAAAAATTGTCAAAAATCTAAGGTATTTCGAAAACCTTACTTTATTATGAACTAGTCCACTGTCACACACAAGAGCATTTCATTCCACTGTCTGTTATCAGAAAAGAAAAAGAAATAATTAGACATGGGGGAGGGGGGGGCCGGGATGTAGAACAAGAGGCATTTCTCATTCCACTTATTAGTAGCGAGCACACGCATGACAGAAACAGACAAAAATCCCAGAGAGAAACGAATCACATGGTGGTGGCCAACATTTTCAGAAACATTATCTTATCTTGCACCTAGAGACACAGGTTGGCACCCAGCAAGGTTTTTAAAATAGCTGGAGGGCAGTTAGGCATGTGTGTCCCATTCATTTCTGTACATACCTAAAGGTTGTAGAGAAGACCAGTGCAAAAGTTTGGAACTGAACTTGGATCTTCCGAGTTGTTCTGAACCACATGATGACTTTGTACATTTCCCCTATGATAAGCATTTTCACTATTCACTGCTATAAAATATAGCTGTGTATTATTTTATTCTTTTTGGTGGGATTATTAGATAAAGAAAAATAACTAGCTACTTTTGCCCTGGAGTACAAAAAGCAACCTGAGAAGAGAGTTTTCCAGCACATTTAAATAAAATAAGGTCCTTTGTCAAAGGTGACGCATCAATTCCAGGAAGAACTGAACATTTCTGCTGATTCACTTGCTGCCTATCAAGACTGAATTATGAGCCCTGTCTCAGAAAATAAAAAGAAATTATCATCAGTTGTTTTTTTCATGAAGATTTTTCATAAAGATATATAGATTTTTGGCTTATTTGCTCTTCAAGGTTAAAACAGAATAATTGTGGATGGACATCAAGTTCATTGATGATACAAAACTAGGAGGATGGTTGATACACCAGCAGGCTGTGCTGCCATTCAGCAAGACCTAGACAGGCTGGAGAGTTGGGCAGGGAGAAATCAGATGAAATACAACAAGGGCAAATGTAGTCTTGCATCTGGGAAAGAATAATCCTGGGTACCAGTATAGGTTGGGGACCGACTTGTTAAGAGAGTAGCATGGGAGAAACTGGTTTCTTGGTGGACAGCAGGATGACCATGAGCCAGCAATGTGCCTTCATGGCCAAGAAGGCCAATGGCATCCTGGGGTGTATTAGAAGGGGTGTGGTTAATAGGTTGAGAGAGGTTCTCCTCCCCCTCTACTCTGCTCTAGTGAGACCTCATCTGGAGTACTGTGTTCAGTTCTGGGCCCCTCAGTTCAAGAAGGACAGGGAGCTGCTTGAGAGAGCCCAGCACAAAGACACAAAGATGATTGAGGGAGTGGAGCATCTCCCTTATGAGGAAGGGCTGAGGGAGCTGGGTCTCCTTAGCTTGGAGAAGAGACCGAGGGGTGACGTTATTAATGTTTCTAAATACATAAAGGGTGAGTTTCAGGAGGATGGAGCCAGGCTCTTCTCAGTGATGTCCAATGATAGGACAAGGGGCAACGGGTGTAAGCTGTAACATAAGAGGTTCCACAGAAACATAAGGAAAAACATTTCCACTGTGAGGGTCATGGAGCTCTGGAACAGGCTGCCCAGAGGGGTTGTAGAGTCTCCTTCTCCAGAGATATTTAAAACCCTCCTGGACACATTCCTATGTGATCTGCTCTAGGTGGTCCTTCTCTGGCAGGGGGGTTGGACTAGGTAATCTTTTGAGGTCCCTTCCAACCCTCAACATTCTGTGATTCTGTGATATATACTTTCCCTGTCAAGTACAAACAGAATTTTAGTCACACTTTCTGTGCTAAACAGTTGGAAGGTAAAGTCAGAGTCATGGTCAAATGAAGAATTAATCTTTGATTTCATAGTGTCTTCCTCTAAATAGGAGTGCATTAGTTGTTCACAACCACAGCTTTTCTGTCTGGCTTCACAGCTTTGTTGCCAAAAGTCATCCATTCGAACACCTTACCACTGACTGACTCACAGGAGAATTTGTTCGAGGGGCAAGGAGGAAAATAGAAAAAGTGCTTCTAAACAGTTGTTTGCAATTGACTTGATAAGGTTGCAGTGGAAAAAAAACCAAACATATATATATATATATATATATATAGTAGCAACAAAAATTGTTAACACAGACCAGATCTAAAGCAGATGAGATCACAAGTTTTTTAGATCTTAACAGAAAAATAAAGCAAAGTGGAATTCTTGAATCAGCAAAGCCACACAATAGCTATTTATCTAGCACTTCTGAATGACTCATAGTGTTCTCTATCCAACATTTGGAAATTATTTTTATGCTTTACCTGGTAAAATGACATTCCTGGTCATAAACTAGTGTCTGTTTAAGTATGAATACACACCTGACGAAACAGAGATAGCAAAGCTAAACAAAGTCCATTTTAAAGTGCATTCCCCATTTTACACAGGGCTGTGGGTAAGTAGAAAGGCTGATATTAAAGATGCAAAACTGGAGAAGAATTCTTAGCTTAAAAGGCAGTTGGTGTCTGGGAAACTGAACACAGAAACTGGATTATATAGCCAAGGACTCAGCTGAGCAGTCGACAGAATTGGAAAATTGTCTTTCTTTTGATTATTGATGTACATGGCTGATTTAATAAAAAGAATCCGGATGATGCATAGAATGGGAACCTCCATGTACTCCCTTCCCAGTACAGAATAAATCAGCTTTCAAATATGTTTCATATGGAAAAAGTTGAGTAAGGCAGACAAGGTTAACTGAAGGGATGAAAAAAGACAGACTATCAGGTAAATAATGTGCACTGACTGAACTGATTGTAGAAAATATGAATGTTGTGGATTTATGGATGAATTTATGTAAGTATTTGTCAGAGCAAATCTGGTTGACTTCCCAGAAATACCAAAGTACAAATACGAGATCTGCAACACTAGTCTGCTAACATTAATATCCCATTAGGGACAATTATGTTTGATACCATTATCCTAAGCACAGGAAAAGGAAGAACAGAAAGGACCTAGTACCACAGACATATATAAACGGACAGGCATCTCTACAAGATCTTCCAAAATTTTATCTGTCAACCCTTTCTGCACTGTCCTGATATTTCTTCCCGAGAGTCCCAAACCACCTCACCTCCCTTCCACTGCACACCAACACTGCATCACTCTGAAGCCGTCCAGGCTGACCCCCATCTCACTTGCCTGTTATACCTCCCAGCACCGAGGACCCCTGCCCTCCTTCCCTTGGTCTCCTTTTTCACCTTTTGCTATTTTAAAATCACCTTAGTGCAAGCCCCCCAACAGCAGCAGAAGGAAGTAACATGCTATCTGCTATCCCACATTTGAGTGACCTGTGACCCATTGCCCCCATACGTGCCCAGCCCAGGGTGTTTGCCACAACACAATTCTCCCTGGCACCAACAATAAAGTTCATTGTCTTGGATGATAAAGAACCAGACTTACAAAGCTTGGTTAGCATTAAAAACTCAGCATAGATTGGTCATGCAGGCATTTGTTCCCTATAATAAAGTCTGAGGAAAGTGAAGTCTACCTGAATCAACTACAGCAGATACTACATCTTCAAACATCTCCACTTTGTTCAAGCAGTTGCTTTTAGCCAACAATTGTCAGACCTCTTTTATCAACACAGTATCTTACCAAGAACGCTGTAAGACATCTGACGGAGTTATCATTCCAATAGTGGCCATCTGAAGAACAAGTAGAGCTGAGGTTTGAGTCTATCAATTAAATTCTACTGAATCCTCACCAGAACACATGAACTTCCAGCTTAGAATTTATACTTATATTTAAGATGTTATACGAGAACATCTACAGGAAATTCAAAGACAAAAGTTTAAATACTGTTCTATAAGCAAATCTAAAGCTTGTATCACCTCAGTGACCTCATGTATTTAATTGGTAGTGCAATGACAAAAAGACTTGGCACATTGCATATAAACTATCATTTCCAGCAAAGAATGAGGATCCATTTTGTTTAGAGTCTATGCAGTCTTTGTAGATTTTTATGGAGTAATTATGCATTCCTAACACTGAGCATTGCAAAGTGTTCTTTAATGCACTTCAGAGATTTGTTAGGGTTGTAACCAGATCATAGGACTTACTCGATTTCAAACTCCATGGCAATATACCGAGAGCCTGTCAGAGTGGAGATATGGTTAGGAATGAACTGAAAGGAAAACTGCTTTTTGCTGCCTGATCAGTGGTACTGCAAAATGTCTGTAAAAGCTCTCTAGTCCTATCCACATAGATTTCAAACACATTGGAAAATTCCACAAGAATAAGATCTGCTTTTGGTCTGTGAGGTATTCCTACACAGCCTAAATCTTATTTTTAGAAAAACTAAGCTGTCTCCACACTATATCAAGCCTACTCATCCAACTCTTCTATTTTGATGGATGTATTTAGGTCTATGTGACTAAACTTTGCCCCTTTTCATCCAAGGAAGAAGGAAAATAACATCATTTACATACCCGAGGTGACACAAACTGTCACATTCACATATCAACTCTTGTAATAGAACTCAGTGCACATTTGCATGATGACTTTGATAAATATTGTGAAACCTGGAAAGTTCTGAACCTGAACTACCTCATTGCTATAAATGGTTAGCCTAAACAATAAATTTCTTTGAAATAAACTATATTAAAAGTCTAGTACTGAAATTTGTAGCAATAAATTTTAAATTTAGTCCCCTATTCTCTTCAGGTAAAATGTCTGCTTTCTTTGAACCTTAACTCCTGCAAAAACCCATACCTGCAACATATGGAAAACATCTTCATTAAGCTGTAGATTCATAATCTCAGCAGCTATGAACACTATGTTTTGTTCTCCTGCTGTTGGTCATCTGAAAACAAAAAACATTGCTATTTTTTGTTTTACTTACTTTTGGTTTCATTGTTCCTTACACTTTATTCTACCTGTCCCACTTATGTCCCAGTGACGCCACCAGTTCCTTCAGCTCCTCAGCCTATAAGATACCACCACAATTCTGTATTTTCACAAAGTTTTTAGGCATTCCCTGGTGTGCACTGAGCAAAAAGCTTTTGTCAGTTACTCTATCAGTCACTGAGCTGTCAAACAAGCTGGAGGTACATTATTTTTTTAATACCTTCTCAAGCTGACAAGATTGAATTAAATTGCATTATTACGTACTTTAGTGCAAAAAGATGGCCTGAATAATTCCTGCAGCCTCTACACACACTTTTTCAGAGAACAGGGCAGTTATTTTTATGATACCACTACCTCAATTGCCTGTATCTTTCTTCCAACATGATTGCTTCAGGAAAGCTAATTGTGATATTAAATATGGTCTTTCTGCCTGTCTGTCCTCAGGGTGAAGAAAAGTCAAGAATGAAGAGTGGTATTACAATCAATCCTGACACATGTACAGAGCATGACCTTCTCTGGGCTTTCAGATGTTGTGACTTCCCAAGCCAAAGAGAGATAGCAAGGTTAAAAGGCAAATATAAGTGGTAAAGAATATGCTGTATGATGTATGACCACAATTCAGCAAAAGATCTTTTTTGTACAATTTTTTTTCTGAAAAGAACAAACATTACTTTCCCAAGAAGGCAAAGCAAATCATCTGCAGGACCACAGAATATTTGTATTCTGTACCATTCTGCTGAGTTCCATTCTGAGCTCCTACTTGCATGAGAAGATTACTGTCTGCAAAGGATCTTTTCAGAGGTAGGCAGCACTTCTGAAATTCATTTTTAGAATTTACTTTCAGAGGAGCAGAATGAGTGGAAGACTTTCAGCTCCACCCCTTCAGAACATTAGGGCACATCACAAAAAGAACTATTTTTAATATAGCATGACAGATTGGATGATCTCTTCTCTACAAAGCTTTCTTTACAGCTGACATGGATAATATATCAAAATCAGCCCTTGAGAAGTTGTTCACTGTAGGACAGAAATAAGGTTATTATTTTGAAATTATTTTTTTGCACAATTTATCCGTCTTGCCATGCTTGGCCAATGAATAGACAAACTATTGCAGAAAAAAAAAAATATCCTAATCCATGGAGGAATCCATGTCTCGAAATAAACAAAACATTCACCGAAGCAAATATAGTAGCTTACGGGAGGGTGATACAACTGTAAAACTGCTGTTATTTCCTTTTTTCAATCTGCACTTCTATATTAAACTGACGTTGTATTTTAAAATTTGAACAACGTTACCCTAGTTCATGACAAGAATGGCTCTCGTGTTCAGTACCCTGGACAGCGCACATATTACCTCAGGGTTGTTCTTTATTTTCTTTTAGAGACCCCTTGATATGAAATAATCATCTGTGCCACTACAGCTCGTAGCTTTACCCCAGTGATTCAAGCTCATCATTTCTGGTTGTGCTACAGCGTATCTTTCCACAGGTCATTCCAACTTTTCCTTGTGAAAACTTTGTATTCCTACTGTCATTGTAACTAGCTTCATCTTTCGCATTTTATCATCCCACCACTTCTAGCTATTGGCAATACTCACCAGCTGTGAACAAATTATTTCTCACTAAGATAATCAGAAAGAAGATGAAGAGTGGGCTCATTCAGTCTCACATTTTGGGATTGTTTATCCAGAAATCAGACCATTTTCTAAACTTGCTCAGACATTTCATCATTCAGGATACAGAATTCATCTGTATGTTTCACCAAAGCTAAAAGCAAAAATATTATAATAGCCTCAATTCCACTTAATTTCACTTAATCCCATGGCAGCTTGTTTCACCACAACAGTGCAGCGCAGACTTCATGCACACCACCACAGTGCTCCTTCCAAGTGAGACCCTAGTCCAGCCTATACACTTGATATATATCCTTTGTTCCTAACAGCATGATCTTGTGTTCAGTTGTGTTAAAGCAGCCTAAGCATTCAAAGAAACATATTTTATCAAGATGAAAGTAGTCGTTCTGCATAATTTGGATCACCATTTTTATTCCTCCTTCCAAATGTGGTCAGTTTGATGGCTGGTAGCATGTCAAATCCTTACCAGCTTACATTCATTGGGTGATCCCAAGACATGGAGTAGACACCAATGTTCTGACCCTACCTACTTGACCCTTGAGATTGTCCTCATATGTAAAGGAATATTGTAATATCTGTTAATCTTAGTTCAGAGCTAGTGCTTGCTTTCTTTTCGGGTAATACTTGTGCACAGCATGCTATCAAGTGCCACCCTGTCAGGACAAGATTCCCCTTCTTCACTGCCTAGTATGCAGGCCTTTACGTTGCATGAGCAATCTGCCAAGAACCATTTCATGTTTTCTTCTAGGTGATAGATAAAAATATTGGCAGGCACTAAGCCAAGAAGAGACCCACATAACACATTACTTTTGAGGTGTGTCATGTGGCTTGGGGGTTGTTTTTGTAATCCATTTAATAAAGTTGCGTGTAGTTTTTGTATGCTGACAAAAGTTTTTAATTAGTTCCATGACAGTAAGTCGATTACTTAATGTTACAGTCCATTATCACAGTACTCCTTTTCTAGCACATTTTTTAACCTTAGAAAACTTAAAAAATAAAAAAAAAAAAAGGGGAGGGTAACATCAGGTTCTACAATAAGACCTAGTTTCCATAAACAGAAAGTTATGTTGTCATCTTTGAGGATTTGGGTTTTTTGGTTTCTGGGCTTTTTTAATCCCAGATCAACCTTTCTGTAATTCAGAATGGAATTGGTATTTGGCTAATACATTTTGAAATAGCATGAAATTAATGTTCTGTACTATATTTTGAGGGAATAAGTAAATCTGATTAAGTATGAGACCTCCCTATCATACACTGCAACTGCACTTTGCTGAAAGCTAGAACTATATCTGGAATATAAAATAGCTGAAACTTATGTAAGTGCTCAGGAAGTTATGCAGATCTATATATCATTATCTGTTAAGTAGTTATATCAATATTTTGAGTCAGAAATATCATTGGTGGGGGGGGAATCAGATTGGCTGAAGCGTGGGAAAGTTTCCGTATTCTTACTCCAGTTAACTTTGGAGGATTAAAAGCAATTTCTGAAAGTAAAATTTTGAAGTCACTAAGTCTATCTGAAAAAGCAGAAAAGAAATAAATGTATGCATAGCTACCTATATCTGGATTTTTAAAGTGTAACCATGTTCCTTAATTTTTATACAATAAAATATTCTGAGAGTATTTATCAATATATTTCTTCTTTATTGCTACATTTACATTCAAAGTTTAGTAGAGAGAAAACATCTTTTTCTTATATCAACACAATTAAAAAAAAACAGGGTTTTGCTTGGGGTTTGGTTCATTCTTGTTCGGAGGAAAAAAAATATGGTCAACATATTCAGAAATGTCCCAGAATTTGAATGAAGGATCTCATCCTCAGTAAAACAAATAAAACTGTCCCTTGGTCACACAAATGATTTGCTTTATAAAAGTTTAAATGCCATTCTTAATACACACCCCAGGTTTCAGCTAACTTTAAGACATGGGTCTTCTTCCAAAGAACCACGTACGGTAAAGCTTTCATTTTCAAGACAGAGCTTATAATAATCACTAATACATTATAAGGAGAGCAAACTGCAAGGCAAACAGTTATAGAGAGAAAGGAATACAGAAAAAAACAATGATAATCCTATATTTTATCATCAGCAAGAGTCCATCAAGACTTTTGTTGGAACTCTGAGGTCTTCAGTCAATCCTCAGTCAACACACACAATCACTGTGTCCTCTTTGCTTAGATTTACTACTACTTATTCTTCTGGTGTAGTCAATGAACAAATAACCACTACACCATATAGAAAACATAGAATCACTTTTACAAACATACTTTCAAGTTTTCTGTTATCATCAGTATATGCATGACACTGATGCCTAAAAGCAAGCTGAGATTGGTGTCATTTGTACTGCATGCTGTACACACACATAATGAAAAGTTATACCTGCTCTGAAAAACTTATACTCTTTAAAAAGAAAAAAAACACCATGGGATAGAGAAAAAGAGCAAGGTTTCCAAGGCCAACGGTAAAGAGACATAAAGGTCTTTTCCCTAATAAAAACACACAGAAAGACAAGCATAGGACTAAAAAACAATCAAGAAACGAAACTTTCAATCAATGGCTGCGTTCAGTAAAATACACTACCTACCATTACAGGTTTTATTCAATTCCAAACTCATGATAAATTTGCAAATGAAATTATTTTAAGGTTTCATCAACCTTTTTTCCCTACCTTTCTCTCCCCCATCAAACTTCTCTCCCAACTCTCCATCAAAAAATTCATCACAGTCCATCTAACTTGGCTTAAAAATGCAAAGAAAAAATTAGGAAGTACATACTTTACATTTTTAATGAATCAATATGGTGTTACATTTTAACAAAAATGAGATGATGATTGGTTACAGTGAGATGAGATAAAATCCTATTACTAAACCTAACTGTAGAACACCATGGGAATACTACATGAATCTTCATATTCATGAAGCTTAATTATAGCAAAATAGCCAATCTGTAAAATACAGCTACATTCAAGTACTGATTTCAAAGACTAAAACATGAACAAAGAGAAGATGTTCCCCAGGAGATATCTCTACAAGATGTGCAGAGGCACAAATGTAAGCAAAAATCAAAAAAGACAGATCAACAGATACTGTAACATGGAAGAACTAGAACAGTGGCCAAGGAAAGAATTAACATACATTTGGGAATTAAAAGAATTTAAAATAACATAACTGTATGCTATAAAAGGTCTACAGCAGCTTCACTGCATGTTACCTAGCTATCATTAAAAAAAACCAGCACAACCCAAACCCACAACAAACGAACAATGAAACAACAACGAAGTAAAGCACAAAACAAAGAATGCAAATCATCAGTGGTCAAAGAACATATATTTCTTTGCCAGGAACCAAAGCAAGTGGGTACATGCTTCTCATAAGTCAAATTTTCTAAAACACTGGTCGAACAGGACATATTATACCAATCCTGGTGATGCATCAGTTTTTGCCATTGCTTCAGATGCTGCCAGTGTTAGCTTGGACATAGGCATTACTGTGAAAGGGAACAAATATGAAAGTCCTGGAGGATGCATCATTTCAGTCTGAAGACAGAAAGATTAAACCAGATGTGCAGATACATTGACAGTATATACTATAAGAGGCTGGGAGCAAAGTCTATGACACTCATTTGCTAGTGAAGACCTTGGAAAGGCAGCAAGGTGTAGGTTGGGGACTTGCTAGTGGACAGCTTCAGAGTAACACACTTTGTTGTGAACCTGCAATTGTGAAAGGCAGAAAGCTCAGTCCAGGATCCAGGAACTGGATCCGAAGTAAATAACAGAATGAAATAGAAAGTTGAGAGAAAAATGACAACACGAGCTAAATCAGAGTGACCAAAGGTAGCCAAGTATTGGAGCTATTGAAGAGTATTTGAGTATCTAAATTTAACCTTTGATAACTTCAGTGGATAAAGACAGACAATAACTAAATATCCTGAAAAGTAGCTGCAGGAAGAAGGCAAGGGGGAAAGGAGCAGAGGAGGGAGTGAGTAGAGCCATAAGACCTCTTCCTTTGACCCATTAATGGATGATGGCCTATAAGGATGCCAAGAGTAATCATAGAATCATAGAATGGCTAGGGCTGGAAGGGACCTCAGAAGGTCATCTAGTCCAGCCCCCCTGCAGTTCTCAGGGATACCCTCAACTAGACCAGGCTGCTCAGAGTCTTGTCCAACCTCAAGAGCCTTGTCCAACCATTCCTTTAGCAGCACCTGTCTCAGGTGGAACAGAAAAACATTGTCACTATATAACTGATTTTAAGGAAAAGTCATTGTTGAGTACGCAGTTAACTGCAAGGCTTGGCAACTGGACCACAGTCCTAAAGGTTTGGGTTCAATTTCTCCACAGTAACCAGTAAAAATGTTATATCCAGTCCTAATTCCATGACATATTTCTCTAGACAGAAAATGCTTTTAAGTAGTAAAGAGTTAAATAATCTCTGTGGCATTTCAGGTCCTAGAAAGGGGCAGGGACTGTAAGATTTCAATCTGCATTTCATTAACCTGTTGTTAACAAACTGAATTTGCTTTTCCCCTAAGGGACTATTTCCACCTTACTTGCTTTGAAACATGCCGTTTGAAGCCACCTTCCCAAGCAAATCCTTCAGGTAGAATACAATAAAATGAGATTGATTGTACAAAAACTAAGAAATGTTTAGAACTACTTTTCTAATCCTATGAATATCAGTCAAACCTACTCATTTAGAATCTAACTAACATTAGTATAGATAATGAAATTTCAGAGAAGAATTAGGTACCAGATCACACACTTGAATGAACAAAAAAATCCCAACACATGCCTACACATCTGAGAGATGACTTGCAAGAACTAGACATAAATCCTGTAATTTCAGAAGCCCAGCAAGATTTAGCTGCTAGCAAGGTGTCTATTTATAAGGTGTATCCTTGCACTATCCTGTTACAAGAAGCACATCAACAGGAACAAGAGAATAGAAGGTTAACACTTGGCGAAAAATACAGATGAAAACTGATTTTTTGGGGGGATTTATTTGTTCTACAAGCTTAAAATGAAAAACACACACCATATTATCGTTAATTCTTAAAATACAATAGTAGCTGTGAAAGAGAGAAAAATAATGCATGTTGTCTCAGTGTCAGCTTTAGCAGGAGTGGAAGAATGGTTCCACAAGGGAAAATGAGGGATCTCAATCTTCAATCCTCTACACAGCAGTGAGCTTTTTCATAACCTTGCTTTCTATTGTGCATGATGAAATTTTTCCTAATGAACCACAATTCCTTTTAGCCTTCATGAAGACATACACAAAAAAATGTTCCTTTCTAACTCCAGACAGCTTTTGTTGCACAAAGAGCTTAAGAACTGCCTTCACTAAAAATTCAGAGATTTGAAGCTCAAATGTGTTCATACACTTCTAGGCTTGTATTTGCACTCAGTAGTAAATATAAGCCAGGAGCAGTATTTGTTTCCATGAGTGTTTCTGAAAATATAAATTTCAGTGTAGGAGCAGTCCTCTGGAAAGTCTGACAAATTTAAGTCTGTAAGTACACTCCTTAGTACCTCTACATGTACTTTCCAGCCCCAGCCCCACCCCACCCCCCATGCTTCCATTAAAACAAACAGAACTGATATGCTTTGGCATCAACATTTGGTTTTAAAAAGACACCTGCCTTAAGGCCATCTACATTATTAACCTTTGCACATCTACTTTACCACGATCAACCTACATAGTAGTATACGTAGCCCACAATGCTACAATTTTGAACACAGAAGCAAGAATTTCTTAAGCCAGAAATGAGTAATTGACTAATTGCCTACAACTGCTGCAATGTAGAAGGGTTTTTACAAAGCACAGGAAACTGAATTTTGTGAAGGGAAGGTAACAAAAACTTTATTTTTTCTTGTGGTAAATGCACTAAAAAATCCACTCTCTGCCCATCCACTCTGTGAGGAAGCACAAGCTCAGCTTTCAATATAACAGTTAATTACCTATAGAATTTTCATGTCACTTACAATTTGAGTAAACTTCACAATCCAGTGCTCTCTCCATCTGGCGACCTTTCCATCCCAAAGCTCTCCAAATGCATTGTTTACAGTCATAGCTGGAGTTTCCCTCTTCCTATCCTCACCCCAGGTACTTTCAAGTCAAACACCATGATCATCTTTACAAAGTCTTGTCCTCCCTTAGGTTTTGCAATCCTTTCTGCCTTAATCTCTGCTTCTGTGAGTCCTTCAGAGAGTCCTCTTCAGCCTGATGCACACAAACGTTTACACAGAAGTCTGCTCTGGGAGAGGATACGCTCTTCTTTTGAAATCTAAACTGCAATTGCAACACTCAAACCAACTTATTTAAGGCATGATGGCATCAGGTACTTAGCACTAAAGTTAATTCATGGTTTGAGGAAAAGCCTTCCTTCCTACCCAGTATGTTGTGACCCAGTGTCTCCGAGTGCTGCCTTCATTCAGAGGCAACCAGGCCTGCTATGTCATGCCAAACATACACCCACACAGCTAGAAGACTTGTGAGATTTGTGAGGTTTAGGTACCTTTTCTGGGTCCTGAAGGTTCCAATTTTTACTTCTATTACTGAATCAAAATTCTGAGTTGCCACCGTTGTGGTAAGCAGTTTTGCATTTGTAACAACATAACAGCACTATTTAAATATGAAACACCTCAAAGGTTTAGGGGTTTTTTTATTTAATATAGGCACATTAGATACTGCTATATTTGAGTTCATAGAAGAGTAACTAGGTATTAGTAGCTTACTAACTACTTTTTATTAAATAACACAAGGCAGAACAAATATTTTCCCTTAGGAATGAGACGTTTTTATTTTATCCAGAAGCTCTCCAATTTCTAATGTCCAACTCAATGTCTTTCTTATACTAATCTAGAGTTTGTGAGTTTTTAGGTAGCAAATAGAATTTTGCTTGTAAGTCATTTAATGTTACTTGGGGCTAAATTTTATTTACAATAAAAAGACCTCTCCAGTAGCATATCTTTATTTTTATGTTTTCCTTTTTTTTTTTCCCAGCTGATGAGGTTTTATCTTCACTAATGTATAAATGCTTTATGCTTTTTAAGTCCTCCAAAACCATGTACCACCAACTCGTGAACACATCCCCCACCCCCATATTACTGTATATAATTCAGTATCAAATTTTTGCATTTTAGTAACAATCTGACCAATACAAAAGCTGTACTTTCAGCATTTTAAACCTGAAAGTGAAAAAATGTAAACTATATAGAAAACACAATGTATTGTGAAAACCATTCACCTCTCACAAAACACGAGTCTCAAAGCCTATGACTTCACTACTTACATGGAGTAGTAATGTTTTTGGACGCATCCAATACCTGCTTTCTAACCTTCAAGGTTTTAGTTCTGCAACTTTAGGCATTGGAAAAAAGGAAATCCCAGCTTCCCAAGCAGCAACATCTTTTATTGAAATGCTATTTTTCAATTAAACATAAAATAAATAATAGCATTTGCATTTAAACTGCATTGATTAAGCTCTGAAGGGCTAGAAATTAAGTTACTTGCCTTTTCAGTGGATTTTATAAATATCTGTCTCTGTAGCAAGTGCTGAATATAGAGAAAACAGCAAAAAGAGGGGGGAGGGGTGGGGAAGAGGGAGGGAGAGACAGACAGACATCTAAGAAGCATTTGCCACCTACTGCAGGGAAATCAGACTAGATATATGATTCAAAATAGCATTAGAGTTTCCAAATGGGTCTGAGGCAAAAGAAGTGCAATTCTGAAGAGCATAATATCCAATAATACATTCTGTGTCTTAGGTACTATGATCAATCAGTTGTGTTCAAATTTAATTCTCTGTAGTTTATTGCTTTAGCTAAAAATACGCTGATAGAGAAAACAAAGGTTTTCTTTCAGAGTGATAAATACTTTATGATACTCACAGGGAGTACTCTATCTTTTCTATTCCCCAGCCAGGGAAAAGATGGAAAATGACAATTTTGATTCATATTGTTAAAACCCAAACAAAAAAAAACCCAATCAACCAAATAACAAAAAAAAAAAACCAAACAAAAAAACACCAAAACAAAAAAAAAAGGGATTATTTGGCTTTGTAGACAAATTGAACAAAAACTTTAATTAGTCATGCAAGTGCAATGAAAGCCATAGTTAAAGACTTGTTTTACCTATTACTAATCAGTCATTGCTATAGCCAGTTCTATTAAATTCATAGCTATAAACTTGTATTTGCCCTTTCCACCAAGACACAGACAGAAAACAAATTTTAGCTGTAAAAAAATGAATTATCTTTAAACAAGAAGGTCTTAAAGAATACATCTGTCATGAGATAGACAGGTTTTGGCACTGACGGTTTTAGCTTCAGAAGAAAATTTTCACTTACATACGCATACATGCTTTTACAGATAAAAATCTGTCTTAAAACCAATGACATCCATTTCTGATGCAACCTTCCACAAAACTGAACACAATAGATTTTCTACACTGTCAGTCCCTCACCCCGGCACGAGATGCCCAAAGAGGAGCTGTATGCAAGTCATTTGCTTACACTGCATACTTAAAGCTATTCTAACTGTACATCATCATGCAGGAAAAGCTTCTTCTTGATTTTAGTAATACCAATCAGTATATCCAGGAGAGTGATTTCTTATATTCCCTTGCCTTTACAGCATAGGTACTCTGGACAATTACATGCAAAGCACAGGACTTCCCCAGAGCATCAGTATTACAAAATTCTTGGTTTGCAGAATGACATACCTCTTTAGCAATACCTAGTGAATACACAAAAGGAAATGTCTTTCACATGTTTGTACTTTTTTTCTCAATCCACAAAATTAGCGAGAGCTCGGCCAGTGGCAATACTGTGAATGGAACAAACATCTCACTTTTCTTTAGCAGAAAGACCGCTGGATGAGCAAATCCATTTAGCATTTACCAATGGAGTGACACAACAGCTGGCCAAGGCTGTGCTGCACTGGAGCTGCAGGTCTGCACAAGGTAGAACTTGGTATTTTCATCTGTTGGCTCCACAAATGAAGCAGTGGGTGTTTCACCCAGTCTCCTCCTGTCTTTGAGATGGGTGGTGGCTAGTCTTTTTGGGTCTTAAACTTCACAGTTGTTAGGGTCATAGAGTTTGGGCTTAGCTGTTGGGAATAACTGCTCTAATTCATGAGAGAGTATCGCCAATGGCAGAACAAATTTAGGTTTAATAATTCATGTCTTCTTAACATTAAAGCAAAGGAAAAAAAACCTCACCACTTCCTATTTTCTTCTTTTCAAGGATCAATTTATTACTAGTGCTCATCTTCATTAAAATTATTACTCATATATTTTCTCTCAAATTTTTAATCCCAACAGTAAATCTACTTTAATTTTTATGAAGGGCTTATTTCAGATTTTATACACAGAAACCAAACAATACTTCAAGTTTAATGATTGAAAAAATAAAAAATTTTGAATCTTTAAATGAAAATTTCTAGTCATATATATTCATTATATATCAGAGTTGGAAAATTATAAGAATTTTAGAGATTACAAAAACGCCACCTCTATATATTTAACCAAATTCCAGTTAATCATACCTGTACTACAATAATTTGACCATTTTTCTGGTCACCAGAGGGACAATATAGACAAGTACAAGTCTATAATCAGAAAAGGAACAAAGGAAGTTATCAGCTGTTCTTCATACACTAAACACATTTTCTTCCTAGAAGGTCACTTTCAAACAAGGTACAACAAAGCAGGTTGTCATAAGCAACTCCATAAAATAAATCAGGAGCATTCAAACAGATTGAGATATAAAATCAGAAAGACTGTTCTAAAGGCTTTTACTCTTCATTTGAAGAGTAAAGAAAAGAAAACACAGCACAGGAAAAAAGCAACTTTCTTGGTGTCAAAAGACTACTTTAAGAGGGATGTAACTAACATAATCTGAAAGAAATGTCACAATGTAGTAGGTTACCTGTTTTGTGAAGGAAAAGGAAAAATGAAAAACAAACAAACAAAACCACAATAAATAAAACCCTACAAACCCAAAAAAAACAAACAAAAGAGAAAAAAGATTACTCAATGTTTATTTTCCATTTAAAATAACTTTAAAATCTTCATGAACTGATTGCATGGCAAAAATCAAAACGACGGAAAATAAAAAGTACTGTTGTGTATTACTAAAATATAAGAACTACAAACTATTTTTTAATTCCCAGTGATTCTTATTTTCATTGGGATTAGCAACATGAAATGAATATTGTATAGTTGCTACCATGTTATTGAATAATTCACATTATAAGCAAGCCAGACTGCCATTCTGATCCATGTTCAAATCTAGGGGAGTGCTGTCAATATCGTTAAGGGTAAGTAAAAGGTTTTTATCTTTCAGGATATCTTTTGAATATTAATAAGAAGGAACTTCTCACTTATAGAATCCTCTGTAACTGAAAGCTAGAATAATGCCTTCAAAATAGTGTTCAAACATTCTTAAAGTTTGCATTATTTTAATATTATTTTCTGTGAAGTGTTACGTAATAAGCTTTGTGGGTAGCATCCATGAACAGTGAACACAGAAAATACAACTGTAAGTGACTGGGGGGAGGCAGGGTGGTGGTGTGGGAAAACAAAACAAAGAAAACCAACAATTGTAGCTCGTGCATTTTGATAAATCAGTCTGCTTCCTCTCCTCTCCTCCCTCCCTCTTCCAAAACAGACATGTCAAACTTGAATTTCTCTTGCTGTAGGCGACAGTCTGATGGATGGTATAACCAGATGTCCTTTGCTTATCATTAGATGAGACACACAATTCTCTGACCTCCACGCTGAAATATGCTCCAAATTTTGCTTGCTTTGTTTAAAAACAAAGTTCAACAATAACTGTGTTATATGAAGCCACCGTCTACCTTTGTATATGCTCTGTCTGTATAAAAACAGCCGGCATCTCTTTTTAAATATGGATACCTAAGTGAGAGATTTTCCATTTTTAGAGAATTGCTTGGAAGGTACGAACTTCTGCTTACAAGCAGAACATGCTAGTGACAGTAAACTACAGCCAGAAGGCAATAATCCATTTATAAAGGGCAACATAAAGACCATATTGTCCCCATTCATATTCTGCTGCAGTCACTTACTGCTGAAGCATCTTTCCAAGTAGACTTTTTTTTCATCACAGAGGAACAGGAGTAATTAATAGGAACACTCTCCCATTCATCTTTCTCTCCTCTGCCTTCCCTTTAACTGTATCTGTATACAGACACACACACACACACGTGTATAGGTCACAGTCCCATGGTACTCAATCTTTAGAAAGAAAATGCTAGGTAATTTTTCTCAAGGTCTGCTCAGTAAAGAACAATACAACAGCTCCTTCCCAAAGGGCAGGCAGTTGCTGATCTGAGAGACACAGTAGCAAGCTGTGTTTGCTCCTTAGAGGTAGGACAAAGAAATACAGGATTCCCAGAGAAACTGCAGAAGATAACATGCCTTAGACCTTGGTGGAGTCCATAGAAGTCTCTTTTCTGGTCCTGATCCAGACCATCCTGTCATGCAAAAACACCCCAAGTGATCATTGTTACGTTACACAATAAAAACCATGAGTGTGCACTTCTGCTCACTGGTGCTAGATGTGATGGTGGAATGCAAATTGTTGTTAACCCATCCCAAGACTCATCTGTGCTGTGGGAAAACAGGGAGTGAGGTCAAGGACATTTAGGCCCTTCTGGCAGTCTCTGCCCTAGGCAGTTGCCTCATTTGCTGAAGCTGAGAGACTGACTTGTCTCATCAGGATACTGTGGTGAATAACAATACATGTCCCCATGCTTACTACAGGAAGAAAACACTGCTGAAATGATTTTCATTGCACAACAAAATCATTGACAAACTGTAAAATGAGGTCACACTGTTCGTTTTCACTTTTATTAAAACCCATAGTTTTCACACAAATGTTTAACACCTGAAGTAGTTTTATTATACATCTTTTTAGATTAAATGTAACTAATCAAAAATAAGTAACCTGATTTTTACACAGGAAAAAATCTTTTATATTTCCAATAAGAAAGTGGCTACATGAGATTCATCTTCAAGGTTATGTATTAGAATGACATTGTACCAGATAACTGGGGTACTTGTATGCTGCAGTGTTCAATATATGTAATCTTATTGTTCTTTTCTGCCTTTCTTTTCCCTCTTGTATGCAACTAATCTGAATTCTCCTGTAAATGTGAAGTGTAGTTGTGCACAAAGTAAACCACAGCACACACAGTAAACATGGAAGAATGCACACATTTGTGAAAGAAGCAGCAATAGTAACATCTATAAGTCTGTGTGATTACATCTATCCAACACAAAATTATTACAGATGTCAAGTCTATCCCTTCCTTTTAAAACAGAAATTATCCATCATTTGAGGCAAAAGGAAATATGCCTTTGCATAACATAGGACCTCTACAAATAACTGCTTTAGTTCACCAAAGGAAAGTCAGCATATCGTGTAACAGCTACAACATTTTTCCAAACTTCCATCTTTTCAATTTTTTTTAACTATCATTCTTCAGAACAAGTCATATTTTTTGAAATGTATGATAATTGAACACATAATAGAGCAGTCAGTGGTGACAGTCCAATGAAAAGAAGATTCCATTAAAGAGCAATTCACTTTTCAAAACATCCACAGATAGCAGAATATCTACCTGTTTCACAAGAGCAGCTTTTAATATGCTTTTTCAGTGACCTCTGACACATACTAGGGTACTTACTTTCCTCTGTTTTCAGTCTTAATCAGCTCTGTCAACAGGCATTATATTATAGTGCTTTTTATAATCCTGTCTAGTCACAATATTTTCAGAAATTAGGCGTGAAATCAAGACAACTGAATCTATTAGATTAGGAACACTATAGATAAAAATGTCAGGCTCCCTAACTGCCAGAGTTTTTCTAAAAGCTTTATCAAACAATGGTAATACAAAACCTACAGTTAAGCAAACAGTGCCACATATATGGCTTCCCGTGTGCATGAACTAGTAGTATTACTTGAAGAGTAAACTATCACTACATTGAGGCCCACTTTTTTGAACATGTCTTTCTCACTTTCCTATTCCATATCTTTATTTTTTATGAGGAAACAATGTTTTTCTTCATAGAATAGAATCCTCTTTTATTTTTGGAACATCATCCAAAGTTAAATTAGAACAAGATATTTAAAGAGTAAAATTTGACCAGGCAATCTTCATCATGATAGCTTCCTGAGTTAGATGCTTACCACTTTAAAGAGATAAGACAGGTTCAGAATTTCACTTCACAAAAGTGAACGTCATCTATCATGGGAATTTCTGAGGAAGAGACTTGCACTTGTCTACAGGGACACATTTTGACCTCAGTGATGCAGGTATTCCCCAAGGACTTGTTATCCTTCACTGAAGGAACATGATGCTTTTCTTCACATAGGCAGGTAGACATAAAAGAAGCCACCACATGCCCCAAAATGAGCAGCTGTGTCATCCATTTGGAATAGGAGGGACAACATCAAACAGCTACAGCAGCAAAAATTGCCATTTGCTGCTCTATTAATTGCTAGATCTTCAACATATAGCCAGGATAATGCTATATAGGATATTTAGCAGGTGTAAGGCTAATCAAAAGATAGATTTTTGTCTTTACTTACAGGCTAAGGCTTTTCCAAAAGCATGTGCGCCTATAGTCTAATAATTTCACGTGAACTGGAGGCCACTAATCATGTCAACTGCAACGTCAAGAAATATGTAACAATTTATATTAAAAAAATGTCATCAACAATGTTTCCCAACTTGCAAAGTTTGAATTATAGATTTCTGGTTCTGCATGAGGTCTTTCGATTATTATTTTTAAGTGTTTTTATAAATGCAGTCATTTAAGTCCCTTAAATCAGCAGTGTCTGTGGTTTTTCACAGGTCCTCCTCTAAATCATAGAGAATCAATTCAAAAGGTCAGTGTGGATTAAAAACATTATATACAGTGAAATTTGTTAGACTGCAAGTTACTCTTTTATACTTTCTGAAATAATCTTTCTCTTGCTTTTTTGATACTCTGATGATTAAAAAAAATAAATTTTAATACTGGAAGTGTGTAAGAAATTGCTTCCTGCCAAAAGTCCAGTTTCTAATACCTTAAATAGCTTCAAGCTTGGCTCTGTCAGTCTACCGTTTCCTAAAACAGGTTTTAGGCTACAAACACATAGAGCTATCAGAAATAAGCGCTTATTCATCTTTAGAGAGTACAGTCCTGATGAAATAGAAGAGTTATCCTTTGCCTCAAAGAGCTGAGGATTTTTCTATGGATTTTTCAAGTCAATTAATAAAATGGCAAAAAATTAGTACACCACTTCCTCCTCCCTCAAACTTCTGTTTTGTAGTCCCTTACTTTGCTTATGTAATATTTTTCAACATTTAGGTGTCTCAGTAAATATTATAAGATTTTATAAATGGGAAAAAACAAATACAAACAAAATAGGGGATTTCTTACTTTTTCATATCTTAAAATATTAAAAGTAATATCTTGAAAGCTCAAAAGAGCTCTATAGAATCCAGCATAAACCACAAATTAAGCAAGAGAAACTTATCTAACATGTGGCCTCAAGTTTGTGCAGTGGGGGCCTAGATGATGCCTTCATAAAGAATTTTAAACCTAGCAAAAGTTCTGAGGCAGGTTTGATGTTTTCCCCATGTTCATGTGGTGTCTCAGTTTCTGCATGTGCAAAATGGAGATAGCACTTACTGAATTACTACTTGCTGCATAAAAAGAGATTTATGTAGGAAAAGTGTAAAGCCTTATGTGAAAGATAAATATCGTTAATTGTTCACTGCAGTACAGCAAAATTCTGACTCTCCTAGTTTCTAGACGTAATTATATATCTATTTTTTCCACAGTTTGCAAAGTGTAGCCTCAAAGACAGGAATAAAGACTGAGAATGCTGATTTGCTACACTGTGACATTTTAGTATGCTTTGAGACACTGAAAGATGTTTGCAATTTATCAAAACACCACTCATGTTTTTGCAAATTCAACATTTTATACATGCGGAGTTACCTGCATTGGTGTCTAAAGAGGAAAGGGACTGACTACTTTTTAATCTGTAAGTGTTCTACAGTAACTTTACAACCACTCTTTTAATTACAACAGATCAAATGAAATAGTCTATTTTTAGAAAAAAAGAGTCATGCGCACTGCTGTTAGGTGAGGGAACAAGAGTGGAGACATCTGAGACAGGTCGCAACATGAAAGCGGCATCAGAGTTTGTGACACTAGTTATTTTGGATCTTGACAAAAACCACAAGAAAAAGGTATGGGAGCTCATGTTTTAGCCAATGCAGGCCACTTTAGGGCTATAGTAGTTGTTGGCTTAATTGTTTTTTTTGCAGGGCTCTGCAGCCAGCTAGGCCTTCTATCATTAGCTTTGGCAAACCTCTTTCTTGAAATTTAGTCCATTGCTTTGGTCTCCATATTATAGAGGCATTTCCAATAGTTTAGCTAGATGTTCAGAGATGCAGGCTTCAACTGAACCCATCAGCAAGAAATCAAAGAAAAGTATTTCTTCAAAACAACCTGGTATTTATAGATGCAACTCCATCTAACACCAAGGTAAGACAAAATTATAGGGTAGGATAGTTGGAAGCAAGTAGCCATCTGCGACAGATGACAAATCACATCCAGGCCTACCTGCCTTTTCTACCACTGCTTGTGGTTGTTAGAGGGGCTCTTGAGAGGCTGTGTCACACGTAAACACTCCTCCAAGGATGATGTACCATTCCCAAGGCTATAGAATAAATTCCATGTTACCATCCTTAAATTAACACCCTATTAAAGTTTAACACTCCTCACATAGGCACTGTCCTAGCCACACGACTGTGCGGTTTCTGCTCAGGAGTCCTGGGCTCAACATTTACAAAGGGCTAAGCCTCCAGTTGCAGGAAGACTCCAAAAAATTTGGAGAACAAGTGGAAACACTTCTGCACCCTTTCTGAAGGTTTTGGGAGCACATGTGCTTCAAGTAAGTGGTGAAACAATACTTGGAACCTACTGTTATCCCACTGGTCATTCTTGGTTTACAGTAACAAACAGGTAATCAACTTCACATGAGTATCGGGTATAATTCCTATACTTACTAATGTTAAAAACCTTTTTCCTGAAATGTTAATGATGCTTTACAATTCCTGGATAACTAAAGTCCTATGAATAGCAGTATCAGTGCTACCAACTCTTTCCAAGTGATAGGGGTTATAATGACTAGAGGAAGATCAAACCAACGTATTTTATCAGTTTGAGCTCTACTGAGGAAATACCTTGATTCTAACAGAGCAGCAAGTAACAAAGCTATGAATCAGCTTTTCAAAGTGCTTTAACACAGCCCATGACTCAATTGCTTGAGCCTACACTGTTTAAACAAGGCAGTACTTTGAGGGGATGTACTAGTTTCAGCATTTTTTAATTGAAATGTATTATTTTAGGAATTTTTCAATACATGCATGCTAGTTACTTTGGGTGAAAAGTTGTCAAAAGAGGACAATCTCATGATTAACTCCTTTTCTATCCCATGCTGACTGGGGATGGAATCCTCCTCCCTTTGCCTAGGAATTTTAACATAGATGTAGACTGCAAAGTTTTCCCAAATACCTTTGTTAAATTTAAACTTTTATGCTAACAAAAAAAAAGGTGAATGACATTGTGGGAGAGGAGAGAAAAAGGAAGTGGGGATTTTTTTTTTTAAAGTGTAAAAAAGTGAAATGCTAAAGATGGAAGTTTTCAATGACAAGGTTTTAACTGGAAAACAATGGTATTTGATTTTGCTGCTCCTCAGAGCCCCCAGCATTCACAGTCTGACCTCTTCCCTGTTGTTTTGGAAGTGGTGAGAAACATACTCTCTTCTTTTGAGAACAGATGGACATATTTGAACTGTGTCAGAGGCAGCTGGTTATATTGAGACCTGTCCTAATCGCTTTTTCCTCAGTCTTGGCAATGCTTCTAGAGTGACATTACATAAAACTAATGAGGTACCTATTGCAGTGTAAGAAGCACAGTCAGTTTATTCTTGCTGGCAGTATATTAGCTTCTATCTTCTTTAAACATTTTTGCTACTGTTCCATTCTGTACTTGATTGCTCTATTCCTTGTTCTAAAAAGTTGCTTCCCAAATCAGAATACATCTAAGCCACTTTCTTCACATGCTCTTCTAGTTTCCTTCTCCATTCCATTCACATGATATACATTTGTACAGCCATACTTTCCTAGACTGCTTTGCAGTTCCCATCTGTATTGACTTTAAAGCCAGTAAATAGATTGTTCATCATTCTAATTAATACCATTTCAAGCCAAGTTTTAACCCAGAATTTTTTTTTTATGGGCATCTGTGAACTCCAAAATGCAAGAATTCTGAACAGAATCATTAAAAGATGCTCCCTAATAAGTGTCAAGTAGGCAAAAAGATACTGGGTGAAGTATTAGAGAAGGAAGGGCTTAAACTATCTTATAGATTAGAATCTCGTTGTGACAGTACATCAACAAAATACTTCCAAATCTAGTAACCAAGCTGCCCAGACACAGGATCATGTATTTCAATGCTCCTCATTAATATGTTGGATTGCATCCAGTACTGACTTGCCCCTGCAATGTGTTTGAGGTTAAAAATGCCTGTGTACTTAGCTTAATAGTTTCCCATTAGGGAAATGCAAAAATAGCATTGATTTTATTTAAGAAGAGCATCTCAGATAAATGATGCTGTTAAATGGCTACACAGAAAATTTTTGTGAACCCTGGCAATTATGTTTCACAGAAAGTATCCTGTGTAAATGTTATGGAGGAGTTTGTTAGTATCTGCATGATAATTAACTCAAAATATTTACTACTCCTTTTCCCAAAACAGGAATTCATGGAGGAAAGTGAAGAATAAGCAGCATATCAAAAACACACTTCTAAGATTGATAACAGAACCAAGAGATCTAAAAATCATCCAACTTTTTTATCCTAAGAATTTTTTTTTTTTCTATAAAAATACATGGGCAACTTTCAAATAGTTTTCATTTGAAATGAACCAGGAAAAATATTTCATTTTAAAAATGAAAGTAACTTTTTCTGTATCCCTTGAAGACTTGCTCGCTTGTTTTGGCTGAACCATGACTTTTTCAATAGGAAGATATCACTTTTAGCCAACACAAGTTTACGTATTTTCTAACAAAGTAACTGACAGAAAAAAAATGCCCAACTCATTGAAATACACCTTAAATTCCACAAGTCTCCTGCAAAGGACATCAATCATGAGTGAGACAAAAAAAAAATCTTTGATACAATAAGGAGGAAAGGATTTCTGATCCTAAATGCAATAACTTTTTCAGTGATTAAAACCACATAAGTTTTTCTTTTTTTTTTTTCCTTTGGCAAACTTAGGACATTCATATTTATGGTCCTGTGTTCCTGTGTTTTCCTTCCAGCAATCTATTAGAAGGTATCAGATGTAACAAATAAATCTAAATGAAAGTGACACAGCAATGGCAGAACATTTCAACTTCTTTTAGTTGACTACAATTATAAGCAATGCTTTCCAAACCCACCTCCCCAGTGAGCTTCACCTACATCCTCACACAGGGAGCTCCAGTCCAAGGCTATAAGAGCTCCATAAATGGAAATTTGAAGCACTCAGTATATTTCTTAATGAGGGTATAAAACATTCCCACCAAATTACCAAGGGTTCCTAAAACTCCTTCATACTTGGTCTGTGCCTTTTTACTATTCCAGTACTTGGATCCATGTTTTCTGTTTCTTCCCAAGTAAAGGACTATGTTTTAGGAGATCCTGCCTGAGTGGTTGAGAAATAGAGGAAATATTGAAGCTTCTTTGTTTTTCAGTTTCCCTCTATGTAAAATGAGGATAATTCCAACTACCCAAAAGGGTCTTTGGGTTCGTCATAAGGTAAAAATGTTGTCCAAAAAAAGGCAGGAATAAAGGTTTCCTGATTTTCTATAGACCTCATGGCACCTAATTTCTTTAGCGCTTAAAAAGTCAGCTCTAGGAAGTGCTATGAATAACCATTGATAAGGATGCAAATAATTACTACCAATAAATAGAGTTCATGCAAGAAAGAAGACGACACATGAAAGAAAAGGAAAGCAAAATCCAGTGAATAATTTCTTTTTCTTAAATCCCATTTGAAAATGCACACAGCATCTCACAAAACCTTGTTGGGCCACTGATATTAGAGGTGTTATCTTATTCTATAAAAGTGCTGAATGGATGCTGTGACACAGCACACGTTATCCTATCGCTTCTTATTTATGGGTGTGCTTTTACTTCTCAGACCTGAAATTGCTTTTCAGCAAGTCACAATTGTCCGCTTTGAAAAGAACAGTTTTGCTTCTTTTGTTCTGATTTTTTTCTAAGAAAATTCATGTCTCATTTATTTTCAACTAAAAAGATCTAGATATCCAGTACCTTTATGAATTCAGAAAACAGTTAAGCTGAAAAACAATTACATAGATGAATAATCCCCTGATTTCTCTAGATTCTTCCATAAGACTTCCACATCCAAATACAACAAAATGTTAGCAGATTTTTCCTAGGTTTTTTAATCCACTGTTTCCTTTTTTTGTAATGTCTCCCCTCAAGTGAACAGCTACTTCTATAATTTCAGAATAAACTGCAAAATATTTTAAATAAATACATTACAGTCTTATGATGTTTTAAACTGTTGCACATACATGTAAAAATTGTTTGAGACACTTGAACTCACGAAATTTTGTATTGACTACTTTACAGGAACTTTACACTGACTACAATGAGTATTTCTTTGTATAGGATATATCTATATAGTTTTGGGGTTTCTTTCACTTGCCTGCTATTTTGTACATTTAAAGGATCAATTTTACTTACCCTTTTTATGCAATTCTGTATATGATTTTTAACATTTCAGTTGGTGCTTTTTTTCCTTTTTAATCTTAGAAATACCTAAGTTTTTAAATAAATGCCTCTTTTATCAGTGTCATGTGAAAAACACTTATAAATTGGAAGAGAAGATGGAGTACATGGAGGGATTTTTCAGTCCTCAGTACGGAGGAAGAACTCTTATAGGCACAAAACAAATGTAAGTCTAAAAAACAGAAGGAAATAATTTTTTCCATCATCATTCAGCTATTGTCTGGAGGACCATTTGCAAGAAAAATATCAGGAGAAAGGAAAAAAAAGGAAAAAAAAAGTTCCTTCTGTATGGATTATGTCTCTTTAAAGAATAAAACATGGGTTTCTTAATGTAATTTAGCTAGATACAGTTGGGCAGAACATTTCAAAAAGGGAGGGAAGTAAAAAATTTCTCTGCCTCTAGAAAATTATAGCCTATTTGTCTCTTTGTTAGTTCAAAAATTTAAAAATCATCTCCACAGCTGAACCTAAATGTATTTTCTGAGTAAGTCAGGACTTTGTTTCTCTGTTTTAACAAAGAGGGAAAAACATTTAGAAAATAAAAATTCCCTAGACATGCAACCAAAAAACAAGAGTGCTGTATGTCAGCTCTGTTTTCCTCACCAGAATACGTAATCCCTGAACAGAGCTTGCCCTGACCTTCCACAAGTAGCAGGGTAATTGTTCTCAGGGATTTTATGAGTATCATTATTTGTAAAGAAAGCCATGAATAAAAGGAGGAAAATGAATTTGAATTAACAGTGAAAGTGAGCATCCAGTACTGGGCTGTTCCCCAGCTGGGAGAGAGCCAGAATTGATCCCTGGACAGAGAGCCAAGGAGGCATCCTTGCCATGGTGTACAACCAAGTTCTGCAGCTGGTGAGTTAAGCTGGGCACAGAGGAGTGACTTCTGCATTGTCATTAGAGCAGATGAAGATTTAAAGATGTTGGGGCATTAACTTTACCATTCTTCCTTACTACCAGATGCAGAAACAGGGAAGCAGTAAAACACTGAAGCTTTGTATGGGGAAGATACACAGAACAAGCCCTCCAGGGTGCCACAATGAAGGATAAATCCTTCTGAGAAGGAAAGAATGGAAACAAAGGGTAGAGCTGAAACAACAAAGATATATACAGGATGCATCTCTTACTTCATAATTCCTCACAGTCCTTTCAAGCATGTCCCTAGTGTGAAATTACTCTCTCTTGAGCTGCCCTTTTAGTTCTTCATGGTTGCATCTGATTGCTGTCCAGCTACAGAGAGCGGGATGTGAAACACTCTTGGTAGTGGTGTTTTATTGACCATCTCTGCCTGTGAGGTGGAGGTGGGAGTCAGCCCCAGAGAGGAGGATCTGGCACAGGCTGGGGGGGGTTTAGCCCTGCCCAGATCACAGCTCATCCCCCAGCCATGCTGCTGCAGAAATGCTCAACAAGGACAGCTGCTCACCTGAGACATCATCAGCGCCAGCATGAATTTTTAACTCCTCTGTTCACCGAAGCAGCAGTTGCTTTCAGTCCAATTCACTGCACAAGATGTGCAGCCTTAGTTTTATGCGGAGGTGAAATTCTGGTACTAATTCATGCTGAGTGCACACAACAGTGAGTGAGAAAAGTGGCAATGCAGGGAGAGGAAAGCAAGAGAGATTTCTGTGATCCATATACAGTTAGTTACTTTAAAATGATCAGTGAGTATTCCATGAAGGTATCTGCATAAACACATAGCTGTTCAAATGGTGGTAGGAGAAAGAAAACTTGCAGGCATAGGAAAGGACACAATGTGATAAGAAAGAACAAGCTGCCATAGATACAAACCTAAATCCTTCATTTCATGCACCCATAATTCTCGCTGGCAGCTGCATGATTAATTCAAAGATTTATTGATTTTTATTTTTTTTTCCTTGCTCAATCCTGCTGACCTGCTTTTGTTGACAGGTCTGTGTGGATCACACTCCTCTGCCAGTTGAAAGCATGGCATCATGCTGGTCTCCGTGGCCTGCAGTAAACATTTCAACTGATTCAATACCAACAGTGTTCAAGTCCATGGTAAAAACATGCAGAGCTTATTTCAAACCAAGCAAACATGAACTAACAAAGTGGTAGGCTATTTCTGTTGTGAAAACTGTATTATAATACAATTTTTGTGCTGGGAAGGAACATCTAAACAGTTCAGATTTTCTTCTGTACTGTCACATTTACAAGAAATTCACTAGCTTTAAGTTTTATAGCAAAACCAAAGACACTTTGGTACACCAACTGCTTACAACATGAAATGTTTAGCCTTTGCCTCTACCACCTTTCTGCAGCAGGACAGAGTGTCTGTCCCTGTGCAGTCACACAGCTCGAGCTCGCATCCAGGTCACAGGCTTTAAAAATTCACTTCATTTTAACCAAAAGATCACCTGGTCTTCATTGTAACCTTTCTCTAAAGAGAAAGCATGTATACAATTAAAATATGCCTTTACAGTTTAGCAACTAAAGTGAAGCAACAGCAATACCGATAAACTGATGTCACAACAAATGAAAAAGAAAAAAAAAAAAAAGCTCTACCAGACAGGTACTTCCAATTCTTTCTAATGAGTCATTCTTCTAATGAGCCTTTCAATTAAAATTGAACCCTTGACAGAGAACACAAAATAAATGAACATCTACAGACCTAAAAATTTGCAGGTTTATCTACTTAATATGACTGTACTCCACAATGTTGGTTTAGTTGAAATCAGTTACATGGTACAACAGACAACACTGGAAAATACTGTTTCTGTTTCTTCCAGATGTCAGCTGTAGGTATCTAACTTCTTGATGCATTAAAAATAACAAAAAAGACCCCAAACAAACAAAAAATTCACAGATGGTGGCAGTTTTGATATTCTACCCTCCTAGACTACAGCTAAACCTCATGCACAGGAAAAAGCTGTATGGTATAAAGCATTCCAAGTAGTAAGGCACACACTCATTAAAATGAATCTCATGCATCAGTTTTGTCCCCTCGTATGAAAACTGTCAGGGCTTATTGGCCGTTTGCTCAGGTTAGACAGAATTTTGATGGGAAACCTCAAGCATATAGTACTTAACATGGTCATCTACTTATCCACTTCCATTCAGGAAGGTGACAGGATCACAAGCCACTAGCAGGGCAGATTTATAAGGAAGAGAACAATGCTACAATCAGTATTTCGAAAAGTATTTCAAAAAGTAAGAATGAAAATTAATAAAACTAGACCAAAAACCAGCACACTAATTCACTGAAGTATGTTCCTGTTCCTAGCCCTTTGATATCGAATCTGATATCACTGAGCCTTGTTGTCTACAAATCAACCCCTGAAAAATCCTGCATATCAAACCAAAGCAATAAAAATATTGCTTCAAATATTCAGTTAAAGAAAAAAATATATGAACTAAAAACTGCCTGAAGACTTGTAAACAAAGAGCATAGACAAAACGGAAAAATGTTGAGCAAACACCTGTGAAGATTAGCAGTCAGTCTGCTCTTATTTCACCTTTAATAAGGATCTGGTAAACATGAAGTTAATTAAAATGCAAGCCATATTTATTTGAAGGTTTTACAAACCCCAGACAGAATTAATATCACAGGAACAGAGAGGTCTAGGAAAAGCTGGCCAGATGATAAAATGGGATTCACCCCAGGAAAATAAAATAAATTTCAAGTACATCTGGAGAGAAAATAATGTGACACAGATATTTCCAGTGAGAGAGACTATCTGTGCCACTGAATTCAACCATGCTGAAAGAAACCTCTTCATGACTGGCAACATCACTAACAAGGTGGCAAAACAGAACAGCTAAGGCATCAGATTGGATAATGTTATGCATGGTTCAACACATCCTCAGGCCTGTAGAAATACATGATAGGTGCCCATATGTATAATGTACCCATATACACATGCTCATGGATACAGAGAGGGGAAAAAACATATATTAAAAATAATTTTTTAAAAATCCCAATATTTGAAGCCTTAACACTGAAAGCAGTGTTACAACATCACAAAACCCAATTCACAAGTGAACAACAAAAAATTCTGAAGGGGATCTGAATCCAATCAAGTTTTTTTACCTGCTTTTTATGTGATATTAACACCTCCATTTCACATGCATGCTCCCCTGTGCTGACTAAATGATCAGAAACCACTTCTTTGCCTACAGTTGCTGTGACAGCTCCTCTGTGCTGTCAAAATGTAATTCTTTGACATGTGGATCAGATGCTTTCTGTCTTCATCCCTTCAAGTCACTCTAAACACCTTTGTCCCACAAAGCTGTTGAAATCCTTGCATCCAATCCTACCAATCCCACAGCAATAATTTCAGAATGATTCACCTGATCAAAATACTCCAGTGTAATGGAATAAGAAGAAAATAGAAAGCACAGGCTGCAGAGTAGCCAGAGGAAAGATCCTCCAGTGAACAGTTTTAAGTGCATTGCCTTGCTCAATTATGATTTTAGTTTACAACGGGTCAAAGAAGAGTGTGAAAAGTGTTTGCACAAGTGAGAAGTACTAATTTGCTACCGTCTACACATTCTATGATCATAGGACGCTCTCTTCCTAACAGGACAGTGCTCTCAGGAAAAATGCAGATAACTAGACATTTCTTAAATAATGTAGTAAATGACTCTTTCCTAGGTCCCTTAGGAAAATAACCTTGTTGAAAGAGAAAGTGAGGAAGCAATATATTGTCTTTAGAGATGAGCAAGTGCACTTTACATGTCTTCAAGAAACTTAAAAAACACATTACTGTAACATCATATCTACAGTCTGACTTGAGTATTGTTGAATACTACTCACATTAGCTTTCCAAGGAGTCAAGAAAGGTTAGCAGAGGTAGGAGTCTGACTGCTTTACTTTCTGCATTTTGTCACAACTTTGAGTAGCAGAATTAAATCTCACTGACATATTTCTAGTAGAAGATAGTTTACATTTAGAATTTTTTTTTTGTAATATGTTGCTTATATTTAAGCTTAGAAAAATTTTACTCTTCATCTCACTCCTCCTGGAACTGCGAAAAGCTTTGTATCCAGAGCATTCAGTGGCATAGGTTGTATGATGGATGTTTGCTGGTTGGCAACCATGATTAAGCCCCAAAATCAAAGCAAATGATGAAAGATCATGGCTCATCTCTACTAGACACAGCCTCAATCAAATGGCTGGACTTAATTCCTGTGATCATCAGCAATAAACTAATTCTGAACACAGGACTCTGCACACAGGACCACTCTCCATAAAGAGAAAAAAAAAATTTCCCCACTATGTACAAACTTCATGGATGAACAAACAGCGGTCACTCTGTGTAAACTGAACCACTGCTGTAATCTCCAAATCCCAGCACAAATGAATGCTGCAGAGGTGTATTTTAGAAGCCACCACATGACAACTACTGGCAAACATTGACTGCTTACTGTCAACCACAGCATTTCAGAAAAGCCCTTTCTTCAGAAAGGCACCAAGAGCCCCTGAGCCTTTTAAAGACAAGACTTGAGGAATTAACTGTATGTAAATAAATAATGCAATTCATTACATCAAATGTAGGTCACTGTACATCAGTGACACTTCTCAAACTATAGTCCAGTGTGTCTAATTTCTGGCTGATGGAAAATATGCGGGCTGGAAGGCTCATCGGCTTCTTCTGAATGTCAATCACAGACCTTCAGGGAAGCGCATTCTGTTCATGCTTACACACCTTTCCCTCAAAACTGCTATTCTTTCAGTGCAGATTTAAATATGCCATTTTGCACAGTCGTTATTATCCATCTCATTTTCTACATTTTTAAGAAGTCACACCGCATATAAATCAGACAGATCTTTGGATGGTATGTCGTTAGACAGAAAAATGGGAATTCATAAAGGTCAGGGCATGAACCTACTCATGATCCTGCTCTTAGCAATAAGCTATTCAGATAAATGGAAAAACTCAAAATCCCTTGTAGTTATCAGCATCAGGATAGGAGGCACTCATAACAGAAGTACAGTATGTAGTGACAGACAAAATTTAATTCTTCAGCCTTTCCCTTATGTTTCCATCTGCTCTTCTTTCTCCTCTTTTCTCTCTCTTTGCTGATCCCTTACAGTGACCTTTGTTTTTAATAATTCCTTTCTGCCTTCCTTAACCTATAACCACACCCATCCTTTGCTCTCTCTGGGGCTCATTAGCACATGAACAGACTCTGCTCTTTGCTTTCACCTAGGCAGAGCAGAATCAGCAGCTTTTTTTTTCTTTACCTTCCCTTCTAGTCTAGCTTCACTGTTCCATGTGTGAAGAAGAAATACTATGAGCCAAGGACTAGTATTCCATCTGCCTTGCAGTTTCTCAACAGGAGCAGAAGCACAATCTGTACTCTGGCACTTTTCTATACTATTGTTCCTTGTATATATGATGGTTGTTCAAAAACATACTTTGCTACACTCTTTGGTCCTGCATGGCCTAGGCAGTTTTCAAGGGTTATAAGTCCAACACAAAGCTAATGCCAAAAGTTTCTTTCTTTGGGAATTACTTGTGAAGGAAAGCAGTAAGAAGGAAACATGGCCATTGAGAAAGCCATATGCAGCTTATCACTCATACAATGTTCTAGCATTATTTAAGCTTTTATGTTTAGAGTCATCTAATGAAAATGCCTATGAGCTGGTTACTGCAACAAGAGAAAACTGTACATCTATACACTATTATGATGCTAAGTTCAGACTCAGTTTGAAGTCAACTGACAATATACAAATTCTTCACAAAAGAAGGATCTGCAAAAAAGAGATCCTGAAATTTCAGCTGTAGAGCTTGGTACAGCAGTACTCTGTGCCTTGTGAGCCCCTTAATACTTCTCAAGAGTTACTGTTGGTCCTTTTATTTTGCCAGCATCTTGGAGATTGTTAGGCAAGAAACACACCACTGGAAAGTTTGGTTGTTCTTACTAGAAGACACAGATGGGCAAATAAAATACACTTCATGCATGTGTAGCAGATTGACAAAGCAGAGGACTGCTACTGTCCTTGTCTATCATGACAGTTTATAACACATCTGTATTTAGTGGACATGGATGAATACTTAACCTAACAATTATGCACAATGGATCTTTGCAGTATGAAAACCTTTCTGTCTATTTGTTGTTGGAAGCTGGTGGTTTCTACTTTTCCATGGAATAGATGCATTCAAATAATTATTTTTGCCTTGCTTTAAAAAAAAAAAAGAAAAAAAATTTTTCCCCCCCTCTACCATGGACCTTAGAGGACGCCCTGAAAAAGCTTATTGGCCTCAGATTTGCGGTCATGTTGAAAATCAACGTGTAGGAGAAAAACTCCAATTATTTAGCTATTCCCCTGACAGACAGACAAGAACACACACACCTTTTCAGTCCACAGCTGTCCTTGAACATGGAAACTTCATAGGATTCAGTATTTTTGGCACCTTCTCCTTTATTGAACAGGGAGTCTGACCTATATGGACACTCCTTGGAAATGCTTTAGCAATATGTCTTAATATGTTTCAGCTCCCAATTACTTTACAATATCCTGGAGGCATGACATAAAATTGCAGCCAGGAATCAGAAAATGCTTTTGCTCAGCCATATTTATTACACACTTTGATTACTATGGACATCGCTGTGCTTCCTGAGAACTAATAATACAGATAAAAGCAGGTATGTCCAGGATGGCTGCAACAAGAGAAAAAAAAAAAAAAATTTCTTCCCATCTTAATCTAGGAATACAGCATTTAAACACGTTGTCTAAATAGCTGGATTTTTTATTTTATTAATTTTTTTTTTTAGCATTATAAAAGTAAAAACACTTTGCTTTTTTTTTCTCCTTTAGAATGTTGAATTCACATAAAAAGAGAACCAGTATCTAGAACAGTAACTGCCAGCTGAAATAAAGGATTTTGGTTTATCTACGGATCTCTCTCCCAGCAGTGAGAATGGGAACAGAAACAACAGGTATATGAAATATTTACTCTAAATTTTACTTGGAATTATTACATTGGTTTAGCCCTTACAGGGAAGAAGGAAAAAAAAAAACCAAAAAAGCAAAAAAAAAAAAAAAAAAAAAAAAAAAGGGCAACCCTCTCTGATGGGCTACTTCCATATGGAGCTTTCCCACTGAAAAGCTGCCCTGCTTCCTGTCCTATGAGGTTTCCCATTCCCTTCTGCAAGGTACAAGCTTTCCGAGATACTTGTCTTCTATTTGCAATGGATATATCATCTCAGTGAAAATGTTTTTATCTTTTTTCCCCTCTCTCTCTACCTTTCTTTTTCTCTCTTTTCAAGTAAACATTATCTATTTTTCCCACAAAAGGCTTGTTGGAGTTATCAAACCATGATAAACATGACTCTAAGTGTATATCTTTTCATATTCTTTCTCTTTTGTTTCCCCTGAAGGTGGCTCTCATTTTTGCTGATGCTAATGAGTAACCAATAAATGAGTTATATTAAGAAACAAGAATAAAACAAATCAGAACTCAATGTTTTCCAATACTAAGTAGTGAGACAAATATATCAATTAATCTGGTGTAGAATGTAGAACGGGAAGGAAAAAAAAACATTCTAGCAATGGTTGCATATGTATTTCCTCAGGATATTGATCATTAGTGGAAAACAGCTCAATAGTTATATTATGTCTTGCATCCTATTCATCAGCACTGGCATTCTAAGAAGACAGGCTTGATCAATATCTACCATTTGAGTTAGATTATTGTAAAATTGATTATGGGTAAAACTTAAGGCAATTGTTTCACAAAACACGTATGGGTTCTGCTTTTTAAATGCTTTCACTATTAATCTATAGTTAGAGAGTATAAACAGTGATCAAACAAATCCTGCAATCATTGTGGTTAAACTGAAGCAATGTTTTCTTGCATCACATTTGCCCTTGTATGACAGATAGCAGCGACCTGTAACCTAACCTGTGATTTCATCCCTGAAAGAATCTCATTGGTGATGTGATCTGATATGATATATTAAATAGCATCAGTCTTAATGAATTGTTGTTTTATTTTTGGTTAGAATACTGTCAAATTAAGGGATTGTGAGATAATTAGAAACTCAGTTTTAAGTGTTGAAATTTGTAACAGATTTGTAATGATTGTAGCCCAGTCAACCACAGTCAGAGGCTGCATTAAGTGGGGGGTGGACAGGGGGGATGGACTTTAGGTCCATATACCTAAATGTTATTATAAACTTATCCCCCAAAAGCCTGGGGTTAAAAATCAGTATAGACTAACCAGAATGAAATTATTTTAAAATAGCATCCATGATGATCTGCAGAAACACCATACTTTCTTCCCTAAAGAAGGGGTTATAGAGTGTGCCTTACTCCTGATTCCAGGGCAAAGGGCAGGATTGAGCCACTATGTGATAGAGATCCTAGGTACTAATGATCAAGTGAAAAGAAATCAAATTGAGAAGATGCAATCTATACTGACAGAAAAAACAAACGTGTTTTCTTATAACACAGAATGAATAAACTTCAGAAAAAAACCCAAAACAACATAATTAACCATGAAGATATATACATTCTTCTCCTCCAGGCAATACTCACAGATCTACATGCATCATCATATTTTAAGATGTAGCAAAATAAAAACATCCATCCATTATTACATTAGATAATTTTAATCACAGTTCATATAATCTTAAATGTAGATCTGTATCACCATATACAGAATAATGGAAAGCTTATCTGTGTATTTAAATACAAATCTGATGTGAATATATTGGCTGAAGTGTTGAGTCCTACAATGCAAATATTATAGACCTTTTCATGGAAACACACTCAGTTTCATTTGCTCAATGACAAAAATAATATGCCATATAAAAATCCAAGAGCATAACAAGCAAGTGAATTTACCAGGATTACAGGATATCTGATCATCAATTACATGGTACTTAAACACCTACCAAATCCTTAGAAAACTATTAAAAAAACCCCAAAAAACAAATAAAAGTAAATAAATTTTACAAAACCCCAAGAAAACAACAACAATAAAAAACCAAACAAACAAAAAATCCAAATAGAACGAGCTTGTGTAAAGAATCAGTAAACCACAGAGAAATAATATCTATAATGTGAATCATATAGAAACATGGATATTTCAATGTCACATTTATCAGAAATAAAAAATCATTAATATACTGAGAAATAGAAGAATACTGCCACACATTTTAGGATTATAAACACAAACACATTCTTAAATATACTCTGAAGCAATATTTACCTCAAGCTATTTTTTTCCACTTTGCATTACCCTGGAACAACACATTTCAAATTTCTGCACGCAACTCATTTGTATGTGTAACAGCAGCACTGTGTGCAATATATAATTTCGATACGTACTATACTGAAAATATTTTTATCACATATACTTTATCCCATGAATTTCTTACAATGTTTATGCTTTAATACATTGGATATTCTCTGCCTGAATTCCCTCTACTTCCTGAACAATGCTTCACATTTTCTTTCTGTCAGTAAATAGATTAATGCATAACTGCTTTAGAATAGATTGTTTCACTTCAATATGTTCAGCTTACAGCACAGTTTACCATGTGTTTAGCCTCCAGTGTTATATATGAAGATATTTATCTATGAAGATATTTGAGATTAAAATGTTATGAAAGTATAAATATCGATAACATACCTCATTTAAACACAACCAAACAAATTTAGGCTCAGGACTTCTAATCCATGAATAACATTACTACTGAAAAACAACTACAACCCAACACATGCTTAATGACACTCAAATTTCTTTGTCATATAGGAGTTCCTTATCAAAGTTAAAATGAGAGACCATTGCCAGGAAGCTGGTTATATGTCTGGTATAAAACAAAAACCATGTTATTTTCCCCTCAAGCATGCTAGAAAAAGCTGGGCTGTCTAAAACCTTCATGTCACATACAGTCATAGGGATTCAGCAATGTTAATGTGAAATATGTTACAGGAAGGTTGCCATACAATTCAGCTATAACAGACTCAAAGCTCAAAGTAAACATCAGGTTTTTGGGGGTTTTTTTGTTGGCTTTTTTGATGGCGGGGGGAAGGGGAAGGGGATTTGGTGGGTGAGTGGAGTGTGGGAATAAAACCAACCAGGAACCATAGCTACCATTGCCAATTGGAAAAGAAAGCCATAACAGCCTACCTGAGACAAGCGAGACTGTGTCTTTCTCCCATGAGACAACAGTGATGTATGCCTCCACAGAGGAGGGGATAATGCACTTGAACACTGCTACATTGCCTCTCATGGCTTTCTGGTCCTCCACACGAACTGTATAGGGTTCCCGTAAGACTGAAGATAGAAGAAGAGATTTTGTTAAACAAGTCATAGTCATATATCCCATCCACTTCCTCAGTTAGCCTTGAAAAGCTGCCCCAAGAAGGTTACTTGGTTGTGAACACTTTTGTCTCAATAAACGATGCAGTTTTGCAAGACTGATTGAAAATTAATACGAAAAATTCCCAAATCTTTTCATTTCCTCAAAATCTGTATTTCACCGTATTTCTGTGGTTTTCCCCTACCTAATTCTGAGGGCAAGAAGAAAACTTTCCTAAGAACTATGCATTTATATGGGTAAGTGGTGCTGTATCTTCTGTTACTTGCCTAGTTTCTCATGCCATGTTTCCCATCACACATTATTTTCTGCTCTATCAAAGGGTACAAAGCGCATACAAGTACTGTGTGTGAATTAGACATCCAGAGGGTAGAAGAGAAGGTCAGTGTCATTTAGGATTTTGAAGAAGTGAGAAGCAAAGGAGAAAAATCAATGGAAGTGACAGCCAGAGAAAAAGCAAAGTGTCTCAGAAAGACAGAGAAATTACAGTAGGTAAAGTAAGAGCTACCTGCAGTTGACCAGCACTGAAATAAATAGGTTGATGGTAAGAAAACAGAAACTATGATTCAGAGTTGTATTAAAAAGCAGCATAGGGGCACTCAGATCCAGGTTACAATTTGTCTAACATCTGGAAGAATTAATTTAGTGGACAAAGAGAAAAAAACAAAATAAATCCTTCACACCAAATTAATATTGCTGGGATGAGATGAAGTTGCATTAGGTAGAAAATTGAAAGATAGAAGATCCTAGCACTGAAACAATTCAACCAAGAATGAGGGGTGAAAGATCCTGTGAACAACAGTTCATGAAGAAGGTGGTAAAGCAGCGAAGAAACAGATGTTATCTACTACAAGTAGTAAATAAGCAAGACAGGAAGTAAAAACAGCAACATAGATTCTCCACAGGATCATAAGGTCAAGGAAAAAAAAAAAAAAAATTACCACAGCCAACAGTTAAAGATCTTGAGGTGGTGAATAAAGCTATAAATCTTGAAGTGACAAATAATTTTAATTAAAATAGAGATGACTATTAGAAAATTACTTGAGTGTCTGAGGCATGTATATACCTGAGGGTAAAAGTTACTGGGAGAGCAAACCCAGTGCAGCAGTGTCACCAAGTAAGCAAAGCTGAATTGCTACATCACAATAACGTCTCTTGCCTAAGTATCCTGCCCACAAACTTATACCAAGCTCTACCAATTACTTTTAACCACATTGATTCTAGACTGAAAAGTCAGTATATCCCTTGCAGAGTTTACAGAAGTATTTCTATATGCCAGGAGCAATGGAATTTCTAAATGTCATCCCTGTTTACAATGTATTTCAAGGGAAGAGGCAGAGGGAAGAGGCAGAGGGAAGAGGCAGAGGGAAGA
>JANVCC010000017.1:7062222-7151383 GCA_025345505.1 Todiramphus chloris collaris | reverse complement strand
GCAGAGGGAAGAGGCAGAGGGAAGAGGCAGAGGGAAGAGGCAGAGGGCAGAGGCAGAGGGCTAAAATGTACCTGTCGTTTTCTATAAAATAATACATAATATAAATAAATACAATTATAAATTAATATTTTTTTTTAAATCAGAACAAATTCATCTTCTATTATAGGATAGATACCAGTAGTTTCTTTAAAACTCAGTTTCTTTTTAATCAAGGTTAAGTTTCTTAACTCTGTTGTAATTGCTGAACTGATATTCTAAGTATCTTTAATGCAGTACCTTTACAACACTGGCTGCCCTATGATGAAGCAGTCCCCCAATCTTGTTCTACACTGGAGGGAATGGCACATAGATCATCTTAATGAGGCTGACTTTTGTCTGATGCTTATGCTCCAACCATTATTTACAGAAAAGGCTTGGTTAGCAGCAATATCCTAGCACAATGCTAAAGGTATTTGCATTTTTTTTTCAGAACAGTTGGCCATTTTGAAAATCTACCCAGTTGATCATTTCAGTAAAAGCAAACAGAAACCTTATGTGGGGCACAAAAAATGGAAAGAGATTTATTCATTTCCTTGTTTAAAAAGCTTACATTATTGTGATTTCAGATGCCTCTCAGTTATTTCCAGATCATAGTTCTGCCACTTCCCATGAATGACTGAGTTTTTTTATTTGTTTTTTCTTAAATCCCAAGTCCTCAAGTCATGAATTTATATAACAATTTCAGCTTCTGCTGAAAAGATATATTCTACCCTGCCATGATTATGCAGGAAAGCATGAAGATGAAATGGATATATTCGCCTTTACTCCCATGGAGTACTTCATACTTTACTGGCTTGGAACAGGATTGAGTTTGGATGTCTCGGTGTGGGGGTTACAGGTTTTGAGCAACTGGGGATACACGTTGCATTGTATGCAATATCACATGCAAAACCACAATTAGAATAATTTGCGAGCTGGAACCCCTGTATCTGCTACCCATATTCTCAGGTAAACAGGTAAATGAGCTTCAGACTTTCTCAAGCTGACTAAGAAATGGGTAGACCTATATTAGCCTTTTTATGACTGTGCTATGATTGGATATTCCTGTGATTTCTTCTGTATTCTTAGGAAATCTTATTGCTGTTGGAGGCACTGGAAGGAGGAGGAGACAGAGGAAAGAAAAGATTAGAAAAAAGACCTCCCTAAATCATGCTGATTAGGGCCAGTCTGAAATGGTGTACAGATTTCACATAAACAGAAGTTTAATTGAAAGTAACACACAAACAAATTAAGTTTATCATTTCATATTTGAGCAACACAGGGTTTACCACCTGGACATAAAATACATGTACTGCTATGTACAGAAGATTCTCACAGAAACTGCTTTTTCCTATGACTGGGGGATTGCACAAGCCTTTGGAAAAAATACTCAATAGCTATTGTCTGCCTTCAGGTACAATGGCAGCTTGCACAGTATCAGTTCATATGAAGGAAGGAGACTTGTTTCACTTGTTATCCAAACCTGAGATGAACTGAGAAATTGAATCATATGGAAAAAATAATGGATCAGGGGTAAAAGGCTAAAAGGTGAAGGAAAGGGTGTAAATGGGGAATTTCTGACTTGGCTGGAAAGAGTTATTAGTTTATTAGTCTACAGCTACAGCCACCTACTACAAAGAGGGTTTTTCTCAGGTCCTCCTTCCATTTGTGAGGTTTATTTTTAAGGAGAGGAGAAATGACTTCTTTTGGGGTCCCATGAATATATGGATGAATGCTGAGCAACAGGCATAGCTGCATGCTGTCAGCCATATCATATGCTTTTGCTACTAAAGGAACACCAGTTCAGAGACTTAGTTGGTAATGCTGCAAGCTTTAACCTCCTCTATGTTACCATATTAATTTATCTAAGAAATCGAAAAATTGGAAGCTAATACTGAAAAAAATGTTGCCCCAAAACCGCTCAAAATTGAGATACATGAACAAATCCACAGAGGACAAAAAATATATATATATATATTCTAAGTATAATTCTGCCAGAAAACCACAAATCCATTAAAGTAAAACCAAAATCATAAAACCCAGAACCAAATTCCAAACAAAGTTGGTTACTATGTATTCTCAAAAATCTTTGGCTTTCAAACTTTTTTAATCTGTGGACAACTAAACATTTTCAGAAGAAGCACAGACAATTCTAGAAACTCCACGTGTATATAACATATGAACTTGCTTTTACTAGTCACTTACTGTGAAAGAAAATCACTTCTAGACTACAGTCTTAAGACACGAATCTAATGGAATCCTCTGGTTTTATTCTTGCCTTCTAACTGTCTACAAACTACAGATCTCTGAATGTTAAACTATCATTAAGAATAACAGGATACATTTTAAAATAAATAAATAAATAAAAGGAGTCAGATAAATCTGCTTGCTTACTGTTCAATTTTTCCTACAAAATGCCTGGAAGGCATGGCTCCAAAGGAAAGATACTTCTCTTGTAAGAAAAGACTTGTTCCACTAACAAAGAGGTTATGAGAATGTGCACTAGCCAAGGGTCAGGTCCCAGACTAGTTTTTGTTTGTTTGTTTGAATATCTTAATTAACTGAAGTGGGTAGACAAAGCCTTCAAAAGCTATGCAATCATGTGTTTGTGTGTTGTAACAAAAGGCCTGATTTTGATCCCACTCTAATTCTCCACTGGCTGACCCAGTCTGTACACAGGCAGTATAGAAAACAGATGCAAAACCATTATGCTCATTTACATCTTTTGGCTTAAACAGAAAGCACTGGTTATAGACCAACATCAGTTGCTGAATCATTACACAGGACACAAGTTTCTCTCTCAAACAAACCACAACAAAATACAAGCAAATGAGAAGGAATGTGATTAGAAAAATATTCTTCTTCAAGCCCCTATACTAAATCCAGATTGCATCTTTTTCTCTCACAGTCCTTTAATGAGTAAACATAGTCTGATTAATGATTGTGTTATCAGTTCATTTTTCCTTGTACCTGGGCAGAAGTTTAACTGATTATGATCTTTGCAAAAACTAACTTTTCACCACCAAAGTAAATCAAATCAGGGAGAAGAGGGAAGAATCTGCTATTTTACTTAATATTGTTTACTTAATATTGAGTTCAAAGGTTACATTTCTGGCCTATCTCCTTGATTCACAGCTGCTGCTACTCTTTGTCTGAAACACCCATTTCCTCCCTCTTAAAACCCAATGAGACTGTACTTACCGGCCTTAATGTGAACATCCTGACTTCTGATTTTCCCTGAAGGATTTTCAGCTGTGCAATAGTAAGTGTTATCATGGATTAAGTTATTAAAGCTTGAAGGAGGGAAGGGGAAAATTTGGAGAGTGCCATTGGGGTGGACGTGGCGGATCCCTGGGACATCGTAGATCTCCTCGCCCGTTGCCAGGTACCATCTGAGCGTCACAGGGGGGATCCCTGCTGCTGGACAGGGTACCAATGTCCCTGTGGTGCTAGCAAACACTACCTCTTGCAGAGATGCATTGACAAAATATAGACTGGCATGTAGATCTTCACTGAAAACTGCAAGACAAAAAGAAAGAAAAAGAAGAGAGCTTGAAAACCTAAGAATTTTCAGCTACATACAAAACAGTTTCAGTGTTACTTGTCACAAAATCAAATAAATCATATGCAATGCCTAGGGAAGGTAATCAAAGTATTTGGATCCTAGTGCAAGTTCTAATAAAATGTTTCTCATTTTAGAAGCAAGCATCACTATGTTAAACATACTTAGTGGTTTACATCCAAAACTAAAATGGGAAATCCTTTCTTTTGGAGTATGAACTGAAACATATTTGATCACCTTTGCTTTCGTTGATACAATGTTTTTTGTAAGGCCAGCAAAAATCAAGCACTAATCTACTTCTATGAAATTCCTAGCAACTAAATTTCTGCCTGGAACACAGTTAGTTTCTGTTAGCATTTATACATTTATTTTTACAGTCTTTCCAAAGCCAAATGATTTATAAAGTAATAAAAAGAACTGAGCAAACAGTGAAGAACATCCCCATAATTCTTTGATAATAATAGTACATACCTATACTTCATACAGACACAACTTTAAAAATACATTATATAATTTGGTCATGTCTTTCTAACAGAGACCTATAAACCTAGGTACAAACCACACTTATGGTGATCTTGATTCTGCCATCCATGTCACTGTAGACCCCAACTCCCAAAACAGATTCTCTATCACTGAAAAAAGTTGGTTTTTGCCACAGCCCTCATTCTTCTGAATATTTCTGAAATCAGCTATTACCCAGATGGCTTGATGGCTCCATGTGGCTCAAAAAGTTCCCCAACATCTCATGCAAAATACCTTCCTAACCCTTTCTGAGAGCTTATCAGCATAAGGCATGATTTCTGTTTTCCAATAAATGTTGGGAGACATTATCAATACCACCACTTTGCTGTACATTTGTATATACTTCTCACTTGTAAACTACTTGCCAGTTTTGCTTGACACAAACACAGAAATTTGTATATTTCACTATATCTCAAATGCAGTAGATTCTGACATGATTTTCTAAAGCAAGTCTGGTAAGGAGTAAGTTTTTGAAAAGGTGACCACAGTGTGTCAGGACAAAGTGAGCATCGATGAGACAGATTTCAAGGCTAGCCTTCATTTGCACAAGATGGATGTTACAGTCCTGCAGAAATAACTTGCAATCCCAATGGTGTAAGGAACTGCTTTGTCTACATCTGCCACAGTCTTAACGGCAGCTTGGAGAACAAAATGGGCTATTTTTAGCTTCTTTCTTTTGACATCTTGAGGAGATAAAAGCCAGAGAGATATTCTGTTCTAAATATCATCCTGGTATTGACCATAAGGAGACACCACCTCAAAAGATAGCAGAACCAGCTCTGGGAATCCCTAGAAAGAAATAAAATGAGAGATCCTCCTAAAGCAATATGGAAAGACGCATGGCATGCAGAAGGCAGACAGATAAATGGGCATCACAGAGCAGGATGAAAGGCACTTGGAAATTCAGAAAGAAGAAATTTCAAGCACTAGAGCTGACAAGTTCTTGCATATAGATTAGACAGGTGCTAGTACAGAATAAAGTCCCTTTCAAGAAACAAATTCTTCCTAGTTGGCACAACCCCAGTAGAAACTTGGGTATCTGGAAAGCAAAAATAGGCATAAGAGGACTAAGCACAGGAAGAAGCACAGTTGAATAAGATGGTGTCACTTTTACATAATCCCATTTCCAATTATAGTCATACTTTGAAGTAGAGAACAGTATTGTTGGTAACAGAGAAATAAAATAATAATAATGGCATTGTTCATCCCCCGTACAAGCTATTCTCTACAAATACAAGTGAAACAATCAACAGGGTATTTTAATTTCCATTGGCCATCAAGACATTCACATAGAAGTAATAAATACAGTTCACATTTGACAACTTTTATTATGCTATACTGCTTCTTAACAGACATTCACGTAAAAACGGCTGGCTGAGAATAAAAAAGGTGAATACCAAATTGCAAATGCCATAAAAATAGAGAATATCAGGAACTATGTTTGACACTTCCATAGAATCTAACTTTCTAATCAAAATGCAGCACAGCTGAACTAGAGACTCATACTAGGAGCCCATGAGAATGAATTTTTCCATATGCTTTGTATCCTTGGTAGAAGTTTCCACTACTTTTGACAAAATTTCTATCCATCAGCCTATACAATAGTGCTTCATTTAAAACCAGCATCTGGTACACATCCATCTTAATGGCAGACACAAACACACAAACAGACTAAGTTCCCTAGAAAAAATTGCAGTGCCATAATACAGACACATATACATAATATTGACAATCCAGATGCATTTTGTGGTGTAAAACAATGTGCAAGATACTTGGATATATTCAACAACAAAAACACAATTTCAGAATTTTTTATTAAAAAGGTATTTCTCACCAGCATTCCATAGGAAGAAAGTGATTAGCTGAACAACAGAACAAGTGATATATCAAAACCTAATTGAAACAGACAAATCAAAGATGGTATTTAATTATATGTTACTTGATGGTAAAGTATGATCCAACTAAACACTGTATTTCACAGTATGCAGAAGCAAGCTCAGACTGAAAGATGAATTGCAGAATACTAGGTAAAGCTGATGAATGTTACAGATATAAAACTCCAAAAATCAACACCCGAAGAACAATTAAAAAAAAAAAAAGGGTAAGAATAGAAGGGGTGGAATCAGGCAGGTTCTACCAACTGCTTAAATGCTATTCTGAAAACAAGGTTTTTGAAGTGTTTTGATGCCAGAGTATATGATTAAAATTGCAAAGGCCCCAGCAAAGAGGCACAAGCCTGCCCCCACAGACTCATCTGCAGGAAGAGACCTCTAGAACACCTCTAAGCCAGAACTGAAATGACTTGCAGTTGAGTCTGAGTACACTTGTCCTAGACAGTCAAAGATTCCTCCTAAATAAACCTTATTCATGTCCTATATATGAATTACTCAAACCAGGACATTTTATTACTGGAACCTGCAATATTTGAGGGAAGCAGGAGGAAGCCTTCACCTCAGCAGTACCCAGGGGACTCCCAACTCAAATGACAAAGTGACAAACAGTTTGCACCTGCAAGTACTTCACAGCAATAAGACAAAGACTTATGTCCTTAACTGTGTGGTTAAAGGACCACATAAACAGTTTATCAGCTCAACAGACACAGGACAAGAGAACCTTCTTGAATCTCAGGTTGAATGGATACTATTATCTTACTCATATAAGTAGAGAGAGGGAAAGAGGGAAAGAGGGAGAGAGGGAGGGAGGGAGGGAACATTTTGCAAATTTAGTCAAAATTCCTTAGGCTCAACTACTTGAAGCAATAAGGGAAACTGACAAAGTATAATAACCAAGGAAATTTCTCCTGCTTTTCCAGGAGACAGCACTGCCACTTTGTGCCTAGGAAAATACTGAATACGTCAGCCAGATACAAAATTTCTTTTAGCACTTGAGAAATCTCCTGTCAAGTAAACTGGCTTATCTCACGACAAGCTGGTAGGTGAGGTTGCAAGTTGATAATGCTCAGAAATTGAAAGTGAGACTGGGCACTGTATAGACAGTCTGGGTAGTGGTAACCAGACTAGGCACAGATTGGTTTAAAGATCTATAGGCTGGGCTTTGCATTTACCATACCTGTACCTATTGGCATGGATAAGACTGGACTTGCTTTTTTTGGTTTGTACAGAAGTGACTTTTACTCTTTCTAGCATGGCACTCCTTCCTCCAGATCTCCAGGGTGCTGCAGCTCCTACATATATACATGCTGTGTATACAAGTGTGTCATTTGTCAAGGCTTCATTGTATATTACACAAAACAGGCTGAAGTTGGTGCTTCAAAATCCTTACTAATAGGCAAAATAAAGTGTCAATAAGACATAAGAGAGAAGATGCTACATTTGAACTACCATACTGGATCAGGCTTTTTTTTACCTTACATTCTTCAGAAGTCCTCTTTCCTCATTCTACAACTGACCACTTAAAGCTCCAGTTTTCTCTTCAGTTCTTGAAAGAGCTAAAATATTTTTTGGCCAACAGACAACTCAACATATTAAAAAAATATTAATAAAACACCTCTGAACAATTAATTTATACTTACATTTAAATTACCCTTCCTATTCAGGGGCTAAATACTGCTCCTATAATGCCTCTGCAAGAGGAAAATTTGTTCCTAAATGTGTAACAATTTCAAAACAAAGGGTAAATTTTTTTCTCATCCCTTTGATTAATCAAATCCAGCATTAAATATTTGTATAGATAAAATAAAAGATATGAATTAAAGTGAAATTCTAGGCTAAAGAGACAATTGAAATTATTTAGATAAAATAAAAATCAAAGCAGAAAAGATAAATTATATATGTTGTGACTGATGAACTGAGTGACAATCAAGTGTTTTCTTTAGATTTAATAGATCATATAAAGGTATCACCTTAAAATTTAAGAATTTTCTGTTAAATACCAGCAGTGTAAATATGAGAAGTCTAGAAGCAAATCTAAGGAGTAAATAAAAACAAACAAAAATACCAACTGAAAATTAATAATAATAAAGAACAGTATAGACTAATGCCTAAACTTTTCCTCTATAGAAAATCAGTGACCCAAGAATTTCAGAAATTTCCTTCCTGGTGCTGACTCTTGCAGTCTGCACTTGGAATGGAAGATGCCTGGGACCACTTTGTACCATGACAGGTCAACAAACTCCAGTAAAAGCAGACAGGAAAATTTACTGCAGACTTCCTCTCAGCCACATAAAACAGGTGCAATGCAGGATGAGACACAGTCCCTTGAGCAATTAAATGACTAGGAACCCAGGTAGACTCATCAACACATCAGGCTCAAATCAAAGTTTAAGAGAAACAAAAGCATATCAACAGCCTGTGTGCCTTCTGAAGAATGCTTTTTCCTGAATGACCTCAGGGATGGTGCCTAGGTTAAGAGAGCAAAATTTTTGAGCCTCCTGAACAACTAACATAGGAGCACAAACACAACCTAGTGAGGCAAGTCACTCACTTCACTTGGACATTCATCTCCACCAGTTAGAGATTAGACAACTCCACATCTTTCTGGAAGACTTCAGTTACCCGGAGAAGGCTAGCACAGCTACCCCAGTATTTTTAGCTCCTGGGTTTGTTGTCTACAATTACAGGTCCTACTGTGAGTCCACTCCGGCACATGCATTAATCTGAAAGTGTCACATCCTTTGCCAGTCCTCATACCAGCAATTCCTCAATACATCTCCAAGTTTCAGAAAATTTCACAACAAGGTCCTTTTTGTGGTTTTGATTTTATGGGGGAGATGACAAAAAGAAATGTTCCCCTTTACCCCCAGAAGGTGGGGTGTTGCACAGAACAGAAAGGCAGAAAAGAGAGATTATCTGCCAAAATCGAAGGAAAAGGAAGAAAGAGATAACAGGACAGGTGGAATAATTCAGAAAGATGCTAACACTCAAGAAGGGATTTTTAAAGGAACTCCTCAGGATCCCATATCTCATAAGAGATCTAACGTCAATGAGACAGTTTCTTTTTCACTGGCCTGAAATCAGAGTAGCAGAGTAGGAAGAAGGCAAGAAAACAATCTTGATCGTAACCCTGAAAACATATGGCTACCTAGTAGAGTTTACCCTTCCTCTGAATGTCTTTGCATTTTTATTCATTTGAAGTTAAGAAAAAAAAGTATACACATCAACTGGAGAATATTCCACTTGGCATTACTAAAAAATGTGTTTGTGTTTTAGCAGTTGAAGTTCTCTGTGAAATTTTGTGACCAAAATATAATAAGAGTTGAGAAATTTAAAGAACACAATTTAAGGTTCATTTTCCAGATAAGTCAGTGAAAAATATGGAAATCTACATTACGAGAGGAAAATAAAATATTGATTATTCACTTTAAGGCAAAATACAAATATTTCATAAGACAATTTAATGGAATTCATGTTAAAAAACCCAATAACAAAAAAACACAAAACACAAAACATTTCTAAGAAAATGGCTGAAGACATCTAAACAATAAATTCTGTTTATGGAAACTGAATTAGCAAGATCATAGTACAGGTTAATTACCCTTTCTACATCCAAACAATATAGCATGCTAGGATAATCTTTTTTGCATAAACACACAGAGAGAACTGATAAATGAAACATTTCAGAGTGCATTGCTGTGCCTTTCAAATCAGTAGTAGAAGCATTACAAAGGCAATCACAAATATGCAGATTACTCAGTGCAGAATAGAGTCAAGAGAAAATCTGGGTGGGTGGTAGGGTACAACAACAGCGAGTTATATCACTGTTTATGAATAATTATTTTTTTCCCCCCAAGATTTCATATTGTTTCACTATAAGTTTTTCTTTTAGAAAAAAAAAAGCTGTATAGGCCTTTTCTCCTTTCATTCAATACATTTCCCCTTGCCAAATTAAAAAAAGGCCCTTATGTTAAAGAAAGGCAAAACTGATCAGACACCTACAAACAATGACATTGCTACCTAATTATCAAGTAACAAACTATGCAAAGTGACCTAGAGAAATTACTTCAGCAACTGTGAAAAGATCAGACTGATGAAGCATTACAATAATCCATCTGTGATCATGTCTCCCTCTAGGGGTTTTATCTAATGCCTAACACATAAGGTTGATAAATATTCTAAATTTTATTAGAGTAAGGGTAAAACAAACGCCCTTTCACAATTTTGGCTTTGATTCTGACTCTAGACAGGAATTCCATATAGCCCTCTTGATTAAATATTCCTCAGTATTTGAGAGGAGGGAGGGCAAAACACAATTCAAACAAGGAGTAAGTTTCAGATGGAGGCAAGTTAAGTATCTTCAAGAACAGGGAACAGGAAAACAGCACTGAATAAAGATCCTCTGACTAGAGTCCAAAATAATTCTTAATAAAAATACCCTAAAAGAACAAATAAAAGAGAAAACAATGCTAAAGAAAAATGATGAAAGAATGTTAAAATCATCACAAAATAGTTTTAATATGAAGACAACATGAAATCAATTTCACAAACTGATTTGAGATTACAAATAACTAACAAAGAGATTATTATATCCAACTACTACACTAGTAAAAATAAGTACAAAACCACCAGTTAAACACCACCACCCACAGCAGTTTTAAGTCAAGTCATTAATGGAATCAAGGGAAAAAACTTTTGTTTGCTACCAGTTGGTTTGATCTCCCTGATCAATGTTACAGTTTTGTAAACTGCTGAGAAAAGCAGAAAGAAAACCCTTTTCTTTTTCTGCAGTTGTTATCGCCCACAGAAAGGAAGAAAATTCTGCACCGGCCAGATCAGAGGTGTTCAAGAGAACGGGCAGAAAAGCTGTTTTGTTTGTGTTTTTTAAAATTTTATTATTATTATTTTCCCAGAAAAATGTATCTTCCAGAAGCAATAAAACAATTTTTTCTATGTACATCTTACAGAGGTCTCCTAAACAGTGAACAAGAAGAAGTGTAAAGACTCTTTTTCACCAATTTTTCACTAACGTCTCCAAACAAGAACTTTGCATGGGTGAGCTGCTAGTTGTCCCTGACAGGATGATCTGCTGAGCTTGAAGTGAGCCCCAGCACAGGGAAAAGGTAGCACTTCATCACCTCAGAGAGGCACTTTGAAATTTGAAAACTCTGAATTTGATCAAAATGTTCCTTGCTTTTGGTGTGTGGTAGTTATCAGAGATACTGATGAAGCCAGACGATGAAATGAATCCCTATTGCTCCCTGCTAGGCATTCCTCTCAGACTTGACATCTGGACAAAGTGGCAGAGAGCACCCCAGGAGAGAGGCAATGGGGAAGATGGCATGCAGGAATAAGGGGATGAAGGGCTGTTGCAGGCAGAGGCTTTCTCTCTGCTCCTGGATGTCTGCCTCCTCCCACCTCCTAAGGGGAGAGTGTAAGTGAACAAGAAAGGGTTTGCAATGTAGCTGGGATGAATACCCTGAAGGAAGCCCAGGACAGGCCCATCACTTATTTATGTCTTCCTTATCTAAAGAATGGCTCTGAGGAAATCAGAAGAGTGTTAATTTGCAAAATGTAACATTCCAAAACATCCTGTACAAAGAAATTGAGTTATTCACTAACCTCACTCTAGCAGGTGCCTACTTTGAGTAGTCATCCCAGAGACTTGACTTAATATATGGTGAAGTAAAAAGTGTTTCTTAGATGTTTGACATTTTGATGTCAAAGCAGTCTTGTAAATTGTTAACAACTGCTACTGCAATACAAAGCAAAGCAGAAAAAGAATCAAAATAAGAATATAGTCTATAGCAAGTACAGATGAGTTGGTTAGTTTTTGCATTGTTTTACTGTATATAATTGCATAATTGTCATCATTCAGAAAGCCAAAATTCTTCCCACAATACATAATGTCCCAATGCAGAACTGCTTCCCATGTAGTGCATTGTGTAATGGTAGCCTGTATTTTAGGATAGACAACATGTCTACCAAAAGGAACACACAAAAAAGATGCTTTTACAAATTGCTACTCTGATTCAATGTACCAGTGTTCAACCTTTTATTCCAAACACATTCATCTGAATCAGTTTCAAAATCAGAACCACTAATGAGGATAATTAAGTATGTAATTGTTTTTGCCTACAAAAAATGTTCGCTACAGAAAAAAAAAAAGCACACAGTGTTACATTATCATTCTCACAGAAACTTCCCTTAAATCAAAGCAAGCTTCCACAATTAAAAGAAAAGGTCCTCAGGTGAAACCATAAAAAAAAGTAGAACTCGCAAATGAGTTACATCTCTGGAAGGGGGAGAATAGGTTTTGGTGGAGTGCACTGTGGAGACATGAGTGCACAAATGCTGAGTGGCAAATGCAGTAGATGTAAGAGAAGGGAGCCTTTAATCAGCTAAAAAGGAAAAATCTGTTTGTGACTAAAATTATTACTTTTAAATGTGTGTCCAATGACAGATTGAATGTGGGATAGGCATTCCAGTTTGGGCTACAAGCTACAAGAGTAAGATGTGTAGGTAAGGTTTTTTTCCCCCCTTATTTAAGTGAATAGAGGGAAACTTATAAACAAGGTAAATACAAGATTGCCAACCTGGGGGCAAAAACATGCATCTTTGCTTCATGAAGCAGGAGCCAATGCCTGACCTCAATTCCACTCATTTTTATCATAAAGAACACATTGTGACAACACCAAAAGCAACCAGAAAAAAGTGAGAGAAGATCACTGGTTTTATTTTTTCCTCACAAAAATGTTTTATGAGCAAGAGAAATAAAGATAACCAAGTGTGTCAGAGAGTTCTGAAAAACTGAATTAATCAATGTTTGAATAGCTTTTCTTTGGACTGAGTTACAAAAGTATCACTTTTTCCATAAACACGGGTATAACTTACCAGGATTTACTGGCTGAAATCTAACAGCTTTTGCTAAGGGGCTTGTCTACAAATGCTGCAGCTGACCTTATGCTTTTTTTTATACTGTCCCGCTGGCCACCTACATCACAATAGAATTTTAAGACAACAAATTCACAAATAAACAACAGAAAAAGCTAGCATAATTTCCATTGGACCTGGGCAGGAAAGAGTCAAAAATTCAAAAAAGATTACTTTAATTTTTGTGTGGAAGAAAAGTAAAACTGATAAAAATTTTTCATGAAAATAATCAAGTGACAATATGCTTCCCAAAATTATACAAGGGTATATTTTAAATCAGAGAGGCCAACTACATTACGAGTCCCACAGTCCGGTCACTTCTATATCATCTTTACCACATCTCACATGAATACTCATGCAATCCAAAGCCTGCAAGGTCTGGATGCAGAAAACAGCCAGGATGCTCTTCTGGGATGGCTTCTTATTGTCTGACCCTTATTCCACTAGTGGTAAGTGACTGAGCCCTACTACCAGAGTTAGTCTCCCACTAGACCAGGTAGGCCTTCCAAATACTAAGCTATAGGAAAGTAAAGAAGGAAAAATGTTGGAAAAATGACAAGAGATTTGTAAACACCATCCTCCTCTCAGTTCTGTTACTGTCATGGTTACTACCAAGCATCCTCAAAAGTGGCCAGAAAAACCTAAATCACCTAATTCCTCTCCTGCCCTCAAGAATCCTTCACAACCTTTCAGTACTAACAATTACAAGTTCAGACATCTCCTACAACTACAACCTAGGAGTAATCTTTGTTACAATAGCTGAAGTTGACTCTTAAAAGTTTCTGTATATCCAAAGCAGGGCTGAACACGTACCACGGAAAGCTCCATCCAAAAAATGTGAGGGAAAGAAGAAAAGGGAAAACGGACAGAAAGCGCTCGATGGTGACCAGCTGTATCCCACTCCACCTCCATGCTCCACCACTTGAGGGGAAAAAGTATGTTCTCCTTGGATGGACTCAACATTGGGAGAAACTATTGTCCCAAAAGAAAGACAAGAATGGAGGTCTGGGGTTTGTTTTGAGCCTGCACAGCTTCTAATCAGAAACCATCAGTGAGCTCATCCAGCAAGTACAAGCATGAGAATTTGAAACACACGCTGACAGGCATCAACACATGAAGCACAAGGTTTTACTATAAGAAGTCACAAAGAATCATTGCTAAATACATTGGCGTAAAAAAAAAAAAAGAAAAAAGCAGAAATTAGGTCAAAGCTCTGATCATACAGTATTTCCAATGCAGACACTGTTTTGCTCATTCGTTAATCCCTGCTAATGGAAAATGCAAGAGCTGCCCACCAGGGCCAGGAGGATGAGTATGAGGATAAAGCAGAGCAACCTCTGCAGCACTGCCTGAAAAATAGAGTTTTTCCACACATTACTAAAAAAGACTAGTAGGACTGATCTCTGCTGTATTTTCTATTTGGGAAATGTTGAACAAAAACTGTAGTCTTAATGGTCTGAAGTCACCACCATCACCACTAGCACATAAAGGACAAAATGTAATATTAGTGTAGTGCATCATTTGCATCAGACATCATATAATATTGTGGTATAAGAGCATTTCCATTTAGGAAGCATGAACTTACTGATCCCCACCTCCTCTCTGTGATTCTTCCACCTCAAGCTTAGTTGCAAGTAATTTAACCAAGAAAGGGTTCTTATTCTGCAGATACAGAACAAGTTTAGGGCACCTGAACATGCAGGAATGGAAAAGATTTCCCAAGTTGAAAGCAAGACAATAAATGCCCGTGCAAATGACTACAGGGAGAAAGACACTTGGCTTTAGAAGTGGTTCTGTGGAGCAAACTCTTGCCTGAATTAGAGACCTCTTCAAGAGCATGGCCACTTGGCATTTGGATTTCCTGGTCTTCTGTATGTTTTCAAATGACTGCAGAACATGCAGCACATCTTAAGCATTTTGCTGCACTAATGCTACTTTGCAGCTCTGCTAGATTTTTTTCACCCAGGGGGACAAGTTCTCAATTTGACTCTATTCTTTATGACAGTTTGCCTGTCATATTAGACAGTGCTGGCTCGGGCTGAGTCACAGTAACAGCCTAACTGCAGAACAAAAGCAGCCCTTCCCCATGCACCATGGATAGCACCAGCAGAGGAAGATGGAGTGAAAAGAGCACAGCTGTTTGTCTTGCTTAAGGGATGGCTCTCAAGTAATGAGGGGGGGGGGGGGGGGTGGGGAGAAAGGAAAAAGAGAGGGAAAACCCACAGAAACCACATAACAATTACCTCTGGTCAGCACAAAAAGCCAGTACCAATAGATCTAAAGCAGATAGTCTCACTCCTGCAAAGTAAACTGAAGCTGTATGTAATACTGACTGGTTTATATAACAAAATTGCTGAAAGGTTCCTGAAGTAATTTGGCCCCAGTAAGCATCAAAATAAAACCAGTACTTATGTAGGCACTAAGTAGCTCAAATACTACAACACAACAAGGCATAATGAAGAAAAGAAGCATCATTAGCATTTGGTTATTGCTCACATTTTTCCTAAACTGCTTCTGTGATCACCATGATGTACTCATTTTGTTTAGAAAGCAAAATGTACTGGCGTTCATGGCTTTTGCTATAGAAAACTAGAGCTATGACAAATTATTGCAATCTTAACAAAAACACCAAAACCAAACCTAGATTTTCACTCTACACACTACTTGGAGGGGGGGGATGGGGGGACAGAAGAAGAAAAGGCAGATTTGAAACAAATTTTCAGGATTACATTTTGTTTCTCCACAAAAATCAAACAAACTATAACTTACAGAATGCTAAGTACTCGAACAACTGCAGTCTAATACTCTGTCATAGTTTCACTGTATAATTCATATAATATAGCACGCACAGAAAATATTAATATTTCAAAATACACACAGTGCATTTACATTTCCTTTACTCAATAAGAGGCAAAAACCTCAGGAAGTTAGATTTTGATAGAGGAAGAAAGTCTTGGAGAAGAAGAAATTAAATATATCTAAAATTAATCAAAATTACTTCTCTCAACTTTTGTATAGCATGTAAAATGGAGAACAGATACTACCAACATAAAAATAAGTTCTCTGAATAATCCCAAGATAATATTCAGAATTTGGAAATGGTAAGTTTTGCATGCTAATCAGTTGAGGAATAAAAATATATATGTAAATACTATGAAGATGGCTACAGAATTAGCATGTAACACATACTCACATTTTAGATACTGTTGACACAATACAAGACTAGGTTGCCATGAAGGTTTCTTTGTTTACCTGAAGAAAATAAGCACTTGAAATGCTAAGCTGTGACTTGGAAATTCCTTTCTGTTTCAGTCCCCCCACAAAGCTTCCTGTAGCAAGCTTCAAGGCAATCACAAGCCTCAATGCCCAACAACAGCAAAACCCAGCTTTGTTTGAAATTCAGTGAAATTTTCACACTCACATACCAGTGACAATTTGGTTTCGAGCCTTTCCTCTGTTTTCTGTCTATTTAAAACATAAACAGCATACTTCATCGCTCAAGTGCAATGAGGAAAGAAGACCTTGCACCTTCTTTGCAGTAGATCTCTTAGGTTTTATAACATCATTAAAGTAATACGCACCATCTGAAATTAAAAATATCTACTAGTCTACTATGTATTCTCATCTTTACATGGTGGACTCTGCTTTCATATGTATTTCTCTTCTCCAATTTTATACCCTAAGACAGCTGGTCTACAGAAGCTTTTTGATAAATGCATCCAAAAGTATGGTAAGTAGCATCAACGACCTACAGTGAGGGATTGACCCAAGTGAAATATTGTTTAAAACTTACACCACTAAAGTAACAGCAATATGTATCTGTCATTACATTGTTTTAAGTTCAGCCTAAACAAACCTCTTCCCTTCTGGCTTCCCCTAGTAGGGTACTTTACAAAGACCATGCCTTAAGAATAGCTGTATGTTATCACTTTCGGCAGTAGGATGACAATGTTCTACATAAATCTTAGTGAAAGGGAAAAGAATCCTTAATTCTTCAGTTTCTTTATACCATTTTCTGCATAACAGTAGAATGGTATGTTATACCACATGTCCACATACCCATCACCTGTTCTCCAACAGTGATGATAAAGGATGTTTAGGGAAGAGTCTATCACAATCCTTTCCTAATAGTGACAGATAATTAAAAATCCAATATTACAGAACTAACAGGAATTAACTTTTCTGTTTGCAATATTCCACACTCATTTTCTTCCTCACATGCCAATTTATTCCTCATTACTGCATGATCTTTCTAACTCTTTCCAGCTCTATTCATGTGCAAGTTGGGCTATCTTGAATACTGTCCCCACAGATTTGTTGAACTCTGATCCAAATGAGTTGATGTCTCAAATATATTGTAAGAAACACTCTGAACAGAATGAGCTGTCAGAAGCAGTCTTGCAGTTGGAACAAGGGACAACACATGTCAGCTAAGGCACAAGTGAAGTACATACAAAGATAAGTGGCTTTGTCCCCTTACCAGGTTTTCATGTATTGCCTACCAGGCAAAGGGTAATAAAATACAGGGACTCTGTGACCACCAACTCAATTGGTGGAAAGGGTTAATGCTACCCTTTCCCATCTTGTGCATTCAAGGAATGGTGGCTGCCACCTCTTTACACTTCCTATGCAAATTAGCACCGCCTCGCTATGTCTTCCATGCAAATTAAGGGGTAAGTCAAGCAACACCCCTCTTAACAGGGTGTAAAAAAAGAATTTGAGTACAGCAGCAGATGTTCACTCACCACAGAAGACCCCCAATGAATGGACAATGATCTGGAATTTTGTGTACTCTTTCACTCTCAATCCTCTCCTCGCTCTCTTTCTCTCTACTCTACCTTCTCTTTCCTTTAAGTACATCATATATAGTTTTAGTAGTTTTTACAGTTCAAGGGATTAAGAATTAAACTTTTTTTTTTTTTTTTTTTTTAAATATCATGGACCTATGGTGTAAGTCTCCTTAATTTGACCCAAGCAAATCACCAAACACACGTCATTCCCTTCTTTCCCTCCCACCTTGATCGAGCGGGATGTGACAAGATTTCAATATTTGTAACCTTCTTCGGTTCATTTATGCATATGTTGAACAACACATAAACCAGCATAGATCCCTGACAGTGCTTTCTCTCCAGCATGAAAATCAATTACGTTTCCTCTCTCTGCTTTAGCTTATCATCAATCTACGTGAGGACCTCTCTTACCCCATGGCATCTTTCTTTCATACTATTTGATATGACACTTTGATGAACTAGTTTGAAAGAGCTAGTTATGTTATACTGACTACATTCACCCTGCCTGGTTTTCTACCTTAGTCCTTTAAAACAACAAAACGCCCTGACATTAATTACCCAAAGAGAAATAGCAATTCTGCATCAATATAAGCAAATGGTTACAGCAATACCATTTCTCCAAGTAATTATACATCTATTTGTATTTATAATTCTTGAAGGAATCTCATTCACTGATGGTGATTTATTAGCCTTCAATGGATTAGTTCACTCTAGAATTCCTTTCACTTGCAATGCAGTTTTGGATCATTCCTCAGAACTGCCTTCCAAAGAGAATGACAACTGAGAGGAGGCTGGCTCACTTCCCTCTTGAGGCTAAAGGTACACAGAGTGATTAGGTCTTCAGGTTAAACTCTGCAGCAAAATCTATCATGCATTCTTTTAACGGACTTAAAAACTGCTCTGGTGAAACCTAGCCATTTGCAGGCAGTTTAGGTCTTAAGAACCACCAGTTCAGACAGATCAAACCACTCATGTGCAGTAGGTAGGTCTGAGACAGGTAGTTTTGGATCTGGGACCAGAGTACCTCTGGGACAAACAACTGACAACACCAACCTTTAAATAGCTCTACCGATGGCAGTATTATAACTGAGAAAGTCAAGGAGGACATCAATGGAGAGAATTCATGTGGCTTTTCTGCAAGAGCTTTACCTCCCCTAAATACTTCGTTTGATCCTTTATCAGTTTCACCTGATTTTTGACATACAAGGTTAGCTACTTCTCAAAAAATCTATTTTGGTTTGTTTCATCAAGTACAGGCATTTTAGTACAGTTTTGTTTCATGCATGTTGGGACACCATGCACAATGTGAAGGATGCTTCTAATACCTCTATATAGCCTCCTGCTTAACCACATCTGGGTAGGTTGCACAGGAAAGAAGCACATGTCTGTCTCTTTTAGAATTTAAAAAAATGATTTAAAATTAATTTTCTACCATCAGTTCCTTAGGGATTGAGTTGGTTTGTCCCACATGCACATTTTTAAGTACTTTGGTTATTTGGAAATGTTCTAGGTTCACTATTTTGCACCTTCACCTTATCACCATTTGTCCAAGATTGAAGGATCAAACACGGATATTCTTCAAGCTTTCAGCCCTGGAAGACAAGTTCTCACTAATCATGTGTCCTTCCACACTTTGGAAAAAAAAAAAAAAAAAACATGGTGAGAGCTGAAAACTATTTCCTTGTCCTGTTTTGGTTTGTATCGCACCCCAGCTTACTTTTCCTTTGCTTGACATAAATTTTAATCCTCCCTTTCAACACCAATCTTCCCTCCAGCCCAGTTCAGTTATTGAGGCCGGGCAGATGTTACAGAATCCTACAAGCAAAAGCTAAATAGAAAGGTCATACTGTTCAGACTTTTATTAAACCAGTTCACTTGAAATGTTTCCCTATTTGTCTTCTGCATTTCTGGCACCACTATAATATTAATGGTGCACATCCCAACTCTTATGCCAAACCAGTAAGTAAGCACCTTCCCTGGAAGCTCCCAACTACAGCATGAACCATTTACCTATCAGCTTCATGGACTGCATTCAAATTGGTGAGACCCTAAAAAGCTGCAAATGCACCTTCTTCATGCATCAGTCACACTAAATCATAATATTTAAGGCTTAATAAAATGACTGTATGTCGCAAAATAGCTTCTCCCACACACACTCTTGTTCTTAATCAGTGATAATTAAGTATCTGCATCATATAAATTGACAGTAATGTAGATTCCGAAGCAGAGTTTAAATTGTAAATAATGATGAGATAAAAGAGATCTTTTGAGCAAAATCAAAGAATCAAGTAGTCATTATGTGTAATCACTATCACAAGTTAATGACATTTTGTGCTGGAACAGGAATATGAACAGGAATTAAAGTGTCTGATACATTTTTTAGTTTTCTTTTTTTAAACCATGTTTGTCCCAACTGGTTAACAAAACATCAACCTTCACTTCTACCTTCAGCAAGCCAGTCTGATGCAAATACAGTGTCCAAGCCAACTGCAGTGGCAATGGACATGAGATGTGAGGAGGCCCCATATTGTGGATAATATATTAATCCTTTTAAACTTGCCATATCTGTAAGTAACAAGTTTAAGACTGGAAAGCCACATATAGGAATCCACTACTCCATAATGCAAACAAATCCACACCCAACATATATATGGATAACCACAACTAGATGTGACAGAGTAATACACAAAACCTGATTAAAGTAATAAGGCGAGATAGAAGAAGGAAGAATAAGACTCCTTTGTTCCCAGAGACCTGATAAGCAGCAAATCATGACATAGTAGAGGAACAAAAGGAGAAATTCAATCTGCTTTTAAACTTCCCATATATTTGCAAGTGCTTTTATTTTATTTTCTTGTAGTTATCAAAGGATAACTACAAGAGGAACCCATTTTGTCCATCATCCTGGTCTTAACAGGCAGTAGGTTTACAACCTACTTTCATTGACTTAGATAGATTTATTGGTAGAAAGTATTTCTATGACTAGCATTCCCCAGAGGATCAACTCCTGAAAGGGGTGTTACCAATATTTCAATACAATACTGAGAAAGTATAACAAAAAGAACAAAGTAAATAAAAGAGAAGGCAAGGAAAACTCAATGATGAAAAATACTGATTTCAAAGCTGTCACTTCACCCAAAACTTTATGTAAGGGGACAGGACACAAAGAAAATGTTCATCAGAAAACACATTATGTAATCTTTAGAAATATCAGATTGTACAGCAGCATCAGTTGAGTTCAGAGCATAGATTAATACCACAGGTATCCCTAGGGCCTGTTTGAGTGTCCCAGGAACTCTTGACATATGAGAGCATGCGAGTTAGTTATCTCAATTTTGAAGCTCAAGCCAGAAATACTTTTTTTAATCTCTCCCTTTCTCCGCTTCTACATTGAGATTTTACAGAAATTTTCTCTTTTCTGCATATCTTGAAATGGGGGGGGGGAAATGTTGGAGAATTAGAATATCTTTTTCTCCTCCAAAAGTCATGTTTCTTGAAACAGACAAATAGAATCTTTATTCCATAGTTCTGGGAAGGGCAATGTGAATGGTGGGAAGGTATCTGGTATTACTGATTGTCATCACCTTAAGCCATTTCCTTACATGAATTGAAACCAGACAAGGTCAGCTGATTGGTAGATTAAGAAATGAAGAAATCATAATATTCACCCTTAGTGACAGAGCTGTTAAGAGTAAAAAAAAAAAAACCAAACAAAAACACAAACACACACAAAACCAAACAAACAAAAACAGAACACCACCCCACATACCCCATAACAAAAGCATGGGATTTTTCACTTTGCTGTCATCATCTGCAAAGGTGTACACCCCAAACTCTCATTATATTAAAACAGGTAAATTGATGGCAAATATACAATGCTTGGTAACATAAGGATTATTTTGCTAGATCAAACTAATGGCCAACCTGCAGTGTTGCATGGCTGGAGATGACAGTGCAAGAAGCTACAGACATACAGGTGCATAACCATCACTCACTCACAAGGGCCCTAACCAAATTTTCTTCTCTGTCATTAAACCACAGGAGAATTGAAACTTCATATTCACTCCATACTTTGCTCACATTAGCCACAACAGCTTAGGATATTCTGGCTATCCATAGAGAATTTTATTCCTTCTTTTGTTATTCTAAGGTTCTCAGCTTTAAAATTAAAAAAAAAAAAAAAAAAAATTAAAAAAAACCAAACCAATAAAGTGCCACCCAACCAAACCACCCCATCCCATACCCTACATACTTCACATCCAGATTTGTCCTTTTAAAAATACTCTTAATTAAATATTCCCAGCTAAATTGTCAGGCACTATAGCATTTAAACAGCGAGTTTAACAATCTTTTTACCAAAACTCTGAACATTTTGGTTTGCTTTATTATTCCGCAGTGAAGCTGAACACTTGGCTTAAGCCTGTACCTATTTTAATGGCTTGCTTTTACTCTCCCATTGATCTGTTGTCATGTTTAATCAAGACCGAAAAAAAAAAAAAAAGAAAAAAAAAAAAAGAGAAGCAAGTAGAATAAGCTTCAAATACTGCACATTTAATTACATGAAGGACTCAGTGGGGAGGGAGGGGATAAATTGACCTTTGTATCAGCTTTCATGAGCTTAGGTGTCCTTTTTAGTTTCACAGAATGTTAACCCTGAAAGTGGGGAAATAGCAATTCCATGTTTGAATCAAAAGGCCACCCTGGGAAACAGTCTCATATAATTTTCTGTAGAATATGATAATCCAACAAAAAAATAGAATAAAAAGTTGAGAATACAGGCACCTACAGAGAGGAACAACAGTGGTGAGCAGGTATTTTAGGTGTTCCTAGTCAATGATTGACCAGCACAAACACATCCCCATCCTGAACAATATGTTCTCATGCACACAAATATAAGAATTGTTTTTTCACATTATTTAAAACAAGCAACAGCACAACAGTAGAATTTATCATCTTGTACAGATATACTGCATATAAAAACCTGGTGCTCCCATTCAGTGGATATGAGAGCTTTAACAGAGATTTGAAAAGGATCTTAAAGTCTGTATTTCTTATTCTTAAGAAGCTTGGAACCAACTTCTTTCTGCCAGATTCCAGCCTTTAGAATCTTTATTCTGTGCATGTATCTCAGTAATAAACAAAAGTGATTGATCTGGTGGGAAAAAGGGAAGCAAGTCATGATACACTGATCACAAACACTACACCGAACTGAGTGTTTTAACTGAATGCTGTTTTAAAAGCTTAACAGATTTCTCTTTTTTAAAATATACAAATAACATATTAGATGACTACTAGAACTACTTTGGAGATGGTATGTGAACCCTATTTTGTAATTCCCAGCCACCTATCCTCAGATGATGTCATGTGTCTGAAAAGTTAAACTTGGAGAACAGATCTTGAACATAAGAAACTAGAAATAATCAGAAAGAAAATAGCCCAAATTTCCCAATGAGACCTGTCCAAGCAGGAAAAACTCTCAGTTATCCATATTTTGTTGATATTTAATTATAGTTTTACAGTATGCAGTAATGATCATTGATATTGTTTACACTTATTACAATTGCTATTGCATGTTTTAATCACATAAGAGAAGGGCTTCCCTATGCAAGATGAAGACCTACTCAGATATCACAACTTCCTGCAGTAGACACCAGAAAGTTACTTCACAAGAAGCAGCCTGAGAGCAAACATCTAAGCAGACAAAATAAACTCAGAAGGAAAAGCGTTTTCAGGTCTACATAAAGACTAGAATTGACGTAAAGGAAAGAAATGGAGGCAGACAAGCAAAACCTATATGAATTGTGTGAGGATTTACTGCAAAGACTAAGGTAGCTGCAAACTCTACTATGGGCACTGCCAAGTCTGACACCAGCATGCACCTCCAGTCATGCAACAGAATGAAAAGGTGCAGGTTCCCTTTCCCTAAATCAGGGCAGCATCAGCCTTTGCAAAGCACAGGAGTAGCACAGCTGTGTAGCTACACTGCAGTCACTTCTGTGAATTCAGCTTTGCACAGGCCCATACAAAACTCATTTTAAGCCATCTCAAAGCAGGAGGAGTTGTGCTACAACACAACCGTGTGTGCAGCATTCTGATACTCAAGCAGGTTTATCTGCTTGGAGGTTTGCTATGCTGTGGCTACTCTGCAACCACTGAGACATTTTGCTACTAAGTAAACTATTCTGAAGTTTACATCGCAATGCCTACACTGAATTAGTTTCTAACTTCAGAAGTACCTATGCTCCAAGCAGCTCATCCACTGGTAGCAGCCCGTCCACCACCTGGACATTGGTGCAAATCATATAAGATTGGTCCTGCCAAACAAGTGATGAAATGAGACCCTTGTTCTCATTCTGCACTAATAATGAAAAAATAAAATTAAAAATATATTTTTAAAAAGCCATGTTTTGCCCAGTACATAACTGAGGTGCTGAAGACGAATCAATTAAATTCTTTAAAAATTTGATTGCTAAATGTATGCACGGTCACCTAAGCCATCATCTAAGCAACATTTAATCTTAAGAGTTAGACTAAGATTTTTAACTGTACAGTACTTAGACCTTTGTAAAAAGATCATTATGCAAATGTTATCACAAGTAACAATGCAGACTGGAGTAAGGGAAGTCTGAAAAGCAGGAAAGAAACAAAAATAAAAAGCTAAAACAAGCATAGCAAGAGAGGCACAAAACAAACATCTTGGACACTGAAAATGACAGAACATCACAGTCAGATCACATCATTACAAACATTAGCCCAGCATTTTAGGCAAGAGGATTCTTTAGAGACCACTTTCTAATTTGAATTGGAGGTATATACACATGTGCAAATATACACGGGTGCGAGATCTAAGAAAAAGCTCCAAATAACTCAGTCCTCAGTGGGAAAGCATGAATTTTGATCACTCAGAGTGTAAAGAACAATGTTTCCCTATACATCCTGCAGGTATCACCTTGGACTGCTCTGAGGACCACATGCATACATAGGAATGCTCCTGAAGGAAAAACCTCAGTCATCAGGAGCTGCACCTTGTTATTGACATAACAGCCTATCAGAGAGGCATATGTGAAGATGGATACCTCATACCAGACTCACATTTTTAGGGAAATTCCCAATGCAAGCTGAGTACAAGGGAACTTACCATCATCTCATATCTTTACTCAAATTTAAAGACCAGAGATCTCCATTAAACAAATTCAAAGCATAATTTAGATAATTAAAAATATTTTTAAAAGATCTATAAGGTCAGATGTATTTCTTTCTTTCCTTTCTTTACACTTGTCTTTTTTCTTTCCTATCCATATCTAGGTTTAGTTATTTTCTATTTCTGCAGTCTTCTCAGTCAGAATGATTAAAAGATTTGCCCTCCATCCCCTCAGAAAACAAGAAGATTTTATAACCTCACTTCATTAATTTTTGACAGGAATTTTTCAACCAGGTCTCCATCTTACAAAGACAGCTCTTTTTCTTTTCTATCTTCTAAACTCTCACACCACCATATTTTGTGGTTCTGAGCTGAGCAGCTATATACTGATCATTTAATTTAGTATCCTGTTGTTGCTGTCTCTTAAGAAAAGGCAATCCACTTTACCTTCTCTGTGCTATATGTTTTCTGCATCTTTCACCTCAGTCATGTCACCTCTGCAAGTAACTAATCATACTGTTGTTTCTTCCCATCACTTGGAACTGTCCTTCCATTTTCAATCATTTGTATTGTGTTTCTGAACTTCATGAAGTCAAGCAGGGATTCTGTCATTGATTTCACTAGAGCTAGGATATTCAGTATTTATACAGTCTTAGTTCTTCTCCCGCTCTTTTGAATACATGTGCTATTTCCTCTTCTGATAGCAATCAACAGCAAGTCTTTCTTCTTCTGTGAATCTACATTTGGTCTTCTTTGCTTGCAGTACAGTCCCTTCTTTGACCACATCTTGCATTTCTCTACTTGGGTCCTAGTTTGTGATACTGAGCAGGAGGGGGATTTTTTTTTTGTTGGTTTTTTTTTTCTCTGTCCTAGCAACACCAGTAGACTGATCAGGATTCCTAAGCAGAGGAGAACAAGCAAGAACTGTCGCACACAACACACTAAATATAGCTGGCGAACCCACCCAGTGACACTGACTTCTCCAAGAGCTATCAGGAGGAGACCCACTCCTGCACAGAACACTTTTGGTTCTTCCTTCATTTCTCCACTGTCCTTCAATCTACATTAATCTACAGAAGTAAGGAGACATGGAAGTCTTGTGTGTGCAGACAGCAGGTACCAGTGCTGTGTATTTCCCAGGCAAGCTTCACTCAGTTGCCCAGAACAACAAGGAGAGTGAATGCATAGTGTTATGTAGAAGTCAGAGAGATGTGTTCTGTTTTGCAGCAGGACTCCTTGCCTGACCAGAGATGGTTTGCCCAGCAGTGCCAGCTTGCCTGCCCTCCTCCCACAGCCTTGTGGGGCTCCCAGCAGAGGCAAGTGAGCTCATACCCACCTCTGCTTGGTCATCATAACTCCATCCCACCTGTGCTAGTAGAACAGGCTTCTGTGTGGCCAAACAAACAAAAAGCACAGAGCATCATAGATGCCCATGGGAGAATAGGGGGGTAACCTAGTCTGGGCATCCTAGACCACTTAAAAACATCTGAGATAAATAGATTGTAACTATGATTCAAGCTTGGATTTTGGTGCCTGAAGAAGCAGGACTTCCTATGCTTGAGTTTTGTCCACACTGCTGAGGAATCTTGAGGTTCCTCTATGGACCATGCTGAGAAACCGTAACACAAACACGGGTAGCTGAAAGCTAGGCAAGTGTACTCCATAAATAAGAGCTGTCTGTACACGCACAAACAGCTGGTAGATAAAGATGGGGAAGTCAAGGGTCTTAAGAGCAATAAATTTCTGGCTTTTGAAAGCCTAGTAGTAAACATCAGTCTAATGCAAATGCAGTATTGCCTCATACATTCAAGACTAAAGCCTCAGAAGCTCAGATTCCTTTGTGATTTTACAGCGTAGAGTCAACATAAACTAACATTTCTCACACAAAAGAATTGTTACCTTCAAGAAATGCTTAATGCTTTTAAGAAAGACACAATGTTTTATAAAATGGATTTTTACAAATAGATCATTCTTAAAGGATGTGTTTTGTCTACACAGAACATGCATTTAACTTACACATAGCTGACGCTTAAATGCCTTATTATTGACTTCCCTTTCTGAGTACACAAACACACACACACTTTTTTTCCTGCTCTTAATATCTCACTGCATATGACTTCCTCAGTTTTATTTGGCATAATGAGAAGAAAATGCTTTGAAACCAAATGAGGTAAAGAAAATAAGGCTACACATTATGCTTTTACTAACTTTAACAATAGAAGGGAAATGATCTGTCTAGGGAGGAAATCAAGGGACTGTCATTAGAAGTGTTAAGAATATGATCAATACTTAAGGAACCTACATAAGATGGGGTGGGAGAAAAGAAATAAATAATAAATACTAAAAAAAATAAAAAGAGAGAGAGAGAAGAAACAAACCCCCAACACATTTCTTGCTCCAATTAAAGGACAGACCAAAGGACCCAGGAGGTAGAGAACAGAATCTAGGCCCAGAGCCTAAAAAATATAAAGCAGCATTTTTTTCTACCTATAGGAAAGAAACAACTAGAATGACAAAAAAAAAAAACCAAACCTGAAGCTTACCTGGTTAAAAGCAGAAAGCTGCAGCTATTTTTGTGTTTCTAAACCCCCTTCATGCATTTTCTAGTGGTTCACCTTCTAGCAGTATGCTTTATGTGAACTGTGCTTCAAGTGACTCCACTTAAACAATAAGGTCTTGAACTGACCTTGTAAAAAGTCTTCCCTTAGAAATGTATAGATAGAAATGAACTTTAAAGGGCAGTCTTACAGAGGAAAAAAAAAAAAAAAAATCTGGTTTCCAAACTGCAGCTTATATGTGCAGGTAAGGGGTGACAGTATTGCCTGCAAATGAGAACTATAAAATGGAAGCAAATGGATTTTTATTTTAGTTAAGGAAACCTAAACTAAAAGTCCTAATAGACTCTTTATGCCTTTGCCACAAACAGACCTGACTAGATAAATAATTCACTGGAAGTGCACTTCTCAGCCAAATCAGTCATTTCAGATTCACATGCAGAGCTGCTGTAAACTTAATGAGAGGACAGTAAACGTACCTTTCCTCTTAAGACCTGCATTTTGGGGTTTGGTTTTTTTTTTCTTTACACTATCACTCAAGGAGTTGCCTACAGCAATGTCCACACCAAACTTTTCCACGGTCAAAAGGGATCATTTCCACAGATCCATGCTAGCAATATATGGTACCAAAAAAGTTTGCAGAGCAAACATACAGCTTTTCTCCTGCTGGCCATAGAACGTGCACAAGGGAGAGGTACATCTGCCTGTCTGTGCCTCACAGCACAGCCTGCAATGGGATCACTACCAGCACACAGGGTGCTAGCTCAGCGGCTGGAGAGATAGAAGATCACTGTGGCCTCTCCACACCTTCCCCATTGAGCGCTACATCCATCCTCCTCTCAAATGTCATCAGCCCAATTGAGAAAAAGAATTAGTTTCACTCTACTTCCTGCTAATTACAGAGTGTATAATCTGCCAAACGATGTACACGCTTATGTTGGCTGTGGCCTGCTGCCTCCCCCTGCTATCACAGGCATATTCACTCTGAGGCAGGCAGCGAATGGCTTACCAGTGACAGCTGGCAAATCAGCCTCTGGGAATAAAACATTTTAGCACTTCATAAATTTCTAACAAGGTTTCAAATTGCTTCAGTTTCCCTCCTCTCAGCTCTGTCAGCCTAGCAAAGGAGATGGGGGGGAAGGAGGCGAACACTAATTAAATCTGCATCAGAAAAGTACAACTAGTAGGATTGTTCATTATTTTTAATAAGTACCAATTAGACCACAACTCCAAGCAAAGCTGGATTCTTCCTGCAATCCACTGGCAGCATGGGAAAACCAAAATACATTCTTCTGCCTTGAATTTTCAACATAGGAACAAGAAATGTGCTTTAAAGTGCAGCTGCATGACACATTCAAACTTAATGGAAGGTGACACATAACACACTAAAACCTGAAGGGAACATGTAGCATAGTTGGTGTTAATGTTAAGATTTCATATCCCTATTCAGATAACAAATGGTTTCAAAATTCCTCCATGAAGCTGCCATCAGGATAAAAAGCTGTATTATCATCATTATTATTGATTAGACAACCTATTACATTACACTGAATCTGACATCCTGTCCATAGGAATATAACTAGAATAAAAATAATAGGATGCAAATGGTTATTGATCATATTTATAGTACACACTACTTCACAGGTGTAAGCTAATAACTCTCTTTTCAGTATGAATATAAAAAACAAACAAAAAAACCCCAACCCCACACAACAACAGAGGAACTGATTTAGAGGCAAATGTACCAGAAAAAGATACTTATGCATTTGACAGTTCAGAAAAATTATAAAAGGTAAATATTTTACATGGAAAATAGGATTATGGGAAAGTAATACGTAGAAATAGGTACTAGGAGAAAACAGAATAAGTGTATTTAATAGGAAATAAACACCACAGTAGAATAATAGTGCCACATTGTTAGAGCTGTACTTGTCCTTTGGTCAAAATTGACCCTTGGTACATGTGTCCCCATTTTACTAGTAGTGGAAACAAAAAGACAGTATCTGTGAACACAATGATTCATTTTCATCATATTTAACTTGGCAAAGAATGGGGCTGCTTTCAACTTGAGAGAAAAAAGAAAAAAAAAAGGGGGGAGCAGAAAAGACAAAAAAGTTCCAAATCCAGGCTGTGTCATACATAACAGTCATCCAGTACAGTGCAAAATCCTGCAGGAGGAAACTGAAGACAAAAAAGAAAATACCCAAATACAAAATGAGTGCACAGCAGAGCAGATGCTTTTATGTTGCAGTAAGAAAGAATTTGCCATCAGGACCACCACTTGCTGTGTCCTCTTCTCAGCAGAACCTCTAAACACAGATGTCTTTCCCAGAAAAATTTATTTGCCTGAAAATGTTTACTTTTAAAGGAAAATTGAATATTGTCAGAAAAAGGGATGCTGTCAAATATTTGGACACCTTCATTAGAAAAGGCTGAGGCATCCAACGCTTTCTTTCCTTGGCCCTTATTAGGCCAAATACCAAAGACCAGCCTTTAGAAATCCCAAGCCCCAGAGACCAAGAGGAAAGACTGGAGCAAGACATACCATTGGTGCAAGAGAATCAGGTCAGGGATTACTTAAGTATACCAAACCTACATATACCCATGGACCTGACATACACATGAGTGGCTGAGGTAGCTCACTGGCCTCACATTGTGAGGGCACACTTCATAATATTTAACAGGTCATGGCAATTGGGGAACATAACTGAAAACTAGAGGAAAGCAGATGCAACTCCTCAAGACAAGCAAGAACGACACAGGAAAATACACTTAGCCTTACCTCTATCCCTGGTAAACTGGTGGAGCTGCTAATCATGGAAACCGTTTCCAGACACGGAGGACAAGAAAGTGCTCAGGAAGAGTCAGCATGGATTCCCCTTTACCAAGGGGAAGTCATGCATGACTAGCCTGATAACCTTCTACAGTGAAATGACTGGCCTGGTAGACCAGAGGCTTTCAGCACTCTTTCCCATAAGATGCTCATAGAGAAGCTGATGAAGTATAGGCTGGATGAACTGATAGTGAGGTGGACTGAAAATGCAAAATGGCTGCACAGAGTGGTCAGCAGCAGCACAATGTTTAACTGGAGGTCAGCCACTAATAGTGCACTACAAGGGTCAGTACTGGATCCAGCCCTGTTCAAGAACTTCAGTACTGATCTGGGTGATGGGGCAGAGCACACCCTCTACAACCTGGCACATGACACAAAACTGGGAGGAGTGGCTAATAAGCCAGAGGGTCATGCTACCATTCAGGCTGACAGGAACCTCATGCAGTTCAACAACAAGAGGAAATGCAAAGTCCTGCACCAGGGGAGGAATAGGATGGAAAAAAGGGTGGGGGACAAGCAAAAATTAAAATGAGGCAAGAAAATAGTTGTTATGGAAATGTATACAGCAATTATATTAGATTTCAGTTCTAAAAGAACTCAGAACTGCAGAGAGGCCAACTGAACTAAATCTAAAACCTTTACTTCACTGACATTTCTCAAACGTGGACGTAACAGTCCTCCAAAAGACACATTGAAAAACAAGACCACCACCAAGGATGACCTCATCACTTTTCTGTCAAAATGAATGTCAGATATATTTTAATATATTTTAAACTCACTCGATCTTAACTCATCATCTTACCCATGAGACTGCTCAAGTAATAAACCTGGAGACATTCAGTGCTAAGTTGTTACATAGATCTGGCTGCTGTACTGTATATTTTCCAGTTGTAGGATTTCAAGCAAAGGAAGTGCTAGTCATTTCAGCCATAGTACTGAAAGTGCAAATCATCAAAATTCAAGAAATAAATGAGATATATTTAAATCAGAGACAAAACTCAGAATCATTAGGCATTGGGATACTGTGCCAAACTGGTTATTGATCCCTTGGAGTTTTAAAACACAAGTTTGGCTGCTAATAATCAATCATTAGTTGTACGGGGAGAGGTGTGGGAAGGAATCTCAGAAAATAGTAAAAATAATTTAAAAAATGCTCAGGAAAATAAATTCTCTGTTACTAAACAATGGAAGAGGCAACAACAGTTTTAAAAATGACCCCTTCTCCCTGAATAAGGATGTAAAGGAAAAAATCCTATTTTGCTTTTAAAAAAAAAAGTTCTAATTCATACAGAATACATACTCTGAAAAAAAGAAATGAAATATTTGTATTAAACGTGGCACAATGGAACCTGCTATCTTTAGTCTGAAAGCATACGTCATAATTCAACTGCACTCATTTTTGTTGCATTTTTAAAACCCACTAAAACCACCTCACATCATGGAAATGACCACACCAAGGGGCTCCTGCAAAGTTCATCACTGACTTTTGAGAAGGCAAGTCCAAACTCTGCTTAAGTACCACAAACATTGGGAAGGACAGCTTTTATGTCAGCACTGGCAGTAACTGCCATGCATGGAAAAAGTTCTCATCCTTTCTCCTCATAACAATAGACCATGCCCTTCCAACCTTCAGAAGGGGCACCCTAACTCAACCACTCCACAAGTGCCCAACTCACACCCCAAACTTACATGCCTCCATATATATGTGCATGCTTACTTCACTGCTCTGAATTAGGATCCTACCTCTATACCACAGCACCATCAGCCTCTGAGCATGGATGGTGGACACCCAGGCACCTCTCCTCATTCACCATCCCATAATCTACCCAGCTTCACTCCCTGCAGCCAGCTCTGGTGGCATGCCTTAGCCCAGAGATATGGATACAAGATTAGTAGGTACCATGAGGAGGCTGAAGCCTCACCGTACATCACATTCATCTTTCCACATTGCCAACTCAGACACGCCCTTACCTCTATGTTACAGTGTGCCATACCACCCTATATCACTAGGCGTTTCAGTAAGGCACACGTCCCACTTTGGCACATTTAACCTAATTCAAGGGTACATGCTACAGCTTGCATTGCCTCCTCTCTGCACTAAAATGAGCAGGTATAAAAACTGGCAATATTTTTGTTTCAGCCTGTAGATTTTCCATTTTCAAAACAAGAGATTTTGCTCTAGAGAGTTTGTCCTCTTCCTGATTAGAGAAAAGTCTCTTTTTGAAAGTGAGAAGTCAGTAGAGATGCTAAAGGTTAACACCAGCCAAAGTTCACCTTTACTTAAATTCTCCTATCACTGGATAAGGTCACAAACTATTTCTGGGTTAGTCCAGACGTTTTTATTTATCCTGGAACACATGCTGCTTCTAATCCCTGGTCTCATTATAGCCAACACCACATACATAGGCTTAAGTAACCTGCATTACATAATCAGAGAGATACTGTCCTAATAATTTCCTGCAGAAGCATGAAGGAAATGTACCTGTTAAGAATGAACAACACACATCATCTCATCATCAGAGCAAATTAAATAACAGGACAAATGTGTAATTGGCAATGTTTTGTGTAGCACAGCCAGAACAAAAATATAATTGTGTCACTCTTGACTAATCTTTCCAGAACAAGCAGCAATCTTCTGTAGTGCAAGCCCCACATACACAAAGATGACCTGAGTCTGGCAGCACTCCCGCAGCAGGTTTGAGTTTCATCTTTGACAGGCAGCAAGGCTGAACAGATTAATGGGTGTGTCTACAGACCTCCTGGTTGCTGGTGCTGTACGCGAGTGCCTACGCACACCAAGACCCCCTTTTCCCTCCACCCCTTTACTCTCTTCTCCCAGAGTGGTGTAGAACACAGCTGCAAGTCTGGCATGGACACACCGCTCAGGCCAGGCACATATTGCAGTTCAGCCCCACCACATCCCACCCAGCTGCTAGCTCCTCTGGATACGCATGTACAGGACAGCATAACTGTGTCTCTTGGTCTCAGTCTGACACAACAGAAGTTATGGGGAGGAAAGGGGTGGGTGAAAGGCAGCTAACATGGATGTCTGGCACATGCACTTACAGGCAAGTAAGGTCAGGGTGCTCTGCAGTTTAGTACCTCAGCTATGGTTTTATGTACCCTAAATTGTTCTCCAGGATGGGAAAATATCAATAGAGGAAAGCAATATGGCTGAGGCCAGTGCTTAACAGAAGTGCATGCTACAGGTGTCAATCTGAGATCAGGTATTGCGTCTACATGGCAGAAACAAAGACTGAAGGTGTCTCTTGCTTCCTTTACGTGGAGACCAGTTGCTTTATGAGTCCTAGATTTTTAATGCCAAAATCCATAGTCATTCTTTCCCTGGGTGCTTTGCCTTTCGTATGCCCTGCCCTGACAGAAATTCCTCTTTAATACATAACGTTGTATTCCATCTGCTTTTTATTGCCTGTACCAACCTTTTAATTCCTTGACCTTTCCTTAACCCTGACTTTCCAGATACCAAATCTAATTTCTTATAAATCATTATCTTAGAAAAATCAGAGTCCATTCCATCAGAAATACTAACAGATCTTACTGCTAGCTGTTAAAACACAGCAAATCTTCCTTCAGCATGCAGATTCATGCAACAAATTAACATTTGCAGGGACAAAGTTTTGCCAAACAACCGAACACAAAAAACACTGCAAAATAACCCCAAACTTTTTAAAATATTTTTTACCAAGTGAAATTCAAAGGTTTTCATCTCATACTACCATATAGTACAGACAGTATCAGAATAAGCCTGCAAGGGAGTATATTTCCATCAGGTTGAGTCCACTTATGGGCAGCACCCTTCTAAGAGGTACGTTTGCCTCATCACCTTTACACCTACCGAGCTTTGACTAAAGGATAGAGAACAAGAACTATGAAGCCTAGGTGAACCATTTGTGGGCTCCATAAATCTACATACCTAAGGCTTTCATGATGCCATCAAATATTAATAAATGCTTTTACATTATTCCAAGTGCAGAGACAACGATTTAGAAGTAAAACACTACTAAAAGTTGTTCATTTTAAAAGCATTCATTCCAATTCTTCTATTCCACATGAGTTCTTGCCACTGGGAGGGACTCAGGATTGACATACTACATGCCTATCTAAAGCAAAAAAAATTGTCCGTCCTTAAAAATATATGCTTTATTAGTGCCTTCAAACTCCATGGGCAATCCCAGCAAAGTACAAGTCCTGGATGAACACAGAAGATGTACAGCGACAGAAATTTGATTACTGAGAAGGACATGTATATAGGTCAACCAGAATCTCAAACATCATCAGAAATATTCATATCGACAAAAGTAGCATCTACTAATTATTCAGTTTACTTATAGATGGCAGAAGAGTTGTTAGACACCTTACTATGGTTTACAAAACATCGTACTATTATTCTGCTGCATTTTGATGATGACGTGTTACATTATGATATATTGAGCATATGTTATGCCTAACATCTTAATAGAGAGTTTTAAGAATATATATTATTTTGAATGCCCAAGTTCCGCTAATCTTTGAATAACAGAAATAACAGCAAATTTTATCCAAAATTTATCTTCAATTTAATGCAGGATTCAGACAAAAATTGTTGGAGCTACAAAACACCAGAAAAGAATATAAACCAGTGACTTGTCTTAAAAGATTATTACAGATATAATATTCATTTAAGAAGAACTTAAACACTTTTTTCCCCCAACATTAATGCTCAGTGCTAGCAATATTTTAGGATACTGTATTTTACCCTGATGAACGCACACATTAAGAAGCTATTAACATAACATTTACTGCTTTTTTAAAACTGCAGTTGAGACATGGGAGAATGGAGGAGGGTGGATGCATGTTTCCAAGGTGTAAATTGATTTTAGCAGGACAGCTTTTGAGCTATAATTTTAAGACTTTTTTGGTCTTCAAGAACATTTCCACAGACTCCTGACGCATCTATGCCTTTTTGTAGGATGCAAGAAGGCAGCAGACTAAGGCTGTTGCAGGTTCTCTCAGTGTACAACAAATGCTCATATAAGAGACAATACAGCTACAAAACAGTAGAGGGCTGATAAAGGAATTAATGCAGATGTAAAACTGGGAATATTTTAGGGTAAAAATCAACCACTACCTTAACACGCACTGATGAACTGCTTATGTGATTAGAATGTCAGACAATACAGCTATACAGGCAAATTTTCCACCCTATTTCCTGAGGTTATATATCCATTCCTGCATTAAAAAGGTAAGCCCCAGTGCCAGGATAAACATTGGAATCCTTAAAAGTGCACTGACACATAACTTTCTAAACCAAAACACTGTATTTACACACTACTAAATGAAATGAGTGTTTGCCTTTGCATTTTGTAACAGCTGTTTAAAAATGGATATTGTTATAAACACAAGAGTTGATTCTTTTAAAAGGTATGATTAAAAGAAAGCTGAGCATGTTTTATCAAACAATTTTCATGTGTATTTTAATATCATATTTAACAAAATTAAATTAAATGTCAAAAGGTACCAGACAAATCCCACACAGAACTAAAATAAAGCATTTCATTACTCATTTTTTATTCTATAATACTCTTTGAAAGAAAATTAATCTAATTTTGATCAATTACGTTTATATTTGATTTCTAATGCACAGAAGTCAATGGAGAGATATAAATACTATTCTCTTCCAAGCATAATTATATCAAAGAGGTGCACACAGAAGTAGGAGAGATGTTTAAGTCAAAGTATAGTAATGCTAGAACAACAAAGCTGGTTATGAAAATACTTGGGGTGGAAATTAGAAGACTGTTTTAAAGCCAAAATAAAGCAACTTCTCTCCATACAACTAAGAGGAACAACCTAACCAGTACATTCAAGAGGAAGATTACATGAAGATTACGTCACAGAGGGCTTGAGCTGAAGAAACAGAAATTATCACCAGTTTCATGTTCTCACAAATACCTTACAAGAATGTGACACCAAAGTCTCAAGTGGAGAAAACATTCTGGATGTAGAGACATAGTCCATACTACTCTGTGCACCAAGTAAGCTTGACTCAGACAAATGTTTCTCTAACAAAAGATCTAAATCATGACTATGCTGACATATTTCTCTAAGAAAACAAAGCAAATGAACAAACAAAAGGAAACAGGCAATAAATGCATTTCATCTCCAATATCCCAAAAGGTTAATGGGGTCTGGCCTACGCTGAACTTATTTCTAAATAAGCAGTAGTATACAATCAATATATAACGATCTCCTAGGCTGCAGTTAAAACTCACACAACTACTTGTTGGAAATGTACCTGACATATAACAGCCTCACATCAAAGCTCTGAATAAAAATTACTCAAGAGGCATTAAGATCTCTGTTCACTGCCTACAGAAGAAACCCAAGACAGAACAGCAAAAATAACCTCTCCAAGTGTTTGTGATTCTTCAGGGCCTGAGTTCAAGCACAGAAGGACTAACACTCCAGTGTTAGGTTAACAATTAGCAGATGAGTATCTATTTTAAAATGGAACATAGAGTAGAAAGCTTGGCTACAATTTAGAGTTTCTCCCATGCAGTCAGCTCCTCTCCTTTAGTCCAGCTGCTCCCAGGGATGCAACCACTATAGACAATATTGACCTTCACCCCTCAGAGAAAAGTCCAATTGAATACAATTTTACGATCTTACCTCTCCGTAAACAGAGCATGGTTTTAAAGGGGCAGGGGGAGGGGCAGGGAAGAAAACAAAGCAACAGATCACACGCACATAATTGGGATGGAAGCTATAGCAGTGACTAGAAGCTTGACTATAGACTTCAAAGGTCTCCAATATCATCAGGCATTCAAGGTTTTCTTTATACAGTGCATTTTCTTTATACATGTTTTTTCCCCAATAGCAAGATTTCAACATACAGCTACAAATCATACATTATACCACATTTTTAAATATTCCTCTCGGGAATCTCATCATATTTGACAAGGCTACTTGACTAGATTTGCAAGACTGATGAGCATTAGTTTATGTAAACTACCAGCTGAAGCTCATTTTCAAATAGAGCTAATCAGAAATTATTATTGAACCCATCAGTGAAGAGACCAGCTCTGTAACTGGGGTGCTCACTAGGATTACAAACAAATTCATAACAAGCAGTTCAACTACATGATTTTGTATATTATACATGCTATTCTTCAATGAGGATTTCTTTCTCCTTTATTTTTTTATGTATAAAAGAAACAACAAAAAAAACCCAAAAAACAAACCACCAAAAACCAGCGAACAAACAACCCTTCCTATCATGCAATTGGAAGAAATATTATATGGAGGGGAAACCTACTCCTCAGCCAGTTTATCACAAAACAAAACCAGCATCACAGTGCAGCCTGATGGTACACGGGCCCTTGAACAGATAACCTGAAGTGATACTATCACTCAAGAGATGCTTTTGCAGTTTTTCATGCATTATCTAGTAAAAGGGGCTAATATGATTGTCAGAGGGCATTAAAGCAGCTGTTGAACTGGATAAATGTACAAGGTAACTTACCAGTGTCTGATTAGGCCCCAAACAAAATATTTCTATCCTTATACGTAATCTATGAGTCCATAATACAGCCTGGGGAAAATCTCAGACCTCCAAGTAACAAAATAAGCCCTTGGAATTAAAAGCCTCAACTCATCAGATAAGAGTGGAAGGAAGTCTAATAGCAAAGAGCTTTTATTCTTTACTACTTCTCCTCCAGTAGACCTTTAGCCTCCATTTAATTCTAAACCCTTGTTTCCCCCCACACACCCCCATTGCCTGTCTGATTCTTTTATAAACTGAAAAGTAAGTTTTCCAGATCTGCACAAAAATATACTTTGAGGGGGGGGGGGGGTGGGGGTGTTCTGGCAAGGTGTGATATGCCACAGAACTCAGACAATCTACATTTAGAAAATTGTATACCCAGGTTGAGGTTTACCTCAGGATGGGATGGGTAGCTTTCTGGTCCGCACTGGCTATAATGGCTGGCTATCCACAGACTACAATCAGAGTTTGTCACCTAACTACCAAGTGGACAGTCACATATAGACAGATGCCTAAATATCTTTTAATTTCAATCTCAGACTGGCTATCACTCCTTCCTCAATGTAGATGTCACTTAAACCACTGTAACACCAAATGGTCTACAGAACTTGTTATCTAACTTTTTAAATATGTGATATTAAATAAAAAGACAGCTATTGAAATGGTCAAATATCTTCTTGTCACCCTATAAAAAACATCAAGAAAGAGATGTTGACCCCTCTGGAAAACAATAGAAAAAGCACCAATTCTTTATCTGGTGCTAAGATTTCACCTAAAGTACACATTTGTATGCTAATTACTCACTGCCCTTAAGATGGTTGTATAAATAACTTCATCTTGCTTTCCTAGATATCATACTTATGCATGCCTTCTTGTTCAATAATGGTCACCAGATGCTGCCACTCTAATTCCATATCTGCTAATTTTGGTCTCCCCTTGGCATTATTCCAATAAAGTTCTAATAAAAATCTTTGTTTCACACCACATTCAAAGTATCTCACTTGCAAGTGTCCACAGATGCAAGCACATAGATATTTTGCATATGCTACAGTGATAGTTCCCAGTGAACAGGAAAATTGCATAGCAGAAACCGAAAAACAAAAGAGAAGCCTATTTACTGAAAGGAAAAGCAGTAATTTGAACCAATTAGGCCATATTTTGTGCTTGAGAAGAGTTTCATCAGCATACAGATACTACATATACTTCTTTAAACTTGAGGAAAATAAATAGGAATAAAGACATAGATCTATGGAGAAATAAATATAGCCCTAACTATAGCACCCATGAAATTACTAAAAGCAAGAACTAAGAGTAGAGAGGGTAAAAAAGTGGGAAAAAAAAAAATCAACATCAATGATACTGGTATCATGAATTATTTTTATAGTTATAAAAAACACATACCTTTTTCAAGGTTCAAGATCTTCCAGTAGAGCTAAGTAAGCTCAGGTACATTTGGGTATTAAGAGTTGTATGCAAGGTGGTATCACTGAGTAGGGGAGAAATGTGCCTGCTAGTTCTCTGCTCTCACTCTTAGCCTGCCCGGTTCTCACCGCATTCATCATGACCAAGTCCAACATAAATAGTTTCACAAGGTCAAAAATAAATGGAAAAAACCCTCATCAGTAATACCAAGGAACCAGTTAGGGCCAGAGGAGAGGAATGAATCATCTTTTGTTACTCTTGAGGAAATGGGATATTATAATTAATGGGAAAACTGCATCTATTTCATGCATATAACATGAATACTAAGAGAACCAAGACAGTTTTGACAAATTGGACAAAGCACACAACATACTTATTAATTCATAAATTAAAAATACATTGTTACCCTATCAAAGGAAACTTTGCTTGTTTCTCTTCTCAGAAATCATGTTTGGGTTTTTTCCTCCTTTTTCTTTTTTATCACCCAAGTTGTAAAATAAAAGCTCACTTTTTTGAAGGAAATCATAAAGGACTTCACATCCATCTTGAACCATCATGCCTCTCTGCATTTCAGATTGAGTTGAAATTTCTAATTGAAATGATTTTTTCATGACTTAAACTATAAAGGAGAAATAAGTGATACATTTAAATTATTTATTCCTCCTATTTATAATTAATTAGGTTTTTCTCTGCACACAGTCAGGCTATACTAGAGCATTTGATTTTTCAAAACTTCTCTATCATCAGGCAACAATGGATGACTGCTTTTCTCATGTCACTCGTTTTCGTTTGCTCTAGAGATTTAGACAACTCCCATTCACATCTCGGTCAGCTTTAATGCATTAACCCTCTCAAGTCACAAATGACAGCTAGAACCTTTTTAGTGAGAGCTGTTACGTGGACCTATGTGCCAGACTGCACATGTACAAGCTGCTCTAGGTGTAGAGGTGAGAAGAGCAGGGTTGGGATCAGAATTAAACCTAAGTCTTTTCTCCTTCTCTTCTCCACTGAAGAACAGACACCAGGACACATGGTTTTAAGCAAAGTGGGCAATTTCTTTTCTTCACCTAAGGACAGAGGACAAAATGCTTACAAAAAACATGGGCGGCAAGAACTTCTGCAGGTAAATAGGAATAAGGTCTTCTAGACCATTCTTCTTCCAAGGCAGCACTCCAAGATAGCCCCATCTCATGCTGCACATAATGTGAGAATAAAAATTAAGAATTGTAAAAGGCTTCCAGTTTTAAGTTTCGCCCCCAGATAAAAAGATTAAGTAAATCCTAATTAAAAACAGTGAGTATTTTTACACTTGAAACCAAAACATCATGTTTTTAAGCTTTGCTCCCTGGTCTTGAAAATCAGAAACATCCCTCTTTTTAAACAGAGTGACAGGCATGTGTAATCACAGTGCTCCACACACAGGTGGGCCTTTTCAAGGAAAACAAAAGGTATTAAGAGCGCAAGAAAATTCAAGGCAGCTTAAAAAAGAAGCCAAACCAAACCCACCAAAAAACCCCAAAACTTAGGACTGTGTAATTTTAATAAACATATCATTTTTAAAGCAGAGTTTAGAAATTGTTAAACTACTTTTTTTTTTTCTCCTCGAGATATCTAGTAACAGTGCAACAAAGGCTACATTTCTCCTGTATAAATCCCTAAGTTTGGAATGTGAATTTTCAAGAAAGTGGCAAATACTGCAAAACTGGTGAGATCACAGCATGCAGTAGAATCCTAGTTTTCATCTATTTAAGATATCCTAACACTTATAATACCATGCCTAAATTATACTATTCACTTAAAACCAATAAGAGTGTGAAGAATAATAGTAAGGTGTATTAAAATCTGCTCCCCTGAATTTCAGGGCGGGCTTATGTGCAGGGAAACAGGATTTTATGATAACCATTAAGAAAGGATAACAAAGATAGCTATGCCTTACAGAGGCTAGACAAGTGTAAATCTCAAGAAATATTAAGTTTTACAAAAGATCATGAGGAGCTCCATCTTAAGCAAAGAGAGGAGAGCAGGAAGGGACAGCAAAGCTGTGCAGAGCCATCATTGCTCACTTGGCTGGCACCTGCTATTTCCCTCTTTGCCCCAGGAGGTGAACCATGCACGTTAATGCTCTGAGGAAATAAGCCTACCAGTTACGTAGGACTAATGAGAATTAACACATGGGGGTGTGATGAAAGGCATAACACCCTATGTTGTAAGCACACAGTGAAGGGTTAGGCTGGCACACTGGCTGCATGCCCTTGGCCAGCAAATGTGACTGAGGTGTACAGAAGGGTGGCTGTGGTGATGCAAAGAAGGGGAGAGAGGAAGTTGACTTCTTGATCCTAAATCATCTGAGCAGAGAGGAAAGCAGCAGCATCACTATGCACTTCCAGCACTGCCTCTCACTCAAGGCAGGTGCAGGCAGGTATCCCAGTGTAGCTGGCAGATGTCCCTTGCAGCCCAAAAAAACCCCACACTGAGCTCTAGAGGACAGGGATTTACATGGGAAGTGTGAAAACCAAGGTTTGATTCATCAGGCTCGCCTTCACATTCACTCAGCTGGCAGCTAGCCCAAAGGGACCCTGGCAGCACAAACCCAGAATCTTGTCTACAAGATAACCAAAGCAGTGCCTACACCACCCCTGTGATCCCCCCAAACTACTCTCTATCGTGCAAGAAATTCATGACTTTTTCACCTGCTTCATTCAAGCATTAGCTACCCACACACCACTCCTGCACTGGCTTCATGAGACCACACATCGTCAGTCTTTATTCCTGTAAGACTGTGGTGGCCCCAGGACCTGAGCGAATATGAAGCATTTCCCACCAAACCTCCTGCAGCTTCCACACTCACTGCCTGCCCTGCTCCTCACCACAGCTCACTAGAACATCAGAGCTCATAGAGGTGCTCTCCACAGGAGCTCACAGCTCCCCAGCATCGGGGATCACTCGGTCCTCATGAGGTTTGAGGTTCTGACTGTACTGCCCACAAAGGCTCACTGCATCATTATCTCTCACACAGGAAAAGAATAAATAATAAAAAAACAAATTACAAACCACACCCCTCCTCAAAACAGAGAGAGGGAGAGAGAAAGCTCAGCTATGTACCTACCATCATCACCTTTTTAATATAGCTCTCAAACATATCCTGTGATCAGAGTGAATCAGTTGACTGTCAGGATGCTAAAGGTCAGCAGCCAAACCAAAAATAAACTGAAAGACAATGAAAACAGATTACTTCCGATTTAGGTTTCCATCTTTCCTCCACAATGTGTGCTTTACTGAAACAACTAGGTCAGAGTTTTTAGGAACCACAAAAATGTGGGGAACAGAACTAAATCTGAACCCAAGGCGAGTGATATACCACACTGCCATACCTGAAATTCAAGAATAATTTGTTTCTTTAAAAAACAAACAAACCCCCCCCCCAAAAAAAAAAGTGTCATTTAAAAAAAAAAATTTCTGCAGTTTTTTATGCAAAGCTGCTATATCGCACTGTTTACTCCTAATATTGAATTTATATAGAATTGTATGCAGTTTTTCACCCCCTTGGAGAGGGGAGTCTATTTCACCTTTTGATGTAACCTTGCTTGATATTTCCCTCATCATATAAGAAATTTTTAAAAAGCAGACAAACTCCTATTGAATCTTCCACCAAGGCTTGTTATGGTTGAAGCTTTATGTAGGTCAAGAATAGTTTTACAGATCCTCATGTGAATAAGGTTTGAAATAAACAACCCATAGGGATTTCCATGCCCTCGGGTACTACAATGTTTTAATTCGGTTGGTTACACAAACCCTACCTTACCAAAAAAAAAAAAAAAAATTTTGTTTTTCTTTGTTAGAAGCACAAACTTTCTTGTTCCATGGCCTAAGGGCTTCTTTCGTTTGTTTGTTTAGTTAAAAAGCTGTGGGTTTGGCAGTCTGCCTGGTGATGGTGTACAGTGCTGGAGGGATTTCAAGTGCTCTCCTATCATTTGCGGGTATTTTTGTCGTCACAGATTTAGAGTTTGATTCTGAAGCCTTTGTTCTACCAGCAGCTTCAGGATGCACCCTGAAACACTGAAGAGTACCCCTTGTTGGGGGAGAAAACTTATACTTCCCTCTCTCACAGTGACTCCCCTGCAAGCAGGCCTACATAGTGAAATAAGGTCTTATACTGACTTGTATATGGTATGCATAATCCTGTTGGTTACAAGGGGACAAATCAAGGAGATAGGTCAGATGTTTGGTCTGCACTTTAAAAAAAAAAAAGTTATACCACATTATATTTCTCAACTTTTAAAAGACACTTCAAAACAAAAACAGACTAAAATAACACTGTGCAACTGAATAGTCATAAAGATTAGAAGACCCCCTGTACAACATCTTTCAGTGTCCAAAGAGGTCAAGGCATCTTTGAAACTCAGAAAGCATCTGATCAAAATATGCATTAACTGCTGGAGCAAGATGAAGTAGTGTTCAACATCAACACTAGCCCAGTGCATTACTGTTGCACTATTGCTGAATTTTATGAGTAGTGATGAAACAGATAATAACAATAATAGAATGGTGTAAATCATCCTAGAAAGAAGATTTTACATATTGCATAACAGAGTTAATTATTTAATCTAGAGAGGTGTCTTTTTAAAAGATTCAAAGAGGATGTTGTGGAACTGAGGCACTATGTCTGAATAGTGACCTCAGACCCTTACAGAGACAAATCTCCCATTCTAAAAAATAAAAGATAATTTTGAATAAGGGCAGTGGAGGAAGTCAACATCCTTTTTGTAAAAGAAGAAAGTCTTAACATCATTAACTTTTTTTGTTTATAGAACAAAATTTGCAGAACAGAATGCAGTACTATTAAAAAGCAAAAGCACCTGTAGAAAGGAAGGGAGGGCTTCCTCATGTCTGAATACCTTCACTAGAGAAGTTTAAAGGAAAAAGCTTTATTATTTATTTGTTGTTTGGAGTTTTTTGTTTGTTTGTTTTAATTAGATCATACAGCTGACCTGCAGTCCAAATAGATACAGATGGGACCACAACTGACAGTTTTTAAGTCTTCTGATTTTTTAAGTGCTGAAAAACAGAAGTCCTTCATACTAGCTCAGATTCTACAATTATAAAGAAAAGGAGAGGAAAGCATCAGGGGAAAACAGGAAGGAAATCCCCTCCCCAACAGCAGTCAGTATCTCCTCAGATCCTACCCCCCCCAGGTATATTCAAAATATCGCAACACTCCAAATCAGTCCTTTTACCTTGCTTCTGCTTAAGAGCTTAAATCATCAATTTTTTAAAGCCCAGCAACACTATTTAAAGCAAATCAGCAAAGCTTCCTTTGGAGAGAAGTAATATTTGTAAGTACCTATGATACAATCTTATAAGTGACACCTTACCCTTCTTCAAATGCCCAATATAATCAAGAGCCAGATTACTTGGTCATAAGAGATCCTGCTGTTTAAGATGCACCCACAAAAGCACACAACCTGGAGGTTGGTTGAGGACCACAAAAAAGGATGCCAAGCAGTACTTTTCCATCACACAGTAACAACTTTGGGTTACTAAGAGTCACTCTTAGAAGTAATTAGTAATGTATCACAGGCTTCAGAAAAATCATCCATCCCTTATTTAACCTGCATTTTTAAATGATACCGACTCTACAAATCATGTAATGTACACTTAAAATATTAAGCTATTTAGACAAAACAGAGCTTATTCTTCACCAAAAAATATATTTGGCTCATAAACATTAACAGGAGCTTCAGGCAACAGGATTACAAAACATTCATAATTTGGATTAGGCAACAGGACTACTGTGAATCAAAAGCACAATTTAGTTTTACCCCATTATCTTCTCTCTGCAGTCATCTATGTATACTTTTTTTGCCACATTTTGAGACTGGGAAGCTTCAAATAATATTTACTGGTATTAAACTTAAGCATATTTTGCTTCTTTTTAAAAAGTGTAACACCATCAGCAATTTAGAAAAAAGATACTATTTTGTTAAAAGGATAAATACTTCAAATCCTTTTTTCCAAATCTACCAAAACACTTGTCAGAAACAAGTGTCACATGCAGGAACGTGCCACCAGAAACAGTACATACTTTTGAAACATTCCTATTAAAACACAAGCTTATCTAAATCATCTTGTGCTTTTTTTTTTTTTTTTTTTATGTGTCCATGTTATTACAAGACAGATGAAAAAAGTTGGAAGATGACATGTAAGCATCAGTACAGAGTTTTGCTGGTGGAAGCCACAACTGTCATGTCCTCTGTAGCTAGGAGCAGTGTCACTGTGGTTTGCACATGAAAACAGCAGCAAGTGGTCCACCAGTGCAGCCCACTGCCTTCCTCATAGCAGAAAGAGCTTGTGTGCAGGGACTGGATAATCACCAACTAACTTTGCAACCCTGATCACACCGGTCAGCAAACATCAGAGAAACTGCTTGCATGACTTTCACTTCCCAGAACTAGTGTGTCAGTTCTACATTTGCTGTTCAGATGACAAGTATATGGGTACAAGTTACATTTGGCTTATTGGTCAAAATTCATGACACAGAATCATACACCCGTAGTTGCAGGACAGAGCTAAGGATCCAGAACAATGGTACTCTCTGGAGCAAATAAAAAAATGAGGATTATCCTTTTTTTGGTAGATAAAACATTCAAGCAAGGAAAAGATTCAGAAATATTTTTCAAAATACTGATTTCTCCTCTGCACTTGTCTGCATAAGGAGGGCATCCAGATATTTTATACTCTGAAAACCAGCTTTCCTCCCTTTAATTCCCCATGTTAAAAATGTCTTGCTTAGCTTGGCAAACAGGACATGATCAAATATGTTTGGCAAAGGTACTCATTCTTCATCTCCTACAGCCTTTCACCGTTTCAATAAAACAAACTGTGGAGCTATGTTAAGATATATCAGAGGCTACTGTGATCATAAGCTACTGAGTTAACGATATTGAACACACATACATGTTAACAGCATAGCTGATAACTTGGAAAGTGGGTAAATCTTAATACCAAACAGTGTTTCTGTAGGAAGGAAGCTTGAGCTTCTCTAAAGAGTTTATAAACCTCAATAGAAGGCACTGGCTTCAGACTTGACAGACCACCAAGCACAAGTCAAGCATAAATTCTCTCATTGTCAAATTTAATAGAAACGTAGCATTGGAAGAATCCTCATTCCATGTTGCAAACTTTCAAATTCACAGCCTGCTGTTCATTTCTTAATTATGTAAAAACCTATTTAACATATATGCTCAGTATGCCATTTTCATCTGACTAAAGCTTTTAGGAAGTGTCCTTATAATGGACAGAGATAGTTCTCAGTCAGGAATTAATAACAACTGGAGGCTTCATTTTGCACACTCCAAAGAAAAAGATTCTAACTAAAATCAAAGTGCCAGAAATTGTCAAAACAAATTTTCTCTCTCAGTAAAAAAACCAAACAAACCACACACACACAAATCCACCAAAAAACCCCAACCAAACAAAACCAAACAAAAATATCCCAAACCACAGGTTTTATAAAATTATTTGTTTGATCAAAAATAATTAGATAGAGCCTTTCTTCCATCCTCACTTCTAATCACAGTCACACACTTCCATTTTATACTCTGTATAGGCAAATTCTGAAACAGTCATTTCTTATAAAGTAATCAAGGAACAAGAATTCAGTGGAATGTTTTTTTTCCCCATATGTCGTGGTTTAGGGTCAGGGCAGCCCCTTAAACCTATAACAGACGCTCTCTGTTAACCCCCCTCCCTCCCCAGAGGGGAAGAGAAAGGGAATAAGGGAGAGAGACTTAGCGATTAGAAAAGGAAACTAGAACAGCTTTAATGAAAAGGAAAATAATAATTATAAAAATGGAATATATACAAATATATACAAAACCAGTATGGAACCCAACCCCCCTGATGGTAATTACATCACCGTCACCACTGATGTTGTGCAGGCTCCAGGGGAGTCCCAGACTGGGCCCCGCAGCAGACGGGAGCTGTGTTCAGGAGCTGGATTCTGGTACCGGGTTCAGGAACACGCAGATAGGATTGAAGGCAGAATGGACAGAGTCCTCCTTGGGTGCTCCAAGGAAGGAACCAAAAGAGGACCCGAGCCGAGCCAAGCAAAAGCTGGCAAAGCAGTCCAAAAGGGGAGAGAAGAGCCCAGAGACCCTTCGGGTCCCTCAGCTCTAGCCCGAATATGGCGTATATGGGATGGAATACCTCCTTGGTCAGTTTAGAGTCACCCGTCCTGTCCGCTCCTCCCTGAAGGTGCAGCCCTTCACTTTCTGCACCCCCCAGTGTGGTACACAAGACCCAGCAGTGGCCTTGGTCTGCATACCAATCCTTGGTATTAACTCTAAACATAAGGTGTTATCACTGCTAGAAGCAGACACTGTCTGTGAAAACAGGCTGCCAACTTCAGAAAGTGCAGTTAATTAAAAGAACCAAGCTGAAAAGTAAAATTACTGAACACAATTAGTTCTGTTTTCACTCAAACCAGGACACCATATCTCATTAAAACAAAACAAAACCACAATAGAGAAACAGAAAAAAATAAATTAAAAAAATGTAAGCTATCCATTGAAAAAACACAGGAAGCCTTACTCAATTTTTACAAAGGAAAAGGCTAATTCACCAAGGTGAGAAAGTTATAAGGGTTAAAAAAGGAATCTAAGTCTTGGTGTGTCCTTTAATCTTTGTCTTCTACTAACAGCTCTCTCCATTGCCAGCCTGAATACCACACACAAGTAATAGTTTAATGTTCCATGTTAGTATTCCATCTACACACCGTGGAAGGGTTTTTTTCTAGGATACGTTTCTACTAAACGTTACAACAACAAATCTTATAACAACAATATAGGTCAGTCAGCACTAGAAACATGCTATGTCTCATTATGCATTTTAACTCTCTCCTTTTCTCTTTTGATGCACAGAGAAAAAAGTATCTTGTGTAGGCTTATTCTTATTTAGAGGTACTATACAAAACTGCAGCAGTTTTACAGACCCACGATGCCATAAAATATTTATAAGGACAAACAAAAACAGTACAGCTCTTTGTAAAGCCATTTACTACCATCAGCTTTCTACAAATACTATGGAAGCTGACTGAAAGAATCCCGTGAATTCAGTAGAACCAAGACCAAACTAACATGGCACTCATGATGAACATGTTCAAATTTGAGTAAGCAGCACAACAACACAACCTCGTTGTACTTTCTTCTTCAATCACCCTACAGTCTACAACAATATTTCTAAACATCAGGGGCACAGTGAAGAAGGAACAATCCTCCTGCACATTAGCAAGAGTTTTTCCATAGTATATGCATTTCCTCTGTCTCAGCTGGTAGTGCCTGAAAACACTGAGGATTTAAGTTTTGTACAGGACAGTCAGAAACTTCAGAATAAGCAAAGTATGTCACAATTGAACAACCCTATGTGCAAGTTGCTAAAAGGTAGCAAACGCTACTCCTGTTAAAAGGAAAGGTGAAAGTCAATCCATCCTGAAGACAGCAGGCATTTTAGACTACATTACTGTCCAGAAGCTTCCCATCTATGAATATTGCCCCATTGCATTCAAAGACAGGTTTTGAGCTGAGTGGACAGAGATGTCAGAAAACCTGTTTATTCATAAAGCTCAAGATTAAATGTACTCTTTTGTTGTTAGAAGGAGGGGGATGACAAAAACAACAAAACAACCAGGGTCCACATTTCAGAATGAGAAGATGGAAAAAGTAGTAAGGAGAAGAAGTCTCTTCAGCAACTCCTACATGGAAGAGGAAAACATGGACAGCCCAGTTTTTTGTCTTTCCTTAGGACAAGCTAGTACCATTCAATTGCTTCTACCTCTGTATTCAAGACTGCAAAATTGAGGCAGGACAATTGATGCCTCCCAAAATTAGGAATAAGGAGCTAAAGCTGGCTAAATTTTGTAGCCATAACATTGGTCTAGCCTTCCCATTTAACAGCTCTGCAGTGTTCTCTTCACTCCAAGAAATTTTCCTATTCTTTGCTAGCATAGAGATCAATGGCCACAAGATCCCTCTTCTCACCCACAGGAATTTAAGACAAGATCCTCCTGTGTGGGGAGGAACAGATCAGCTTCTGCTCAGCCTCCGATAAGCAGTCCTGGCTTGTTGTTTGGTTGGTTTGTTTTGTGGCTTTTGTTTTTTTTTTTCTTTCCCTCTTCTTGGACCTTACAAAATATACTCTGGCATTCTTGGTTTCTTCCTGCTGTCCTTGTGTTTCTGGTATTCCACAGAAGAGGAAGGTTACCTGGGTATGTCCACCGGCCAGACTAAGTCACATCCATCTTTGCTAAACACAGCACACCTCTCCAACTTTATCAGGAAACACTTCACTACAGCAGAAATGACAACCCATCCTAGGACATGTGACAATGTTGGCAACAACCTGAACTACTATTTGTGTCTTCTAGCAGTGCCTTGGCTTTGAACAGCAAGGAAATGGTGCAGGAGGGACCAGAAACAATGTAACAGTTAAAATCTTGTTTCTTACGGTTTTTTTCCTCTCCAACTCTATGAACCTGCCCTCTTTTTGAGGATCTCTCTGAGCAACTGTGACATAATATTTACAAATGGGTGGATAGAGTGAGGAGAAGAAGAGCAGCATAGTTGAACAAAACATAGCCATAATGCTACCTCCTATTGCTTACTCCATATTCTCTGCTCCTGTTTTCTTTTCCTCTCCCTGGGTATGCAGGACTTCCATTGAGAAGACTGCAGAGCAATCAGAAGTTTAAACAAAGATCTTCCATGAAACTGAAGGCATTTCAACACAAAGAAAGGTAAGGTCAGAGCAAGTGGCAGTACCTGTAGGACATGGTAGACAATTTCAGCAAGACAACTGAGGAGAACTTCTATTTGGAGAATGTAAAGTAGTCATACAAATGCTTCAAAAGCATGTATTTAGATAAATAAATGGAGATAGGGAAATAAAACCCATCATCATTCATGATCCAGAAGTTAGGGGGAAGTTGCCAAGACTTCAACATATAAGCTGACGTGACAAAGTTTCTTCCAAACATCCTAGATACAGAATAGAGCTCTGACTGAAAATGAGGGAAAAGGAGAACATGAGGTCTATAAGCAACTGATAGTAGAATATTAGAGTTGATGTTTTCACTAGCCCAGCATAGATGAGACCAGGTGTGTGTCTTGCCATTGAGCATGGGCTTCCATTTGCTGCTCTGGTGGTAAAGAAAAGGGACCACACAAGCATTTCTTTCTGCATTTTTACAGAAGGTTAGCCAGGATCTCTGTGAGGAGGCAAACAGTGGGATTTTATGTCCAAATCTACTGCAGAACAGCACCACTAAAACATACCACCAAAAGATATTATTACAGTCTCATTAAACTTGGGCAGTACAGGATGAGGGAGAAGAGACAATTAACATTCTGTAACCACAAATTTGAAAAAAAAAAACAACATAAAAAAAAACCCCAAAAAAATACAAAAACACAGAAATCCAAAATAAATAAAGCAAAACAAAAAAAAAAAAACAAACCAATCACCATGGGAATAGTTAATACAGAAAAAAGAACAGCCCAAATTCACTTTATCTCATGGCAAACCCCCCCACACTCTACCCACAAGTTTCAGCCTGGAGGTAGATATCTATTCCCACCTGCAGAGCATGAGGCACCACCACCCTGGGCTGAGCTACATCCCTTTCTCAAATATGGGCACACAGCTTCACAGCTCAAGTTTGTTCAGTGGAGACAACACCACCCTTCCACTAACATAATGCATTTCTCAGCAGATTCCTACATGGCACCAAAGAGACCTTTAAAACAGTATGTGTATATGGAGAAAGGAACGGTTTGGGTGTCCCCCCCCCCTCCCCTTGTGAAAATGCAGGGTACAACTACCAGCCAATGAATTCTGGGAAGTAGGGGGACACAGATTTGAGACTTTCTTGATAAGTATCTTGGGAAACAAATGCAGTCTCCAATTGTCTGTGGGTCACAGAGTGTTATCATCTTTAATGTCCAAAATGACACTGAAATTTCATTTCCCCAACCCTCAAATATGAAATATTGCATTCTACTTGCCTTCTGGGGAAGCACAGTAATTTTTTTTTTTTCCTTCCCCTTTCTCAAATCCACTCCTGCTGTGGCTCCTTAAATATCTATTCAACCTTTCTCTCTCTCCCTTAATTTTTTACAGGATACAGCCTAGGCTATTAAAGAAATTAATGCACAATTCTCCCCTTTGTTTCTCTTCCACTCGTGCAAAACCTAAATATCAAGCTAGTTTCAAGGGAAAAGCAAACATTTACTTGGCAGAGAAAGGGAAGAAGAAAAAGCAGCTCTAGCACTGAATCTGTTGTATCCCATCAGCTCTTTAATCAGTTCCACTACCAATGTATTTTCAGTACTGTGCATCCCTAGTTGGGAAAAACAAGGTAAAGAAAACAAATTCTGAATGTAAATAGTAATTTACAGATAGCTTCAATGGAAGCAGGGTCAAATACTCCCATCTTTAAGACAGAAACACCCACGTTCTATCATTCCTGGTTTTTAACACACAAGTGTGTTATCCAGTTTACCAGGAAAGCCTCTGAAAAAAAGGTGACTTTCCCTTGATGATTACCTGGCAGATAGTTATTAGTGAGTTTTCAAGTGTCTTTTTAAGTTTGCTTATCATCTCGTTTCCAAGTAAGGAAGAACCAAAATTCCTTAGAAACAGAATATGACATCATAAGAAGATTTTGCAGAAGCCTTCCCTGTATGTCCCTTTATATTAGTCTCATCATCCATAACAAGTGTTTAAAAAGCAGAAAAACAACGATGATGCATAATGCATTGTGTCATGATGCATAATAATTAAAACCCCTCCCCCTGCTCCTGAGGTTTAAAATCTTTCCAAGTAAGCATTTCAGCATAAAGGCTTTGACAAAAACGCCATTTAGGGACTTTCAAATTTACAGCTATGCAATTTGTCATCATTTATATTACCAAGGTTTAAAATAAAAACAACAATGAAAGGAAGATAATACAATGCAATTCTACACTTGATGAATCTCCTGTTGACTAAAACCCCCTATACTTGGCAGTCAGAAAAGTTATTAACCTGCCAAATTACAGATAGAATTGGTGTATTTGTTCCCTCAGAATTCTTTAAGCAGAATATAGAATATCCCATGTTCAAGTATTAGCACAGGTTACTTGCCTTTGGAATATTGATTAGCACAACCCTTATGGGAATTATTTCACTTTTCCAAAGCAAATTAAAGATCTGAAAAGCAATTCTCAACTTAACTTCAAATGCAGTTATTTAAAAATGGATGATTAACGCAATTACTGCCTGGCACAGAGAGCACAGCTTTCCAGAGGCAGCCAGCGGAATTCACGGTTAATGCTGAAATCAGATTACCTTGAAAGAGCTCCCTTGATCCAGGAAAGAAAATATAAAATTGATACCTGGGAGCTTATTTCTCATCTGAATAACACACATTTCCTTCCCAACCATGAACTGAATTGCAGTTATATGTGCATATACTCTAGTCTGGGTTTTCTAGGTTTTTCAGACTAAAGTACAGAGAGGCACTTTATTTACTTGCATCCCTATGACTCATTTTCATTCACCTCCAAGGTTTCCAAAGTGCCTGATGAACAATGCTAATATTGCTTAAACTAAGCATTTCTGCAGGCTGTTTTCTTTAGTAATGATTCACACAACAGAAAATTAGTTTTGTCTTTTCAACTTCTATATAGCAACCTCCAGCACAGAGTATACATGTCACGTTCCTGAGCATGGCTGTGTTAACATCTTTTAAGAAATTACACCTTCTTTATTAACTGCTGAGGAACCAGCACCCATACAAGCCAAGTAAATTTCCCTGTCATCACATCCAAAAATTTGCAGCAAAGCAAGTATTTGGGCTTAGCCCTTCTAAGCTGTAGTGACTAGCCACCTTAGACTGTTCATCTGCCTTGTTACAGAGACATTTAGATCAAATACAGTTTCAAAACCAATGCAGAAATATTTCCAGTGAAACTTTATGTCAATTGCCACTCAGTTTTAAAACACCAATACATACTTCTGCTAAAATAAGGATTTGATAATGGCAGTAATACACATTTCAGGCATAATTATTTTAGTCACATTTCTTCCTATTTCAGGTTCTAAAAATGTACTAGTTTTAAATCTTTAACCAGATAGCATAAGTGATAATGAGCTGTAAATCCACAGAACTAAAATGTTGCTGGGAGCACTACTTATGACTTGTCAATCAGTATGTCTAAAAGTATATCAGTAGCCTATAAAGTGACAGGTGCATTTCTTCAGTCACATAAATTAGACCACAGACTATGAACACAAAATTGCAAAATTCTATATGCCTTTATTAATAGTTCTATAAAATGGTCATACAACAGCTTTTTTGTTTATTGACCAAGGGTAATGACTCAATGATCACTTTTTTTCTTTTCTGTATGAAGAGCAGGGCAAGCTAGCAAATGTGAGCCATTATTTAATACTACATTATGTGGCATTTCATATTCCAATCAATTTCTTAATGAATTTAACAACAGTGTAATGGGAAATGCAATTGTTAGCCAGACCCAAAAGCAAGGAACTACAAATCAAGAACAAACAATTCCTTGTTACGTGTGCTGGAAGATTTAGGACTTTTCTGTAAGGTGACAGTACACAAAATAAAATACCTTTATTAATATTTATCGCTTAAGAAGATCTCAAGAGGTCATAAATGCTACTCTGTCTTACTTCCTGGGCTCTGGAGCACCACAGCTTTCTATGGTGTGGAATAAACCATGTATCACCCATTCCAGGCAAAGGGAATTTTGGCAGTGAAAATCCACTTACAAAGAGGACTTCAAAAACACTTCCAGATGCATATATTGTTTAGAGAGAATAAGAAAATAAATAAATGGTATATAGAGAGGTTTCTGTCCAGAAGTATGAATATTTGTCCTTCAGTTGTTAATATTTGCCATGGCATCCTCCAGGAAAGACTCTTCGTCTTGCCACAAGACTCAGAGTTCAGCAATTTTGTTTATAACATTCTTATCCCAGTATGAATCTCAAAAGACAACTTACATGCACTAAAAAAAAAGAAGTGTACACTAGATCACCACCAACTGCTCATATCCAACACATACAAAACACCTGTATTATGCTTGAATGGTTATAACAGAAGAGAACAGGCCTATCAGATTCTTTTAGGAGCCGATTCCTCATGTGGTTTAGGTCGAATTGTACAGTGTTTTAGGGCTAATGCACCCACTTTTAATCAGATATAATCAACTGGCTAGGGTCTCATAAATGAGAAAATTGAAACGGTTTGGGTACACCGAAAAGGAAAAATAATTCAAGAGGTACATTTTCACTATTTTACTAATGCATTGCTGTTCACATAACCTGTCCCTTGAGAACTTCAGTTGTGAAAGGACACATTTCCTCAAACATTTGCACATTATGATCATGTACCACAGCACAACTAATTAAACACCACTTTGCTAGGACCTTCATATTTGCTAGAGCCTGTCATGATCAAAAGTTATTCATTCTTGGGTTTATAGAAGTACATACACTCACTATGAAATTGCATGCCAGAGTTTGTTCTTGAGCTTTTAAAAAAATATTTTTTTCTATGATATTTCCTCAAAGTTTATTTGCTGAGTTGCTAGTAAAATATCACTAGTCCCAGATGTATGATTTCTGGTTGATAAAATTAAATCACTCCAATTCTCTTTTCTGTGGAAATTTCATTGATCTGATCTGTGATCTCTTTCTTTGCCAGAAAGCATTCTTCTGAATATTCTTTCTGACCATACTGCCACATACATACCCTGATCTGATGAAAGCGCAGGCAAAACTTCAAAGAAATATTGACTTTGTAGTGCACATTTATTTTCATTAAGTCAGTTTTTCCAAGAGGGAATAAAAGTCAGTCAAGTCACTCCAGGTGTTTGATTCGAAGCTTCTGACAGAGCTAAAGTAAAATTTCTTATTCAATTTTAGTCATCTCTGAGGATGGATCATCCCTGAATATTTACTTTTCTGGTGTGACTGGGGAAGGACAGAAAGCAGAATGGTTGGAGAAAACTAAGTTGAAGCACAGATGCATTGCTATCCTAAATTTCAAACCAATTTGTTAGGCCTGACAAGTGCTACATAATAGCACCAAAGGCAGCCTTGGGCAGGACAGAGGAGGAAGTAGACTTTCCTCCTGAGGTGAGAGGTAGCACTACACTAGCTGTTGTTAATGCAAGAGGAAAAAGCAAGGACAGGAAAATGTAAATTTCTGTTATTTCCAGACAATAAAAAAAAATCTTCCATACATGTGTAGTCCAGAGTTTAAGTGTACACAGCAGCTAAGTAGTTTCAATGTAGTAATTCCACTTGGAAAATACAGCATATGGGTTATCCAGTGGGGTTTTCCCCCCTCTCCCCAAACGATCTTATTTCTGCTCTGTTTAGTTGTTGTTTCTAGGCATTACTAATTGTCATTCATGGTAAATATAGTCAGCTGCTCATGGACCCAAATCCAAGAATTAGCTGCAGGCTTTTCTTAGAACAAAACAAAACACAAAACATCCAGGTTTCTGTGAGAGGAGCATTTTCTCACTCTGATAGCCTCCTGCCCCTCACTCTTGAGATGTATAAAGAATAATTATTGCAAACAGCAGATAACTGAGACACCTGGAAGGTACAGGAGGTTTTCAGAGAGTAATGCTGAACAGGACTCTAACTGCATGTACTTCTCCCAGACTGTGCATTCACATGAGCTGAGGGCAGCCTGAAGCTGCACCTGATATAAGGCATACTTGCAAGCAAAAACAGGACAAGAAGGAGGTTGATAGTATTTTCCTAAGCATGCTACAATGCTTCACTGTCCAACACAAAAAGCAGTAATTTCTGGAGGGATGTAGGGGGGAAGTTTTTACCAGTCAGTGATGCAAACTAAATAAACAGGCAGACTGATGAATAAGTGTACCAAGAAGAAACCTTGGGGTGATAGTCTCTCCAGTGTTGGCACAAGCTTCAAGTATTATGAGAGGAAAGGGTCTGTCCCAGTTGCAGACCTGGTTTTTGTCTTCTCCCCCCCATCAGGTGTAACTGTGTACAGCCCTGACCACACTACCACAACTCCAGCAACTGTGAAGAGCAACCTGATCTGAAAAAGCTGAGCTGATACTAACTTTAAATGAGTACACTCAGTGTAATCAAACAAACCAGCCAACCCCAAATACATTGAGAACTGTGAAGGTCAGGGAGAGAAGTGAAGAGATTGAGAAAGGCTTACATCCATTAAAACCAGTCAAGGAAGTGTGACTGTTTCCCAGAAAGGACAATATATGCGTCAGGCAGAACACCAACGGCTTGACAAATATGCTAGTACTAAGGGTTGTTTCAGCATATGTCTGCAACAAAGAATATGGAAACCTTCAATGCCGGATTCAAAGAGAAGGAGAAAGGTCAAGTTTCTGTGCAAGACTTAAGAGACTTTAACTGTGGTCAGAACCTCATATTGTCTCAATGTCTCTCCCCCCAAAGACAGACCTTCCTCAGAATCCTTCTTTTTATGTTTGTAGCTACAGGAAGGCGAGAAGACAGACTAACTACAGTCCAGATACATTTGAAGCAGAGCTCAATATATTTAGGAAGAGGTCTTGTGGACCTGGGAGGTGTCATCTTATCCACTGTTACCAGTATTTATATAAAAGATATCACTAGATAAACAGGACTTAAGCAGGTGATGCCAGTAGCAAAGAGAGCTAGTGTATTTTTGTATACAGCATTTGGAGAGGTTGCCCCTTCCTTCTTAGCTTAGGTTTTCTTCTTGAATGAAAATCAGTAGTGACCTCTGCTGCTAGATTATCAGCATATGTATTTTCTAGGGAAAGAGCGAGGACTATGCAATAACAGAGAGATGGCATTTTCAAAAGGGTATTCATGCTGCAGAATATGAATTCCTCTATGTCTAGGAGTCTGAAGCTCCAAGGATATTTACATTCATGCAGAAGAGCTCTTGCCAGGTCAGCACAGAAAGTGCCCCCATTACACAGACAGGAAAGTGAGTTAAAGACTTAGAAGGCAATGGGTTTTGGAGCACCCCATCCTCCACAGCCATTTTACTAGTTTCTTAGCTGAATATCCTTCCCCTAATCCAAGATAACCTTTACAAAGCTGACCTCTGTCAGATCACAGATGACATTTGCCATAAAGAAAAAGAGCAGGTGTATGATTTGTTCACATGGAATATCTACTGCACTTCCCATATTTTAGCTTATTTTGCAGTAATGTCCTCAAGCTTAAGTCACTTACCCAGGGGCTAGGCAGAGTCTGAGGACCTGTCCACATAGGGATACTCAGGAAATTAATCTGAAATTAAACTTTAAAAAAGAATGAGCTAAGCAGCATCCTAAGCTAGCACTTTCATTTAGAATTAGATCCTTAATTCAGCTTAGCCTAATTCTTTCAGTTCTAAAATGGGGTTGTTGACACAAGCCTACTTCCAGATCTATTTATCTGAATCAGTTAAAGGCATTAACTGCCTCCAGGTAGTCATCACTGCTTTCCAGATGGATGTTTCTACCCCACACAACTACAACAGCAGAGTGATTCATGCAAGTAGTCCTGCTTACAGGCAACTGTATCAGCTACAATTTAAAACAGGAGGTTTGCATTCATCAGGCCTCTTACTGAAAGGGATCAGGGATCATTCACGCAAACCACTACTCTTGGGATAACTTGCAGGGGCAATAACCCCTCCCAGCCATGTAGGAGTAGAGAGCTGTAGGTTGTAACTTCTGAAAACTACACAGATGTTTATAGAACAAGCATCTGCCTACAGCCTGGTCAGAGGGAGTAAGCAAGTGGGGCAATTGCCTGGGACACCCACTTGACTAACCAGGGCAAAAATGTAAATCAGTGAGCCAAGGGTGAGTGTGAGACTGAGAGGGTAAGGTCCCTGGCAAAGGACAAGCCTGAATTCATTGACAAGGCATCAATTTCCTTAAACTAGAAGCTTGATGAGATGTCAATATTCAATTGCTGCTACACAGCTGCACTTTAAAGACCAATAGTATGAAGGTGGTTTTGGCCTCTATGACCTTAATTATGGAAACTCATTTACCCCATGTTGTTTTATAGTTAGTAATAGGTTGTAACATGCCAGTCACCTCACAGGTAAAATTGTTTCCTAGACAGTCTGAAAGGAGTGAAATAAGACATTATAGGAGCTCTATGAATCTGTGACAGATTTTAAGGTAAACAAAAGGAGGCAGAGAGAAAACATCCTTTACATCCCTATTCCCTTGCTCTACCTTCCCACACCTGGGGTACAGCAAAGCTAAATCCCCCTAGACAGGTCTTGGCAACCCTGTGTTCAATCTGTCTCACACTTCCCCTGAGATAAATTCAGAAGAAGGAGAGAGGGGGAGAGGGAGGGAGGTTGCTCCATGATGGGCTTTTTTTCACCGTAGAATGGAAACAAACCAGAGGATTTAAATTTACCATCCTCTATCTGAACTCAAGCCTCTTATTACTATCAAATAGTCTCTGTCAGAGTAAGCCACTAGTGTTCAGAGATAGCATCCTACCGCCACAAAAATGTCAGTCAGTTAACACATCTAGCTGTGTAACACCTATTTATATTTAATATTCAAAGCCAAAGTACCCCCTCTTTAAAAGTTTTTGTTATTGTCTTTCTTTTTCTCCAAAATGTAGAACTCAGCCATGTGAAAGAAAATAATCTGAAAATGCAGGACCCCAAAGACAAAGAAAGCAATGCTGCAGCTAAGCATTAATCTCTTTGTGGCACCAAGGTTATAAATTCACAGTGTTCTTCATTCTACACCCTTACTAGAGATTATCTCCTACAGTTGACATGCAAAAATAAACCTGGATGAAAAGGGAGTGGAAAGCAGGTAGCAGAAGAAAAAACAAATTTCTTCCTCTCTCTCACAGAGAACAATTTGTTCTGCAGAGTGTCTTCTGGACATACATACATGTATATATATTTCAGCTTTGAAAAGGGAAGAATTATTTGGGGAAAATACTACTCAGAATGGAAACAAAGGATTTAGCTGGGCCTCAGTGCTTTGCTTTAGCAACTTGTGAATGGGACATGAGGTGTGTGTATATTAACAGGAGAGAAAAAAAAACCACAACAAACAAACCCAACACAAAACTTGGACCCTTTCCCCCCCTTTTCATAATCCCTAGGAATATTCAGATCATCCAGGCAGAATCTGTGTATTTCTGGTTCTGTTCAGTAGAGTAGAAAAACAAAAAGCCCTTTCCTCTGTTTCCCAGCATCAGAAGGAAATGTAGAGGCTTTTAATACAGAAAATCCATTACATACAGGAAAAGGCAAAAGCCTCGTACCAAGCTGCAAAGAGTAACGCTTAAGCGCAAGGCATTCAGGCGATGGAAATGCATTCAGAGCGTTTAGCACATAGGATTAATCGAATTATAATTTAATCATCTGATCAAACACTAATTAGCATAATCACTTGAGGGGAAAAGCTGCTAGAGGAACAGACGAAAAAAACACCTTGGGCACTCAGCACATTTTAATGACGCAAGATCATGCACAGATTTTTTTTTTTTTCCTTAATAAAACACAGAGATTGAGGATCATAGTGCTGAAGAAGCAATTTAAATATTCCAGTCCTAGATCACATACAATTCTCCAGCACGGAAGATGTTGAAGCTGCTTCTGCAAAGCAGAATTCAGAATTAAAGAACAGCTGTAGAAGCACAGGACCACTACGCTACCCTGGTTTGCCATGTAAAGATTTGAGCATGAGCACACATTTTGGCCCACAGTGTTCCCCTATAATCATCACTCACTGATTCCTCCGGAGTCTCCCACATGAATGTTTAACTATAGATTGCTTAGATGACCTTCAGGGATACAGCAAAGTATTAGCATCCTTTTACAAACTGCATTTGAAGTAATTAGTCTAAATCAGCTGGGTTTTTTTGGCTCAGGGCTGGGGAGAATGGGAAAGCAAGAGATATTAAGGGAGATTTTCTGGGTAATATTGTCTAGCTTTCCTAATAATATCATGCCATTCTTTAAAAGCATGAATTTGGAGACACCAGAAAAAAAAAAAAAAAATCACCCCTGATGTTTACCCACACGATGAAATGACACTGGTGTCTGGAGAGTGGGCAGGAAGAGATGAACAGACAGAAGGAAGCCTGGAAGACTGTATGGGAAGAAGGAAGGAAGGAGGAAGCATGACATTTTGTTGGGGGGTGGAGAGGAGGCGAAGGAGGGGGGGTGGTGAGAAAAATCTTAGAGGCTGTCTTTTGTTTGACTTTTTACACAACAATGTAATTGCATTATTAAGAATAAATGTTTAGCTTTTCAAATAGATAATCCTTCTGGACACTAAAAATATTTAAATGTAATGAAGTGCAACATTTATAGATTGGACTTCGAAAAAGTTTCCCTACAATATTATGGAAGGAAGCAAAATGATGAGCTGCTTACCTACATTTTAAAGACACCATACCATACAGGCTCAGCTGTGAGCTAAATTAAATTGATTATCCCTCTCTTACAGAGCTATTACTAATAATCCTTTCATCTTCTGAAAATGACTGCACATTAATAAACTAAGATAACCCATTACAGCATAGGGACGGTTTACTCCAGAATTCCTTCATACTGGGCACCCTACTACGTGCAATCGGTATGCACAGTCTGGAAACTCTCACGAGCATAGCATGCAACTCTCCACTGCAGGTGACAATTCTAGAAAAGACTCCAGCAACAAACAGTTTGTCACTTTAAAGCACTGTTACACTTTTAATAAAAAAGTGACTGATAAACTAATAGGCAATAAATTTGTTTCTAACTAGCATAAAGGTAGAATCACCATACTACATGCATTCCTGTCTCAAAGAGAGAGATTGTATACCAGCGTACATGGAGTCCACTTAATTAAAATGGAAAAGCATTTAATTTAAAAGTTTTAAATTTATGGGTTTTTTACATAACTTCTTCATTTTAAATATCTAACTTTAAATTCTTGTTTGCTTCTTACTGGGGCGGGGGGGGGGGAGAATTAAAAAAATTAAAAGCAAAGCCAGGAGATTTTGCATCACCTCACAAAGGCTACAATATGACAAAGTGAGAGAGAAGCGACAGAGTTGGTGACACTACTTTAGATAGTGCCATGGTCAGAGATAGACTGGAACACAAGACAAACAACCCCATCTCCCCAAACCCATCCCTAAGTCTTTCGTCTCTTCCTGTCCTCTCAAAGGGCAGCAGTCCTGAACCAAATGACACTATTGCTTGCTGGTATCAGAAGTGCAGCTCCCCATATCATCTTCTTTCTAACCTCAGCAGAGTACCAGCACTGTGTCATGTCTTAATGCCTTTATTTTCCACATGCTAGCTATTACATATGTGCTACTTATTTTAAATAAGATCCTCTGAGCACGCCAAATGTATGAGTTTTATGAAATGCCAGAGCTAAGGTGCTCAGCCACCTTTAATCCTCTGCTCCAGTTATTCCGATATGCATCTACACCAGGGACTGAAAGTAGCAGAGAGAATGTGGGGAAGAAGAGTAACTGCAATACACAGTGGGCAAACAAAGCTGTTATCTTTGAACATGACCAAGACAGAAACACAATGTACTGATCCAAAAAAATCCTCAAAACTTCTTGAAATTAAGTAGTGGTTTGACTACTATTATTTAGCTGTGGAAAAATGTTTTAAAAACCTTATTAACTCACTTTGTAATTACTGAAAATCAGCATTCTCTTATTCTATAGAAATGCATTTTGAGATGTGGTAGGAATATTATAATTGCTTTTATCCACTAGGGACTAACTTTTGAAGATAATAAATAGGTGCTGAACTGCTACAGTATTATCAGACCAGCATTTCTTTTTCCTCTGCATTGCCTTCACATGTGCCATCAGTTAAGACATTCAGAAAGGCCTCTAGCTCTGTCACTAGTGAAACAAATGCAGCTTGAGCATTTAACAGGACAGTCATATCTCTCTGAAGCTGCACTGCTCCTTCTCAAGCATGAACACACTAGCTAAAAGCTAAAAACAGTGCAGAAAGGAAGGAGATTGGACAGGATTTTTACTCTAGACCAGGATGCTAAAGCTAAAACCTAAGCCATCTTTTCTTCCCCAGGAAAAGAAAAAAAATAAAAACCAAAACCCACATTCCATACTCCAGGCTGTGTTCCCACCATATCTGTACAGTCTTCTTCAGAACTCATTACACAAACAGCTCTCCAATTTGTTGTAGAGACAAAGAGCTGCTCTCCAATGTGGCAGCAACCTGATGTGTTCAAGACATCCTCCTCTACCCAGCCGTGCTCTCAGACAAGTGCCTTCAGAGAGGGCCCCAGAAGCAAGGCTGGATGTTCAGGAGCATGCGCTGAGCAGACCCCCATTGCACCAAACATGCTGGTTCTCTAGCTCCCAACAGCTGAACAGCAAATCATGACTGCCAGTGCTTCTCTGAGAGCCTGACAGCTCAGCCTCTGTTTCAGAGGATTAATTATCTCCCTCCTGCCCAATAAAGGAGCTCATCTCCTTCCTTCTTCACTCAAATAAGGGACTTGCACATCTTACCCTACAGCTGCACTGACATTTGCGGATTGCTTTCCGCCCTTGATGCCCCTCACCCCTCCAAATCCATTTGTTGCCTCAGGGAAAAATCTTTCGCGGACAGAAGAAATACTTGTGCTACCAAAATAAATATAAATTACTGTAAGAATAAGATGGAAAGAGGAGGGATTGTAGGCCTCAAATTAACCTTTATCACAGATGAACTAGCACAAGCAGATGCATATGAAAGAAAAATCTGATTGAAAGACAAGGGCAGTTAGGAGTTTGAGCTCCCCCTCGCTAGGCACATTAGGATCCATGCAGTGCACCAGCTTCCTCCCTGGCATAGACCAGCAGTCAAGATGGAGTCCCAAAGCTACATGATGTTTTATTCCTCATCCACAGATTCCTCTTTCAAGGGAGCCGGCTCAGCCTTGCCTTCCACACTGCAGACTGAATACCCTCTTCCCCCCCTCTTCTCTAGGCACCCCTTTGGAATTATATGTATTTACAGAAAGCTGAGAATAAAAAGCTCCAGTCACAGTTGACATGACAAAAGACATGGCGAGCATCCATCACTTCAGTACCATAGTGAGATGAACCTTACTTTGTGCTTTCCCTTGCAAAGATAAAAATCTGTTTTCTAGAACCCCTACAAAACAGGACTGTAGAGAAGGTCATCGCGGTGGAAGAGAAAACTTCAGGTCACACAACAAAAATAGGAAGAAAAGTACAAAGGAAAGCTTCCTAACTATATACAGCTAAAGGAATTAAATAGTACAAGGCAGACCTTTAGACACTTGGGAATTACTTTAATATGCAAAAAAAACCCCTCTATATTAAAGATCTACTGATATATCTAGGGAACGTGTAATTCGGTGACAGTTTCACAAATTACCTCCTTATCATGCGACAGCAAATGCCTCACTTTGTGCTTTACAACTGCAGTTGTAACCCAAACTATGCTTGGCCTGTCTAGAAATAATATGTGAACTGTCCTTTAAACTGCCCAACAGAAAAGCCGCCTAATGGGAGGAAAAAGACTCAGCTACAGACTGTTCAGTGTGTGCAGGATCTTCTGGATGATGAACCATAGGAGGCATTTTCTGTTTAAACTGAGGTCTATCTAAAGCCTGAATATAATATTTTCCACCTCAGTCCCATTCCAGGGACAACAGAATCTACTTTTCATAAGAAAAGGACTTTGTCAAGGACTTCCTCTGTCCTTAGCTCAAGCCAGAAGTAGTCTAACAGCACATCACAAGCTCACCTCTTAGTTTCCAAGTGGCTGACTTCATGCATTCACACTATTTTGCTAAGTCAGGGCCAAAATTCCAAATAACATTCCCACAGAAAACCCCAAAAACTTAAGAAGGTGATACTGTAAACCAAAACCAACAACAAATAAAACTCCAACACACAATGATTTCTGATAGAAAAAAAATCATGTAAGAGAATATAGCAAAAGCTAGAGCTTACATTTTATGCATCACCTTTACACAGTCTGGGGAAAAAGTAACCAACTAGCATTTTGGTTATCCTACCATGTGATTTGTGCAGTCCAGTATATTCCGTAACACAGCCAACATGGGCTCCTTCAAGTCTGCACTTCTCAGCATCCCAGCATTTGGTATTTGAACTCCATACTAACTCCTAAACCTCTAGGAAACTTTATGGAACAACGACATATTATCATGGAGATACTTCTAATGAACAGAACTGAAAATGCACACTTTAATCAGGTCCCTTAATTCTGTAGCACCTATAAATTGGCCATGCAGAACTGTCACCCTAAAATACTGAGACACAAACACCCTTAGTGTGCAAGCTTAGCATAAGCCACTCATTTGTAAAACCATATGGGAGGATTTCACACCAACTGATATTTATATAGACAGAGCAACCCTAATAGACAGAGCAACCCTACAATCTTATCTATAGAATCACTGTGAGTAGATTATGTCGGTAGGCAACTATTCACAGCTACAAAGCAACATAGTTATATTATAGTTGTATTGAAAGATCCCTGGTCTTTTCAAGAATCACATTGCTGATAATCTTAAAACATCAGAGGGCTCCCCAAAATTTATTAAAAAAAAATTACTTCAGATGACAGTTACTAATTATAATTTTTAGCCTAGTACAAACACAAGTCTTAAGCCATAAACCTTCTGCATGGGATTATCATGCAATTAACTGGAAGAAAACAGAATCAGTATGCTTGAACAGCAAAGCAAGTGCCAGATTTTCCATACACAGTAGCTTTTAAGCAATTACAAGGTATATAGATTTTTTTATATATATATATGTCTGTATATAATTTTTTTTTTTTTTTTTAATCTCAGAAGGAACAGTGTCCCTGTCATACTAGATTAAAAGCAACATGAGCAGGATGGTTGGGCTTCAGCTCTCACAGTGGTGTGCATGTAGAGGCTTTGGATGTCAACAGGACCAAAAAAAAATTTCTTAGGTGATCCTTGTATATGTCTTTTTATCTGCCACATCGACATGTAGCAGGGAGATATTTTCAGATGTGCTCTCAGGCTGCCTCATGGCCTGTGGTCCTGTGCTGGTTCAGAGTCTGTCCTTCTCGAAGGTTCGGCAGAGGCACATCAGTGATTCAGCTCGGGTCACCGAGCTGCTCTCTCCCTCAATTACTAGGAAGCTCCAGGGAGGCTGGTGTTTAGTATGGAGGTGACTCTCTTTCTCAAAGCCTTTGCATTTAAAAATGGCTTTCTATAAATAGGATTGCTGGCTCACTCTTAAATCTTAGTCCCTGCCTTCTAAGTAAAAATAGCTTAAATAGGGATGCTGGAAAGACTTGTTAATCTCTGTCATCCTGTCTGTCCATCTATTTGCCTGTCTTTTTCTTCAGGATGTATCATAACATTTGTTGCCCACTCCACACTGACATACCCTAGTTTCTCTTTCTGATGAGTAATCTGGTGCCATAACGAAGAAAAAAATACTTATGAGGTAATAATTTTTTACTGAATGGCAGTAGAAAAAGAAAAGCAATGACAAGAAAACCCTTCCGTGTTAACAAGTACCTGAGGAATCTGTGGCTTGTTCTTAAAGAGGTTCTCTTCAGTGCTCAGAAATACTGTGCTGTGAAAGGCTCTTATGAAATACCTCCCATTTTATGTTATTTTATTTTTTAAAATACCAATTGTTTGATGAAACACTTTTAACAGACAAGGAGGTGAAGATTAAGAAGATAAGGTTTCTTTTGAAGAATAACATAATTTGAAATTTTTTTAACCTGTTATGAAATCAAAGAAAATAAGGAAGTGTTGATAAAAAAAATCAAAATCTCAAACTATATTGTCAAACAAGTACTTTACCTGAATACACCTACACATTCACCTTGAAATCAGTAAGTATTCTGATCTACAAACCCATATTGCTTAAATTTTTTTTTTTAGTACTATTAGAGTTTCAACGGCTCAAAAGCAGTATTTTTTTTTAATCAAATAATTATACCTTAGAATAATTAAGGTGAAAATAATGTGGTTTTTTTCTGTTTTCTTCAGCTTTTAAAGTGAGAGCTGGAATTACTGGCTTTCCCACTGGAAATCTGAAAAAGCCCTGGACTGAGAGACTGATATATGGTGTACTCCAACTAAAATCAAAGGCTAAATGAGTGGTATGTTCCAATAGGCCTTGATCCTATGCACATTTTAACTTGTCATTAGATTAAATTTTAAGGGGAAAGGAAAGAACTACAATTATTTTGCTCCTGAATCCACCCCCAACCCCCTAAAGTTTAGTTGCTTTGCTTTTTGGTTACTTCACTGTTTATAAATAGGTAAACATGATTATGTCTCCATCCCAAACAAGCTCTTCACCTGAGGGAGCAGCATATTTCTTAAGATGCTCACCCAGCCAAATACACAAAAATTTGAGATCCAGCCTGAGCCTAACTCTTTTTGTAACCAGAGCCTTACACAGCTCATGAGCCAGAGGAACTTTCTGGACAAGCTACTCCAATCCCACAGGATTTTCCCAAATAATTCAATTTATCAGTATATTACATGACAGGAGTTTACTCAAGAACAAACAAAACTAAACCCCACTTATAAACTTTTCTGGATACAGAAGCACTGAAGAGATGCTTCTGAAATCACAGTACAGATCTGTAAGCTATTTAACAGGATCTATGGTTTGGGTTTTTATTAAAACAAAACAAAAATTAATGGAAATCAACTTCACTTTAAGCCATTACCAAAAACACCTTCATTGTCACACACATCTGATATTCAATGCTATGGAAAGAAGATGCAGCATCCACCGGCTGAAAAGTTCAGTGATCATTGATAGAAAAACACAGATAAAATGCCTCCTTTCGTCATTGTCTCTCTTCCCAGGGCTTTTCAGAAATGCTGCCAGACTCGCATGGTTTGCTGCCCACTAGTGTTGTGTGGCCCCAGCTCTTCGCCGCTGTACATGCAGCACAGCACACTGCCCACCCCAGGCAAGAAAACCATCACCAGACAGCCCCAAAACCTGGGGATCCGTGCACTATACGAGCTAAGGAGAAACAATAGATATTTCTAATCTGCTTTGACTGCCTAGCTATAACAGGTTTTCTCTATTTGGTGTTTGATTAATAGCAATTCATAGATTGAGTAACACCAGATAGAAAAACACCATCAGCTGTTCTCTTCCATCCACAAACATAAACCAAGCTAAATGCTTTCTGCACATGCATTAAACTTTCTAAGGTATGGATTTGTTACACATAAGCTATACATGTATTACAATATGTTTCTACAAAGACAGATGTTTGCTCTTTTCCTTAAATGTTTCATTCTCAACACTGAAAGTCACCATTTTCTTTGGGAAGTGTCATTAGTACCATCATTGCTTTCACTACTCATTCTCCAGCCAAACTTCTGCCCTCAGTTCAGTGTGCTCCTTCCTAGTCTTCCAATGGGTTGCTAAAACCCACGTTGATAAATAAAAGGAAGAGAAAGAATTCCATCAGGAAATAATTGTAATTTAAATTTATTTTTAGTGTCGTCTGTACTGTATTGGGTGCCTCCTGATACCCAGCTGATTCCTGCAGAACATTCATAGACAACAGGCATAAAAGAAATGCAGCCAGAGAGAAGCCTGCAAACGAGTTCAGCGCACCTACAGCAGAGACTGATTCCAAAACATACTCGTTTCTGAAAACAGCATCCTTATTCAGAATTAACTTTATCACAGTAATTATAATAAAGAGCCAGAATTTTGAAGGAGGCCTTTCTCCCCTCACAGCCTCACCTACCTTCTCCCTCTAGGTAGTGAAATGCTCGCTTACTAATTACAACCAGGCTACAGTAGACTTTCACTGTTCATTTTACATGCTTGCTTCTGGAATACCTAGATATAGTAAAGTGGAAGGTAGCATAGACATAATAACCCCGAAGGTAACTCAAAGCATTGCTCGGGATTGTAACTGCATGACTCAGGCTTTCAAAGTGGTGAGTTTAGCTGCATAGCTCTCACTGATGTCTATATTGTCCCACACACTCACTAAGGCTGCAGTGCATTTATGGTAAATAATTAGCTGTATTTTTAAGAAACTCACAGCTATAAGAGTTTAAAGCCATTACAAAATCTAAAACCTTCACCCAGGTGTTTGGGAAGTTTTTGTTTCAGGCTTCAGAAATACTAATTGGATACAACAGCATGTTAGTATTTTATTGTCCCCAGAAGGAAGCTATTTCACAAATATAAAGCCTACCCAGTGACACTGCTCATATCTAATTGACAAAATATATTTGTGCTGGGTGACTAAAGGGAAATATGGGGGCCAACCTTGATATTGTTATTCAGATGGTTTCCATTATCTTCAACAGAAATTTAGCCTAAGACAGCAACTATTGGGTTAAACCTATAATGTGTGGGGTTATTTTTCAAGCTAATTCTCCCCTCAAAAGGAAAAATCAAACCCAAAACCCAGGAACCCACCCTCCAAGAATAAAAAACAAACCAACAACAAAAAATTAACATAAACATGAACAATCTCACACATTTTAAAGTTAATTAGATTGAGTTGTAACACATAATTGAAAACCACTCATATATGTTTGTGTTTTAAGTAAATATAGTACGGTTCCATAAGGGGTTCAGAAGAGGCAATGCAGAAGCCAAGTAACCTTCAGTAGTCTGTTCCCCCCTGCCCCAGATACAATCATAGAAGACTACTATCTCTCACACTATGGAGTTCAGCTATATAGTTAAAGATAGAATAATGAAAATAAATGTGTGTGACATATCTAGTTATATACGCAGTCATTTTCTTCAAAGAGATACATATCTGATATGACATTGGATTAAATCTGAAGTCTTTTAAAAATTTTAATCTCTGACTTTTGACTCTGATATCATAGTCCAAATAAGAGTTACTAATAAATAAAATCAAGTTATTCAGCTTCAACATGAAGTTAGGTGCCATTTTTTAAAAATTCCTTTAAAAAGATCCTAAATACATATGCATTTTTGACATCAAGTGTGATGTTGAAAACAAACACACTTCTTAAGTTGCAAAGAATCATTGAACTATCCACTACATATTTCTATAATGTTTTCATGTTAAAGTATTACCATACACAAAACCATTTTATTTTGGTAATCTAGATTCACAAGTGTATAAATGTTGCTGTGTGGAAGTATAGAATCTATGCAGATGCATCTATTATTTACATGTTATATTATCAAACCAGAAAAATGTTTTAGGATACAAATTCATATTTGACTGTGATCCAAAAACACATGGATACTGAAAGTGAAATTGCTGCTGACTTCATATATCAAGAAATAAATGAACATGATTTTCATAGTATTTCAACCTCATAAAGCAAAAATTATACTGTTTTTCAAAAACCCTGGAAGAGGGTAACTAACTGGCTTACAACATAAAATCTATAGTATCAGTACAGTAAACAAAAAAAACCTTCGGGGTTTTTTTGTTTTTTTTTTTCCCAAAAGACATAAGATTTATGGACAGAAACAGGATTCTTGCCTATGCAAATCTAGTTTTAAATGAATAGCGCCAGCAAGAGCGTTATACTTTCAGGCTGATTCCATCTGTCTTATTAACAGAAAATCTCTCCAGCCGAGGTATCTGGTCGAAGAGGATAGGGTGAAAGGCACAATGCTGCCTGTCAAAAAATAATTACATAAATAAATAATTTTTTAATTTTAAAACTTGTTGCCATTGTCTTACTGCTGAAAGAAATACAAAATTTTAAAGTTTACAGTCTGGGGGTTTTCAACCATTTTGCATTCTGTGGCACTTGGAAGATGAAAACATTTTTAAATAGCCCTAAATACACATTTAAGATTCACCTCCTAATTTATGATCTATCCAGCTATTCACATTGGACTGTCCATGCCTGTCAATGTATTTCCTCATTCAGCGTATACTTAAGATGACGTGAAGGCACACTGATCCAGCATTCAGTCCTCACCCTCTTCTAGAGGTTCAATTATTTGTATCTCGCAGGAAAATCTTACACTTTGCCCTGTGCTTCTCTCACATTAATTCAATACAAGAAACATTTCCCTATTCTACCTGCTTTGCCTGTTTTGAGAATTGTGTACTTAATCTTCCTGATTTGACTATCAGGATGTAACGCGTTACAGGCAATGCTACATTCTCAAATCTGAGGAGGCGATGTAATAGCATAGCTAGAATCCCAGACGACAGCATGATTTGCTTCCTGTCCTTAAAACTGCAATATTAATATGCATTTTAATAAAAGTTATGTAGTTTAAACATATTTTCACTTATTACATGATTTTTAATCACATATATCTGATGTTCCAAAATACTCCCCCCACACTATTTTAAAAAAAAAAATATTAAAAAAATCAAAATCCAGCAACTACAATAAATGTTTGTCAATCAAAGAGTTGCCAGAATGAAGAGGGAAAATAAAAGAGAATAGGTTTACCCTTATTCTATTTCCACTCTAATTTCCTCTTCCTAACTTTATAATTGACTAGGTCTTCAACATTTTCAGATGATGTAATGCTTCTCTGTGCATATTTTTACATAAATGAGTGAGGAAAAAAAAATACAGAGCAGGTACCTTTACAGTGAAATGATGAAAAAGAAACAGTATTAAAAACATCCTTAAATATATATATATAAATTGTTAGGTGAAAGCACAGGGCAATTAAAAAGGAAACGAAACGTAAAGGAAGCAATATCTCAATGCAAACGCTTAGGATGAAAGACCTTCAAAATAACCCCAAGTACTCAGATGGATTTATACGGCACTTAGCAAAATTCTGTACTTTTCCAGTTGAGAAGGAAAGAAAAGGAACCTCTATCCTTGCCTCTCTGAGCACCGTCTTATTGCGAACGAGGCAGGCATACAGTAACGTGGCTAGGTTATGGGCTGTCACTTTGCTATGTAAGATAGTTTAAATGATTACAGAGCGATCTTCACCCTTCCCCTCACGGCTGCTAACAACCAGCGCGACGCTTTAAACACAAAAGGCACAACCACGACCCGCTCCCCTTCCCGGGGAAGAAAAAGGGAAAGGGAGAGGGAAGGAGCCCCCGGGCGCTCACCATGCGAGATGCTGTGGAGCAAGGCGACGGCCAACATCCACATGCCCCCGCCGCTCCCCCGCTCCCCGCTCTGGGCTCGGGCTCGCCCTCGCCCGCCGCGCCCACGGCCGGGCCGGAGCTGCCAGGCAGCGCGCACCGGGTCCGGCCGCCGCCGCCTCCCTCTCCCTCGGCTGGTGGCTGCTCGGAGCCTGCGGGGCCGCTCGTCCGCCCAGCGAGCGCTCAGCCCCGCCTGCAGCCCCGCGGCTCCGCCGACACTCGCCGCCCGGCGCTCGGGCGGGGGAAGAGGCAGCCGGCGGCGGGGGCGGGAGGCGGGTGCGCGGCGCCCAGGTGTGTCCTTGGCTCAGGGAGGCGCCCGCAGGTTGCCGGGGGCAGGGCCACAGGTGACAGAATCCTCCGGCGCGGGCACAGGAGCATCCCCGGCAGCGGCCGGCCCCGAGCCGCGGCGAGCCGGCTCCTCACACGCGTCCCTCCGGCCCGGCGGCAGGCAGGCGGGCGGGCGGGCGCATCTTCCCTCTCCTGCGGCTCTAATCACGTTGAGCCCGCCGCTAACCTCCCCTGCCTCCCAGCGCGGCGGAGGGCAGCGTTAACCCCAGCGCCGGCCCCGCTCGCTCCCAGCCCTCTGCAGTCTTAAAGCACCACAAAGTCGCCACAGTGGAAAAAACCAAGACCAGTAGAAGAAGGCAGCGGAATATCCTGCCTCTCAATAGTTGGCTGAACTGCGTCCGTTTGGCATCAGCTGAGTTGTATATGACTAATGTGTTGACAAGGGGGGGGGGGGGGGGGGGGAAGCTGGAGGAGGGGGCCGTTCTGGAAGGTCACAGCCCAGACAGGTGATCGCATCAAATAATTGACTAGGATTCTGTACGAAACTGAAAGAAAAATACACATATATCTACGTTTCCCAGTGCTTACACAGCTCCAGATACTATTTCGCCTTTCATGTTTTTATTTTTTTGTGGTAAGAATTTTTTTTCCCCTTGTAATGAAAGAGTAAATTAGAATCTAACTAAAGGCAACTTCTGCATGTATTTTTTCTTCATATCTATGATGTGAAGGTTGGTCTAAAGAGGAAAAGAAGAAAAAAAAAGGAAAAAAATTAAATGAAGACAGCTAAAAAAATCAATATTGTGAAATACATAACAGCATTACAGCAACTCTGAATTTAAGCTGTAAAATGAAAAGCAAACACAACAAAGCAATAAGGAATCTCAACCTGCAGAATACCCACTGTGTTACCAAACAGGATCACTTTACATTTGGGGGTGTTCACAGGACAATGTTTTTTTGGTTTTTTTTTTTTCAATTGCTTTTTAGCAACAGACATTGCCATGCTGCTAGCATTCAGTCTCACGCACGGTACCGAAACCCAAGAAAGATTGTTCCCCAAAAAGACATTGGGAAGAAAATGTGCAGAAAGCTCAGCAACACAGCTGAACAGGAAAAAATATCTGGAGATATTTCTAAAACCATACTGAATGGCCCAAAACATGCTCCCAAAGCATTGTATAAGGCCCTTCATTCTAATTCTTGAGAAAATCAAAGTCACAATTGAAGCACAGTGAAAGCCATCATGCAAGCATTTAGTTCCCTGCATCCCATTTTGGCTGGGATATCAGCCAGGAGATACTGAAGCCCTGAAGTGAAAATAGGAGGGATAAAACTGATATTGGGCAGAGACTAGCTGCTCTTGGTTGCCCTTAAGAAAAAGATGTGGGTAACCAGGGAAGCTGTTCAGTGGAAAATAGCATCTGATGCTGTGAAATAAAAATTAAAGAGAGAAGTGCAAATGTCTTGAGGGGGGAAAAAAAAAAAAAAAAAAAAAGAAGTTTGCTTTTATTGGGAATGAAGTTCTGTTAACAATGACAATACTTTAATCTCTTTGTTTAAAGGAGAGCTAGTGACTAGCAGATATATGTAAGTATTCATTTGAGAGCGTTTTGGAGAAGTTCATGACAGATTTGTTCAGGCAGCTCTTTCAGAATTGCTTTGTTTCCCATTTTGAAGCTTAAAACATGTTTGAGGCTTAAGAGATACAATGCTATACCACATAGAATAAATATACCATCTTCTTATACCTTTCTACTTTCTTCACTCATCTGCATAACTTTCATGGCCCTTGACAAATTTCAGTTTCATTTAAAGCAGTCTGAAGCAAGTTTCATTACATTTCAGTATACTTAAAACAGCAACAGCAGCTGCGGACTAAAAGAGTAAGTCTTTAATTTGTTCTTCTGTGACACTGAAAGGCAGGGGACCAACTTTCAGTGAGTATATAACCTTTTTTAGCAATAGCCAGCCAACTAGGCAGAATAATCATAGTCCTGAGCTAGATTTAAGGGAAAGGAAGGAAGGACACAATTTTTCATGAAAGCAGAGTTCACTGGTTCTGCTGCTCAGGGACTAACTTGACTGAAACCTAAATTAAATAATCTGTTAAAGTGGAGAAACAAGACTATATGATAACTTCAGAGTACATGAAATCAGTCAGAATGATACTTTTTAAGTCTGAAAAAAAACAAGCATGACCAGGCTTCAACTGCAATCAAGAGTAGTTAAGGTCATCAACCAAGGAGAATCCCTTTTTATGCATTTTTCTTTATTTTATTCAAATAGAATGTTCTAGATTAAGTGTCTGGAAATTATTTAATTCTTCCTATAACAAATTCAATCATTTTCCAGTAAGATATCTCGATCAGAGTTTGCACGTAATTATATCTTCCTGGGGCGGGGGGTGGAGGGAGGGGGTGGAAATCCTATGCAACTATTACTGTAACAGTGATTAAGGGTCAAAAATCTTAAACCAGGCTTAGATTAAGTTATTAAAGAGGGTTTTGGTCTTGTACTGGATGACTGTATCAGGTTGATCGTCCTTGGTTTCTGCAACTACCACAAACTGTATGACGAAGGTTTCTTGAAGTTAACAGAGATATGACAATAGTTCACATCAGCTGATGGCCACCCTAAAGGTAGCTCAGATTCTTGGCATTTCAGATTACTTTATGCTGCAGTAAACACAAGGAAAAGACTTCTGTATTAGGACCTCACTGAAACCCCAATGCATTTAAGAGAACTGATTCCAATGGAGCATCTAGAACATTAGTATGCTTTCTGACACTTTTGGCCACACATGTTCAAGTTGTGCCCTGAGTCACCAGCACGAAATACATACAGAAATGCCACTAGCATGATCAGTCTGACAACAATCTGCCCAGCCACCAACTTTCATTTGAGCTCACATGGAAAGAATTAAACAGCAGGGTCTGCAAAGCAATTTTGCAATGTGTATATATCATATTCTCATATTCAGTGAGCGAACACGCAAGAAACAACCACAATAGACCAATACACCCAATAAAAGATGGATGCAAAGTGCCTTTTTGAACATTAAGTAGGTTACAATGATCCAACTGGATGAATATTTCACATTCCTATGTTGAAAGATTATGTATCTAGTCCATAACTTCTGTAATCAATCTTGCAGGAAAATCGCTTCTTTTTTTTCTTTCTCTCTCTTTTTTTTTTTTAATTTCTTTTTTTTTAATAAACAAAATTAAATGACCTGTCTACAATAAGTCTGCATTGCTTTAGACTTTAAAAAACAAAGGAATCTTCCAAGGAGGGACTGGGCTGGGAGCAGCAGCAGTAATTGGTTCTATTCAGATCATGGATGGTTTCATAGGCTTTGGGGAACTCAGTCAAATATCTGCCATGGAAGCATTCAACTATACAAACAGAGCCCTTCATTGTCATTCAGGATGCAAAAATCTCATTTGCAATTTCAACTTTGAAAATGGTTTTAAAAGTACCTGAGGGAAGAAAGAATGGGAGGGAAGCAGAGAGGAAGTGAAGAGAAAGCATGGTGAGAGAGGAAGTTCTCAACAGTCAGAAGACCTGGGGAAAAAAATAATAAAAAATGAACATGCATGAAACCAGAACCTAAATGACAGATCAGCCTGGTTTCTGGAAGAGATGATACCTTCTCTCAGTCATCCCTCAGTTTCTAAATCATTCTGTGTCTCCTCATTACTGAACTCTTTCCCTATCTGTAGTTTTCATGATACGTTCTTTCAACATAGTTATTTGAAAGAAAAATATTGGTTATTTGTTTATAGACTGGGTAAAGATATATAAAAGGGGCTATCAACTATGTAAGCTAACTTCAACTGTAAATTTAGTTATGATTTTTATTTTAATATGATTTAACCATGTTTCACTTCTACTGAGAGGGAAGTTGTAGTCCTAGTCAGCTTAAAACCAAAACAAGGCAGAAGCATACCACCCGGAGATAATAATGGTAGAGAAACAAAACCTGTAACATTTCAGTAAGCAATTATTTTTTCCCCCTTTTAATTGACTTTTTCAAAGAGGTGTCATGCAAAAGATCTGTGAATATTTGGCTGAAATAAATACCAGTCTGAAGCATTCAGATCTCAATCTCCTGAATCAAATATTTTTAATATTCTTCTTGACTCAAATCTATTTTACAGCTAAAGATGACAAGTTTGGACAACTCTTCCCAAAATTTTCAGGTAAACTAAAGGTTTGTCATTGTACCCATAATAAAGGAAGTTAAACTCAGAGAATGATAAAGGGACCAGGGGTTAAGAAGGGAAGAGAAGCCAAAGCGGGAAAGTTTTCAGTAGTTTCCATCAGTCTAGGAACAGGAGAATCAAAAGCCTTGTGAGAACAGGTTTTCCTCACAAGACTTCATGCCTGATTTGATACTGGAAAGATTCAGATAAATGTTGAATGCTTGTCAAAACCAATCGCTAAACCTTCTGATATTCACTGGCTACCAAGCTTAATGCTTATATCTATAAGCTCACAGTCAGCCATTTTTATCAGAGCAAGCTACAAAAGTTAAATATTTTCCATGAGACACTTAAGAATTTAAAAGCAATTTCTAGTTCTAGAAGTACTATTATGAAGATATGAGTCAAAATTCTCTGTTTATTACTATGAGGCTGAGAATACTCAAGATGGACAAAAGTCTAAACATCTGCATACAATTACTTGTAAAAACATCTATAGTCCTAATAGTTGTATATATTATCCACCCCTAAAATACAAAGGAATAAGTATAATTTTCTTCCTATACTTCATACGAAGCCTTTGACTACTCCAAGCTGATAATGTGCAAGAATATTGCTATCTGGCAAAAAATGTGCTCTCTCGCATGACCTGTCCTTACAGTATACACACAATTAACCATTCAGTCTTGATATGCTCATGAATTAAAGCAGCAGCTTTCAAAACAGTGTAGATGGCTTAATACACAGTAAGCTTGAAAGCGTAAAAAGATTATTTTTTTTCCCTGCCTGAAGTTACTCTTTTCTTCTGCAGCTCATTCCTGGGGTTCCAGTAACATCTGGAAGATGTGAACACCAAACTTACCCCATCAGGTGATTCTGTGAGCACAGAATCAGCAGGAAAAAGAATTTCCTTTGGAAATTCTCAGATGTTGATTACTGTTTCCCACGTTTTCATGAACATTGAGTGGGATTAGTCTCTCTCTCCTCTGCCCAGGTAAATGTTTATGTACTTACACACACATAAAAGCAATGACTTAACTATATTCCATTTGCATCCACCTAAAAATTGAAATCGGCCAGCAGGTTCAAAAGTTACTAGGAGGAGGAGAGGAGCTGACAAAGATGTTTCTTAGAAAACCATGCTAGAGTAAGGCATGGAAAAATTCAGTCTGTGGGAAGGATTTTAAAACCTTTTGTATGATTCATGTTTTCTTGAAAGAATACCAGATTTTTCTACTTAGAACAACATCATTAAAACATAGGGCAGTGACTTTTTGGTTTGGTTTCTGTTTTTTGTTTGGGGTTTTTTTTGTGGTTGTTTTTTTTCTGCTGTAGACTTCTTTTTACATTCCACCTTGCAAATGAGGAACTGACAGTCAACTAAAGCAAAAAGATTTCCTTTCAGAGGGGAAAAGCCAGGAGAAATGCTTTATTTTCACATCTTCATACAAACAAACTTGTTCCTACCATAGAAAAGACTGGGAGGGGGTCGAGTGTAAAATATCTGAAGATGAAGGTTAGGAACACAGCACACAACATATCAGAAAACCATCTTGGGTGAAAATCTGGGCTTGCAGAAGGGCAAAAAGGCTTCTCTTGGTGCTAATTGTCTCTCATAAGAGGAAGTAGCATAACATGACACACAAGCATTATGACACTGAAGATAGCCTTTTAAAAGTCTCCAAATAAAGATGAACTAAAACCCTTTGTGTGTCTGATGTGTGTATAAAGACAAGACATTAAAGACTACAGCATTAAATGATTTTAATGCCAAGATATGATGGAATGAACTACATATATTGAAATCATAGGCATAGCTATGCCATACAGCACATATCATAATGTTGTAACATGAAAAGGCTGAGTCAAGAGTACTATTTCATTTCTAAATCTGATTTTCCATTATTTGGATTAGGAGACAGAGCCTTTTAACAAGAGATCTAGGACTATTCGGGGTTTGTATATGGACACGTGTATATACACAGAGCTACTTCTTATTAAAAAGAGGTGGTAGGAAAAAATAAAAGGAAATTTGAAGGAATATGACAGTTTCAATAATGCTTTTTTTTCTGGAAAATGAATAATGGTTTCAAAGCTCTGCAGACCTCTCTTTAATAATTGTTACAGTGCAATCCATTAAGTACTGTAATTATGTGGGAAGAAGGTTATCCTTGGTCTTGAGCCAAATGCTGCTCTCTATTACCTGTCCAGGATGCCAGTGGTTTACACAGAATAGCAACCACATAAACAAAAGAAGAATTGAACTATTGGGAGCCAATACCCCCCTGACCAGAATCAATAAACAGAAGGCACCACGGAGACCAGAGCTCACCATGCCTCAATCTGCATTCTCATGTTCCTCATGTGTCTCCCACCTGCTTCCAAGCATTGATGAAGAGTCAATATCTCTGCTTGCAGATTGCTGGGAGCACATGAGAGCATGGCTCTTTCCAACCCCGGTGCAAAGGAGGGGGCCGGGGGAGCAGCAGAACTGCAGAGCATCGTTGGAGCAAGGAGGCAGTGTTGCCAAGCAACAGCCTACCGCAGGTTGAGGAGGGGTAAGCGTTAAAAGGGGGAAAGGAAACGGATAAAAATTGAATTTGTTCGTGTAGGGCAATGGTAGCTCTTCCATCTGCTGTTCTTTCTGCTTCCGTTGAGTTATGGGTGTGGATTTTGTGAGAGGATTCGTCCACAAGTGTTTCTTTCATGATGAGCTCTAGTCAGCTTCTCAAGGAGGTTGCAACAGGGAGAACTGTAAGAATACTTTTTTGTCAACTTGTTGTCATGGATAATACAGCAAGAACAGCAGCAGACTGTTGTAGGTTCTCCAGACAACCTGCCCTAAGACTCAGGAATATGAAGTAAAAACAGATCTTCCCTGTTCACACATCTGCATTGGTGATGTTCCTTCTGGTACACTATCATTTATCTTGGAGAGCAACATGCACAGCCTATGGGAGATTTTTGCCTTTATGCCATATAGACTTTCTGTGTGAAAAGTGGAGCCTCTGTGCTATTTCCATATAAAGTTATTGTTTCTATTCTGTGAGGCTATAAACATTTGATGGCATTGCACGGCATCAGAGAAGGAGACCTTCACAAAATCTTTAGGCAAGATGTATTCTAGTGAAGAAGGACCAATTAGGAGAGGAGACGGAGTACACAAAAATAAAATCTCCTCACAGCTCATGAGGCCAGATCACATATACTGGTAAGACATTCATAGAGGCTGACCTCAGGCATCCCAAGCCCCTCCCTGCAACAACCATCTACCACTAAGCCAGCTCCTCATGGCTACACACCATATTACAGCTTTCATCAAATCTGGAAACTGGTTCCAGTTGGAAAGCCTTGTAGTGCTCTGCCTCTTCCCTGGTGCAGCTGGTTGTTTTTGGGTGCAGTCACAAAAATTATCTGTGATGTCCCCCTTTTGTTAACTCTTTCTTGCCTGGTCCACACTTTACACACATTATCACAGATCACCAAGAAAATGTGTACTTGTACAACCACTGTACAAATCATTTTGACTCTATAATGCATTTTCTATAACCTATCACTGTCCACATTTGCAGATGAAGGAAGCAGAAAACAATGAAGGAAAATGCATTTTCATTTACTTTTGAGCACAGAACACAAATTTTACTAATGCAAGCTGTTTATAGGTAACATAGATAAATCCTTCATGCCTTTCAAGTCATGAAGTCATCCAGAGAAACACAAAAAGTTATAAAGCAGACATTTTTCTCTCAGCCTGGAATCAAAGTTGCCTTCAATAATCAAAACAGAGGGATAGGCACATCTAAGAGATTATTTCTTCCACCTTAAAGTGGTTGTCCAAAGTAGAACAGAAATTGCACCCTAGAAGTCCCTGTTCCTTTCTCTCCATTTATTATGTGGAGAGGCTACAGTGACTTGCACCATAAAAGCTTTAAAATAAGCAAGATGAGCAATGTCCATAGCAGCCAACTGTTCCTGAGTTTTTTAATAGTAGTAAGCCCACAGGCAGGATTTGAAAGCTGATAATGGAAATCTTTCTTTTGGGAAGGAAATTCTTATTCAAGAGCAGAAAAGTACTTGACTAAGTCTGAAAAACAGGTGGTAACCGATATACTGGTTGGAGATGGAAAATTAGTCCAGGTACTTCATGGGAGAAGTTTGGTAGGGCAGTGCTATGAAAGACATCAGCAGTAGAGGAGAAAAAGATGTGACAGAGACGCAATAGGATATCCCATCCAGCAAAATGAAAGGCTGGGTAAACATGAGCAAGAGTCATACATTGGACAGGTATCAAAAGTGAAACATCACAATTGTCATGTCACAACTGGTAAGAACACATCTGGAGTACTGCATACTGGTTCTGGGCTCCTCAGTCCAAGAAAGAGAGAGAAATACTGTAGTGAGTCTAGTGAAGGACCACAAAGATGCCTAAGGTACTGGAGTATCTGATACATGAGAAGAGGATGACAACTGGGAGTATTTAGCCTGGCAATGAGAAAGTTCAGGGGGATCTTAATAATTCATAAAAATACCTGATGGGACAGTATTAAGATGTAGCCTGACTCTTCTCAGTGGTATCCAGTTAACAGACAAAAGACAGTAGGAACAAACAGAAAACAAATAGCTCCATTTAAACACAAGAACATACATATAAAAATAAAATGTATTTATGTTTACAGTGAGGGTGGTCTAACGCTGACAAAGAATTTCCCACAGAGTTTGCAGAGTCTCCATCCTCAGAGGCATTAAAAATCTGTCAGGAGACAGTCCTGAGCAACCTGCCATAGTAGTTTACTCTGCTTTGAGTGGTGGGTTTAGTCTAGATCTCCCCAGGTCAACCTCATGGATTCTGTGGCCAGACCATTGATTTCATTCTCCACAGAGAAGCTGATCTGTGTCCAATGCAGACTGGTGCTGTAGTACTTCTTGCTAATTTTTCTTAGGGGTTGTTTTGTGGTTTGGGTTTTTTTTTTAGTTCAGGTTGGGTTTCTTTGGTTGGTTGGTTGGTTGTTTTTTTGTGGGTTTTTTTCTGTGTGTGTTTTTGTTGTTGGGGTTTTTTTGTTTGATTTTTTTATTTGGTTGTTGTTGTTGGGTTTTTATGTTGTTTTTTTTAAATTACAGACACCTGCCAAAAGCAGTCTCTTCACCACCAGTACTTATTTTTAGATAATTGTGGTTCATTTAAAAAGCCTACATTTACCAACAGTTAAACTTGGAGAAAACCCAACTGTGGTAAGTGATTATAAAGTGACTGCTACTAGGTAAACAGTATAAATATCATCTTTGCAAGAGACAAAACAGTCAAGCAAAAAGAGCTTGCCTGTACTACCTGGAAAATACTGCAGTTTAGTGGAGTGGGAAGTAGGTTGAATAAGCATTTTCTCCACTGCTCTGGAATAGGTCTTCCAAAACTACATTCAAAAATATCTCCACAGGCCACCTCACACCTCAAAATACAGAGGCGGTGTGCAGGCCACAGTCACATGGAGTGGAGGACTTTGGTACTTGACACATGGCATAGAATGCCAGTGTTTGCCTCCAAGGTAAATAGGGATGCCTATTTTACACATCCTGTTTTATACCCAGTTATCACACCCTTGCTGATTTGTCTCTTCTTTAAGCATACTATTTCCTCTCTCCAGCCCTTATATTCCTCTCACACAGAATTCCTTCCTACTTCTGTCACTTTAGTTGTATATATCTGGATCCTGTCTGTTTCTGCCATCTCTTTCTTTGAAATGATATGACCAGAACACAATGGGCTTTAAGCATTTTTTAGCTGAACGTTAGGTTGGTAAACTCAAAAACATCTGTGTGTCTTGCATAACATCTCCTGTCTTCCTTATACAGAAATTTAGAGATAATAACTTCTTAATATTTTGGTCTCCCTTCTTTCACCTGAGACATGGATATAAAACACAAAGTTATGCTTAATTGGCTACAAGTCAACAAAAAGATCAAGAAGACTTTCTACCAAAATTGGGTTATTTATAAAAGTAACCCAAAGAAGATGCTAAATGCTGTGGCAAAAACCTCAAGGGCAATGTATTCATCGATACTCAATATGATGTTATATAAAACAAGTGTTTGATTTTGCTTTACTGAATACTGTACTGTTTTTCTGCTCACTGCACGCTTTTCCTGATCTATTAGTCCTTGTTTTAGTTACTGTTGCAAAGGTATTTCAAAGTTAACCCACTGAATTTCACTAACTTCATATCCAGGTATAAGTTTAAGGCTACTCAAAAAGTTAATTGACATAATATCTCATTTCTGAAAAAAAAAAAAAAAAAAAACTGGATTTGGCATACCTGAAACATTCTGCTGTGTAAGTTTAAATTTCAGTGTGCTTTCTTGTCTAGCATATTCAAATTAAAATACCAAAACAATTGTTTGAGAATAAGCAAACCATAACAAATCTGATCTTTTTTTTCCATATGAAGTTTGGGCTTACTGTCAGTTTAGAACTGAAGAAAATTATAGTATATTAGCATTAAATTAAAATTTGTGTTTTCAAATAGTTTTAATTCACATCCCAAGATCTTCATCTAGTGCTGTAAGTACAGATTTTTCTGAGTTTTCTTTTATTTAGATTTTCTTCTGGATACATTAAAAAAATGAAGATCTTACTTTAAGCCCTAACACATAATTATCATAGACCATGGCACACACAAATCTCTGCACTCGGGAGTTTTCAAAAGTGATCAGCAGCTGTTTCAGGTCTGATGTTTCCCGACTGATGGGAGTTGGCAAAGCTTTGTGGGAAAATGGCAAAGTGCCTACATGTATATGTCCAGCTGATGTATTATAGACTTTTCACATAAATAATAATCAGATTCCTCCAAACAAGCTTTACAAGATGGTGTGTGTGTGTTAGTATTAACTATTGAAGACAAATGAGATCTCCCTTAAGAGATGGATCTCAAAAAGTCAATACTTCCTAATCATGAAACAGATTTTTCCTCCATGCCTTGGAAGTCTGCCCAAATAATTTCTCATACCCGATATACTTCCACAAATGCAATAACTATATTTAATACCTATTTCTAAATTCAGTCTTTTGGAAGATATATTTAAAGGATTAATAGGAAACAGTTAGATAGAACCCACTGGAAATAACACATACAGCTACCACATATAACCTTTTCAGCACATAGGAGAGCACAAACTAAGACCTTCCAAATACCGTACGCATTAGTTTTCTTTCCTACGCAGGGTGAGTTAGCTATTTCTTCTGCTTCCGAACGTGTTCTTTTGCCAAATGTGGGCGGACGGGGGGTGGAGGGGAAGACGACGGGACGCCACAACGACAAGGGAAGAAAACGTCCTTAGTGCATCCCCCCCCCGCGAAGGTTGTTCCGATGTTTCTATGAATACTGTTAAGTTATGAGCTGTCGATTTGCTAGGTAAGCTAGTTTAAATGATTACAGAGCGATCTTCACCCTTCCCCTCACGGCTGCTAACAACCAGCGCGACGCGTTTAACACGACAGGCAAGACACAACCGCGACCCGCTCCCCTTCCCGGGGAAGAAAAAGGGAAAGGGAGAGGGAAGGAGCCCCCGGGCGCTCACCATGCGAGATGCTGTGGAGCAAGGCGACGGCCAACATCCACATGCCCCCGCCGCTCCCCCGCTCCCCGCTCTGGGCTCGGGCTCGCCCTCGCCCGCCGCGCCCACGGCCGGGCCGGAGCTGCCAGGCAGCGCGCACCGGGTCCGGCCGCCGCCGCCTCCCTCTCCCTCGGCTGGTGGCTGCTCGGAGCCTGCGGGGCCGCTCGTCCGCCCAGCGAGCGCTCAGCCCCGCCTGCAGCCCCGCGGCTCCGCCGACACTCGCCGCCCGGCGCTCGGGCGGGGGAAGAGGCAGCCGGCGGCGGGGGCGGGAGGCGGGTGCGCGGCGCCCAGGTGTGTCCTTGGCTCAGGGAGGCGCCCGCAGGTTGCCGGGGGCAGGGCCACAGGTGACAGAATCCTCCGGCGCGGGCACAGGAGCATCCCCGGCAGCGGCCGGCCCCGAGCCGCGGCGAGCCGGCTCCTCACACACGTCCCTCCGGCCCGGCGGCAGGCAGGCGGGCGGGCGGGCGCATCTTCCCTCTCCTGCGGCTCTAATCACGTTGAGCCCGCCGCTAACCTCCCCTGCCTCCCAGCGCGGCGGAGGGCAGCGTTAACCCCAGCGCCGGCCCCGCTCGCTCCCAGCCCTCTGCAGTCTTAAAGCACCACAAAGTCGCCACAGTGGGAGAGAGAGCAACACCAAATGAAAAAATAATTGTAACCTGTTTTACCCTAATATGTAATAGTATTAGTAGTGCCAACTACATGCGCACAAAAAGTGCATACTTCATCGTGATCAGCGCATTCTAGGTGGCACTCTGAAGGGAGCAGCAGGAAAAAGTATTAGATTGGAATACATATGGGACAGTGTTTGTTTGGTTTTAAGGCTGTTTGATCAGTCACACAAAATTGTAATTTTAAGGAAAGCATCCTGACTATTGACCTTTCTTATTTGTAATATCCTTGCTGAGTTGTAAATCTTTCATTGGATGGAATAGCTTGATTTCCCACTTACACAAGAGTCAGTGTGAAAATGTTAGAGCTCTCCAGAATGTAATACATGTAATTCATTCTCCAGAATGTAATACATCTATCCTAGACAGGTGACAGCACTAAACTGGCTTGAGATCCAGACCACCAGTCCTAGACCCAGATTCTACATTTACTTCATTCTCTGCATGGGAAAAGTGAAATATCTTCCCTGTAGGTGCTCACACAGTTAAGCAGCAGGTTAAGGTAAAGGGATATTAAAAATTATTTTCTATAGAAAGGAAATGTAGTCACACTGGCAGCAAAGCAGAAACAGGCCTTTAAGGTGGACTCAAAGGTGAAATGGGCATATGACTTGGGAACACTATGATGTGCAGAATGCTGTATGAGAGCAGATGCTGCATGAGAGAAAACCTGATGTGGTTATATATGGAACTGAACAAGAGACCGTGATAAAAGCATAACATTTCACAATAAAGCAACTGCACAACAAAATAAAACAAAACACAGAAGATGTAGTACTTGAATCAGTGAATAAGACAGGATAGTAGACGCAATGTTCCCAAAGCTTTTAAAGTGTGCAATTAGTTATTGTATTAACTTTTGGATTGTCAAGTAAATTGTCTTCTGGGATATAGTTTGCAAGGAGACAGGTCAGTACATGCATGCTTGCATGTCCAGAAAGTAAGCTCTTGCAGTGATAGAAACATCTGCAGTGGAAAACAGGACACATGATGTGTGTGGGGGGGGGGGGGGGGATGGAAATGGCAGGTCATGCTTATGCTGAGAAAAAAGCTGCAAGTTCTGGTGAGACACATTTGTCAAAAGCATACTTCAAAGTACGGCTCAGAGTAGCTATAAGGATGGAAATGTTGTCAGTGACAGGGAAAGGGGAAGGCTATTAGAGACAACCGAAAAGATTAATATGGTCCTAGTGTCAATACGATTAGCTTCTCAACAAGATATTTGGAGATGTAGCTAATTGATTTATATATACTCTCTCTACATATCATGGGCATATCTGCCAGGATTTGGGTAGCAGCAGGCTGTAGATTGTCCTGCGTGAGAGGAGGGGAGCAAGGAGTGCTCCATGTTGATGGCAGCTGGGTCCAGCCAGATCAGAAAACGGCAGGACTGACCCATTGTACATCAATACTGCATCCAGTCAGAGGAGCTTATGGTTCTGTCTCTTCAGTCAGATTTAAGGAAGACTAGTAACAGCTGGGGCAGAACACACTAAGAAGGAGGTGCAGGATGGTAAAAAGGAGACACAAGAAGAAGTATGCCTCTGAGGAGGCTGTGACCAGTGAATAAGTCACACCAGAGCAAGGACACCTCCATGAAGACTGCAGCCCATGGAGGAATTCATGCCAGAGCAGAGGAAATGAATAAGGAGCCATGAAATAAAAGAATAAGAAACAAGGAGTGGCAAAAAAACCCTGCTATGGCCCCAGCCTCCTGCCCTGCCCATCACATCACTGAAGGTACTAGGTGTAACCTACAGCAAAACAAGGGAAGGGGAGATGAGGGAGGAAGGGCGAAGAAAGGTATCTGGACTGAATTTGAACCTTGAGGAGGGGAGGAAAGTTATTTCCCTAAGTGTTTGTTTAATTGATTGTCTTCTTTGTTTCTCAGTACACAAATCAGTAATTAAAACTTTATTTATTATTAGTTTGTCAATAAATTAAAGTAAGTGGCATTCCCTGAGTGAAGTCTTCATCTCACAATACATACCAGTAGGCCTGGAAGCACATGTAATGCCTTATAACACCAGCTAAAGAACTGTTGGAAAAAGAAGAAGAAAGGGAAAAGAAAAATACTCAATTTTCTAAAGTAAGGCAAACTGCAAAAATACTGAATTAATTAATTTTAAGATTCTAAACATGGACTTGTCTTCCTCTTGCTTCTAACAGAAATTAAATTAAAATATCAGAAGCCTCCTATAGAACAATACCATTTTCGTTATTATAGGATAGATGTCAGCAATCTTGTATCCAGAAACATTGTCCTTGGCATTATACATATACTTACCTCTAAATGAAGGAAGATCAGTTGTGAGACAAATAATCACTTCTTGATTTGAAATTATCAAAATGAATTGTTAAATCAGCAGAGGGAAAAAAAAACTTGTCAGATAGTTTCTTTTTTGGTTCTTATATTAAATACTTTGGTTTCCTAACTGTATAACTTGTAAGTTCTGCCGCAAATGTTTTCATTCAAGAAAGGTAGCGAATGTCTAGGAATGTATCTTAATGCTAAAACATGATGATCATGAACAGTGTTAATTTAATGAGGATAGAATCCTTCCAAGTTCTCACTGTGTTTGGGCCCACCATTTTTCTTGGGAGAGACTTCCCAGTGGTTCTTGCTGATACACCATATGACCCTGCATTAAGCAGTCTTGAAAACCTCATGCTGATTATTATACATCTGAATATGTGGAATCCAGTTGCACTGACAGTGCTTTGGGCTTTCTTAGGGTAGATAGACAGTAGTCATACCTCTCTTATGAAGAGATGTGATCCAGAATCTTCCTCATGGCTTAACTTAGATACTTCTATTGCCTTCTCAGAATGATATCTCAACCCTTGACAACCATTTGTGCATTTATCTTCCACAGCATCCCTGTGACTTTGGAGTGTGTGGTCACTCCTGTATCAAAAAAGAACTGAAGTACAGGGAAGCCAAGGGCTAATCCATTAAGGGATTCAGGTATTGAAATAGGAAGTATTGCAAGAGGCAAATTTCAAGTGGGTTCACACATACTAGAACTCACAGACTCATGTAGTACCCAATATCCTGGAACTTCATACAGAAGAGTACTGCAGAATGAGATTCTAGGAAAATAAGTGGAGAAGCACATCAACCGATAGGAAAAACCTGAAAGAGAGGTGCCCTAACATTCACTGGGAAGTGGCCAAGAGGTGCTTACTGGCTGAGTGTTGACACCACAACAGTCCTCTCTCAGAAGACGCAGAAGAGGAGACAATTCTCTTCTGCACTTATTCTACAACCAACAGAAAGAGAGAGGGGTTCAAATTATTCTCTGGCAGATACTAAAGAAAAGGTTGACCCTAGTTATACTATCTTCTTCATGGTAGTTCACTTGCCTAGGAGACTTACACCCTCCTATTTTTTTTTCCAAAGTAATACTTTTCCATACTTTCTTTACATAGCAAGACCAAGGGCAACTTAAAGGATGTCATATAAAGCCAGAGTAACCTAATCTTCTCTGAGGCAAAAGAGCTGGAATTCTTCTCCAAAGCAAGCAGGGATGCAGTGCAACATGGATCTCTCACTTTCAAAGCTAGTGCTCTTGGTAGTTGAGTATGGAGGGCAGGAGGAAGGACATTTCATACAACCGTAGAATCACAGAGGGGCAGAGGTTGAAAGGGACCTCTGGAGATCATCAAGTCCAACCTCTCTACCTCGGGAAGGCCACACGGGAACATATCCAGGTAGGTCTTGAACGTCTCTAGGGAAGGAGACCCCACAACCTCTGGGAAGCCTGTTGAAGTGCTCTGTCACCCTCACAGGAAAGAAGTTTTTCGTCATGTTGAGGTGGAACTTCCAGTCTGTGAACATTAGCTCTCGTTCTATCACAGGTAACCATTAAAAAGACACTAGTCCATTCTACTCAGCACTCATCCTTCAAATATTTATAAACATTAATAAGATGCCATCTTGGTCTTCTCCAAGATAAACAGCCCCAGGTCTCTCAGCCTTTCCTCGTAAGAGAGATGTTCCAGTCCCTTCATCATCTTTGTAGCTTTCTGTTGGACTTTCTCTAGTATTTCTTTGTCTCTCTTGAACTGGAGAGCCCATACCTGGGCACAATGTGGTCTCACTAGGGCAGAGTAGAGGGGGAGGAGAACCTCCCTTGACCTGCTGGACACACTCTTCTTTATGTACCCCAGGATACCATTGGCCTTCCTGGCCACAAGGGCACATTGCTGTTCCACAGATAATTTATTGTCCACCAGTACTCCAGGGTCCTTCTCCATGGAGATGATTTCCAACAGGTCTACCATACTTCCTCCATTTCCATAGTTCCTTTGGCAGAAGTGCAGCAGACTAGCATGTGCTGGGGAGCAAGTCAGGGGCTTTATGCCTTCAGCACCCTGAAGACATGAGCATCTTCATGCATGCTCTGGAGGAAGAAAAGCCAGGAGGTAGCTGTAGGTATATCTCGTCCTACAGTGATAGTGCTGCTGAAATTAAGTTTTTGACAAAAACATAGAGCTAGATATATAACCTGACAATTTAAAGAGACTCTTTTATTCCCTGTCGTGTTCTAAACATAATGTTTAATTTCTAATTCAAGAAAACCATCTCGTAGTTTGTTCTCAAATCCTTCTGTCGCCTGCCTAGCACTGCTTTTTTTTTTTCTGGAAGTACCGGATTCATTACAAATTCAAGTACAACTATATATATCTGCCTAATACTATATATATTGTTATAGAGTAGTTTTAAGAGATAACATTATGAAGGATCTAATGAAAGACCTTACGTTCATGTGAAAGCTATTTTAATACCTTATCAAAGGTAACTGGGGATCAGTTTTGCCCCCTGTAATTACCTAAAATTACCTCAACCACCTCTTCAGTCTGTATGAACAACATGCACTCCTGTTATCTTAGGTATTCTTAAAAATATAATTTCTATAAATCTATACATATTAAAAGAATGAAAGGTGGGTAAGAGGAAGGAAGGAAGGAAGGAAGGAAGGAAGGAAGGAAGGAAGGAAGG
>JANVCC010000017.1:6941795-7062212 GCA_025345505.1 Todiramphus chloris collaris | reverse complement strand
AAGGAAGGAAGGAAGGAAGGAAGGAAGGAAGGAAGGAAGGAAGGAAGACAAGACAGTGAAGAAGAAAGGATAGTCCATATCCTGCTAATTCATCCTAGTGTCTGTATGTATTAAAACATATTTTAGTTGTCTACTTACAGTTATTCACCAGGATCCTTTCTCATGGAGATTTATGACATAATTCCTGGATTCAAGTCCTCTTCAGGGGGATAGGAATATCTGAAACCTGTAGCCAGCTGGAGCAAAAGCTGATTCAGTAGGTGAACAAGGCCCTTCCCATCCCCCAGTGAGTGTATTTTCAGCAGCCGTGTTCATGCTCATGCTCAAGGATGTCATCTTTTCACCTCTTCCTAGAGTATCTCGGTTTAGGTAAATGTGTCTGAGCATGTGATAGGTTAAGCCAGGGTCTCTCCTTACATTCAGGCCAGCTGGTTCCAAACAGTCTCATGTTGAGCGCTGTCATCCCATTTCCATTCAAATGGAAAAAAAACCCAGTTGCACAGCTGATAAACTACAATCTTGTTAACAACTTCTAACTAAACATGCAAAAAGAGGAGGTGTAATTTTAGAAAGATCTGAGTTATAGACCTGAACAGCAAGTGGCAGGTGCACACTCTCAATCAGGGATGCTGATATAATTTCTGCCAAATCTTCCAGTTGTTTTCCTCAGTCTTCATCACACAGAAGATCAGCAAACTGGCATTAATCCAAGCCTCAGCTTCACTTAGACTCCAGCCAAATTGCTCATTCTAAGTATCAGAGTTGAATTAGATGAACAACAAAGCTAAGTGGTGTACATAAGCTTAAGGTAGCACACCCTGTGTTTTGGGTTTTTTTAACTCGTCAGCTCAGTTGCCTTAGCTGCACCTTAAACATACAGGGTGGGGGAATCAATTCAGACCTGTGAATTCTTATCATGCAGAGCCCTCAGGACAGGTGAGGAACTGCATAGTATCATTGCCTGTGATGCCATGAAAGAGCAACATAATTTTCACTAGCACTTCATAGATTTATTTTTTTTTCTGTAAAGGCTGCAACAGCTATATGAGGCTGGGCCAAGATGTCTAAAAAAACTCAAAAGCTGAAGAAAAATCCCACACTGTTATCACTACCTGACCACTGCTGATACACACAGCTCAGTTTCAGGCTTTACCCAAACCTGAACAGACTGACCAGTGTTTTTCATAGTTCCATCACTGACACGGGAAGGTTATCTCAGACCAGGCATCATTAGGTGTTTTGTCACAAGGAACTGCTGCTGAGGTGTTATTACTACTGTAAATTAAAGTGCAGAGTTGATTTTCTGAATATGCCTCAGCTTCACTACCCTTTATCAACTCAAAGAATTCCTCAGGTTTTTAGAGCTGTATTTTACCACAGTTTGTCTGTGGAAGAGAGAAGGAAAGACTCAAAAATGAGGCAAGACATTTTGGAGAGAAGACAGCCTCTTGAGCAGATGTTTAAATAAATGTTTCCTAAAAAAAGTCAGACCTCATTCTCCTGAAATAAAACACTATCAGTATCAGCTAAAAGCAGATCCGGAGTGTTTTATAGTGATTCTCATCAACTGGAAACAGTAGGTGGTACCGATAAGGAAACAGCATGATTGAACTTCTAATTTTGTTTGACATGGCAATAACCCCAAATAAATCTGCTTTTTCTTAAAAGAGTCAAAGTTCAAGACAGTACTGCATATGGGAAACCCTTCACTGGGGTCAGTTTCATGTTCTGGATTCATACTGAATAAAGCAACATGCAAATATTTCGCTTTACAATAGTTCAGCTAAAAGTCGTTGGTGGGTCTTTAACAGATTCATGAATGAAGTCTGCCTTTATTAACATTACCTTTTTACAGTGATGCTGTTAGTGTGTAGTTTTTCAGGGGTATTCAAAGGATTTTAGATTAGAGAATAGGTTTCTTCATGCACAAACTGCTTTTGGGCTTCTATTTCAGCTTTATCTGCCCTTGCCGTCCTGGTAGTGCCTTATAGCTAAGAGAGCTGTCAGCAGTCCAGCTCATTTTCTTCTGGTCAGGTGGTTCAGAAGTATTTAGTAGACAGGCATCTCAAACTGATAAGCAAATAGTCAAAGTGTTCAAAACCAGGAATGCATACATACACACACACAAACCACAAAGGAAAACAATGCCATGGGTCAACATCAGATGAATACTCTTTTTAGTTGACTAGTCAAAATCTTGCTGGCAGGGTGCCAGTCAGAACCATAGTTGGCTTAGAACGGTTATTACCTGACTACTTCATAATGTTTTCTTGTACCTGAACATGCCCAGGCAGGAAAGTACCTACTGCTGAGTCTTTACCATCTGTCACCCCACGATGGATGTGAGGGACCTTGCCTCTTATCCAGTTCTAGTGGCATAATTAATACTGTAATTTCAGCCACTGTGTGTACCATACAGAGAAATGTTTGAGGACTTGGACCCTATCACAATGCTATTTACTAACAAGGGAAAGGGATAATACCCAATAAAACACCTTGAGTTTGATCAAAAGCCCCAGGAGAGGTTGGAACTAGTAGCCCTCAGCCACACATTTCATGCCTCTGTACCTCAGTGACTCCAGTTGCAGAGCTGAAGGAGAAAATCATTTCTTTCTTTGCAGAGTGGTAGACCTGACTTGATAAAAGCCATGGGTATCTGGGACATGGCACAGGCTGACACACACTTAGGAGAGGAATAAGGGAATGAAGCCTGCTCAGGTGATTGCTCAGGCAGACAAGGCTTGATAATAAATGTGCCAAGAATGTGCTTGTCTTTCAGTTTTGTGTGAACTCAAGAAAAGGTTTCTCTGGAGAATTTATAGCCTTTGGTTCTAAGAAACAATGAAGATGAAGACCATGATCAATAACTCTGGAATTTTGTAGAACAACATAAAACTTATGTGCAAAATACAGCAATTTCACAAAGGTCCACCCCAGAACACAGAAACTGCTCCTCAAGTAGTGCCAACACAGATTTTTCCACCCTCTCCTCTAAGTACAGGGTGGACTTCTTTAACTCTACCTTTTCTGAGGTGAAAACAAAACAAGAAGATATATGCATGACACAAACTTGTAATACACATAGAAAGAGAATTAGGTGCACATAACAGGTACTAGTTAGGTCAAAACAGCACTGTCTCCAACAACAGGCATGGCCACAGGGATGCAGACTCAGAGCTTCCTGTTGTGCAGGATCACAGGTATAAACTACAGAATTGGAAGTTTGGGCCTGTGACACATGCTCAAAAAATGATTGGTAAGTAATTACACTAAAGGAGTAGGTTTAGTTATCTGAGCTGATGCAGTTATTTGGATAATATTATTTGTTTTACTGGCCTCCACAGTAAAGAACTGATGGAAAGTCGTTTTCCCCAACCTAATTAGGCAAAACTAGGTCTTCATATCTGCTGCTTTTGCATGTCTCAGATTTCAAGGTGTCCTGTTAAGACCCACAGTAGGAACATTGTTTTAAAGCATCATCCAAGACTGAACCTTACCTCAGCAATAACTTCCATGGGGAGGGACAGCTACTTCTTTTTTTTTTGTTGCCTGATTGGAACAAAGCAGATTATTAACCCTCATGGAATGACTGATTTACTAACACAGCCACTGCAGTGTGCATTCATTGCTCCAGGTAGAAAGTAATATCTTTAAAATATATTGGTTAATAAGTCAATGTTAGATTTTAATATTAATTGCTCCTTTGAAACTGATTCTCACCAAATATCACAGTTAGTGTCTGCTTTGCTAACTTGTTAATGGGTCATTAACTAAAACCAGTCATTAACTGCTACTGTTATAGTTTCCATAAGGATTTATTAAGGCAACTTCATGTACTATTAAAAAGAAAGTTTATGATTCTAATGCTCTGAAACTTTGTTTCCCTCAGGCTTCCACTGGTGTTGCTTCAAAGGTAGAAACATTGGCCAAACACATAATTATGTCACTCAGTTCAGTTCCATTCTTTAAAATTATATTTCTTGCTCTTAAAATTCCCTTCTCCTGTGTTCTTCCTTCTCAAGGGGAAAGTGACTATGTATAAAAGAGATGTGAATGTGTAAAAGTATTCTTCTTTTAAAAATAATAGCGCTTTTTTTTTTTTTTTTTCATAGTCACTAAAACAAAAGGAGATGGACCTGGTATATTAGAAAAGAACAATTTAAAATTTTGCAACTGTTACTATGATTAAAAGCACTTAGAGGAAATTTTTCCTCACACAACATATCACTCACCATGAAACTCATTGCCACTAGAAGTCACTGAGGACAAGACTGTATCAAGGTTCACCATAGAGTTCAAACTTTATACAGATTTCAGGAATCGTAAGCCTGTAACTCCATAATTTGAGGTAGTAATAAACTCTAGAACGTGAGGCTTAGAATTGCCTTAATGACTTCCTGTGGTAATTAATTCCACAGTCTAAATAAATTCTGTAATTATCAGAAGTCAAGACTTTGGGTAAAGGTTTTACATTTACATGTTATGTGGACCATAGATGAAAGTAAGGTTGATCCAGTACGAGAAGGCTTACACTCCCTTACACTCCTGTGTTTTCCTGACTTTGTGTTTCTTTTTTTTTATTTTGTTTTGTAGTGGAGAGAATTCAGAAAACAAGAGTTTCACACCTACAGGTCATCACATTCCAAGTGTTCTACCAAGAATTTAAAATATGCTATGATGACAGTTTCCATGTGGTGACATGAGGGGGGAAAAAAAAAAATTCCCCCTCCAGCTTGTAAAATATGACTCAGGTCAACAATCCACTCTGTGCTACCCTACTCCATGTCCTTGAGCACAATTGCTTTGACTTAACCAGGCCTCTGCTAAAATGTGCAAAGTTGCAGGAAAGAAATGGGAGGGACAAGAGCCTTTGTCTCACCTAAGTGCACTGCAAGAAATGAGCTTTTGTGGCTACAGTTAACTTTTCAAAAAATTTCACTAATTGTTGTATGTTGGACAGGGCATGACTGCTGGCTGGTGGCATCAAGAAGTATTGGACATTGAGATTTCTTCAATAATACACATTTTTAAATTGTCACAAAAATTGGCAGATTTTATTCACAGTTAGTTTATGAACCCAAATAAATCAAGCCATCAAACCACAGTAATTTACATTGCTGAAAATAAAAACAACGCTGATTTACAGGCTGCTAAAGATTTGTAACCTGTTGCTAAATGGTTCAAATTACATTCTCTTTTGTTATCTGTTGATAAGCCAATATTATTTATGAATGCCAAGTTTTCACCAAATGACCTGAATTTATTTCATCTCTTCAAGACAGTGCTGTAGAGATTCATCTACAATTATTGCAGTGACAATGTCTTAATTTATATATCTTGTGGAAAAACAAACCCCAGACTTGTGAATGATGTCTCATTGTAAAACTTCATGACTTCTCCTTTTGAGAACTCGTTTGTGAAATGTATAGTAAAAAGAAAAACTTCAGTGCTATCCCTAAAACACCTTTTCCCACTGAGGTTTCTGTAGCTGAATACTGATTCATGAAAAGCTTGGATTTGTGCTTGATTGATTATAACAACTATAGCAAGAGCTGTACTGCTTTTTTTTTTTTTATTAGCAACTTCTAGTTAACTGAATAACTGGTTGTTCTCAAAATGTATTGTAACTTTGTAAAGCACAAATTCATCTACAACAAGAAGTGAAAGTGTGGTGTATGCAACTGCTAAACTTACATGAAACTACTACTTTTACATCAGTCAGTACGTTTGTAGCCTTGCAAGAAACATCGATTTAATTTTCAACAAAGGTGTCCTGAATCTAAAAGCTTGACAAAATTCTGAAAACACAAGCATAAGACCATTTTTAACAAAGATAAAATTTGCTACCTAATATATTATGGAAATTAAAAAAAAATTACCTCTGAATGAATTTAACTGCCCAAAATAATGTCTCACAAAGGATGCATGAAAAGATGTCAAGATTCACAACATAACATAGCCTTCAAGTGAACATTTCAGTACCATGTTCCATCAAAGATAGCTCACAGAAGTTCACTTTGTTTACTTCCATTTGTAAATCTATACTGCAAAATAAAAAACACCAACCAACCAAAACAAACAAAAAAAAAGAGGCCTCCTTTACATTTCCAGTAGGAACCCTGAATCTTCTCACTTCCAGTCAGCAAATCAACAACACATAGTTTTCATGCTCCCCAAGTCTTCTTCATCCATATGATATGTCATATGCCCATATTCTTATTCTCATGGTCTCCTTTCTATGGCAAAGATTTATGAGAAACATCCTCTGCTCAATCTCTTCTCAGATCCTCTCTCTGTCACAATACCTTGATGATGTCATGATGAAGTCATTTATTTGTTAGGAAGGAGATAGTCTGTAACTTTTGCTGAATTCTTTTCTAAGCATTCCCTCGCCTTTCCAAAACACTAATCTACTCAGTTTCTTGTTCCAACTAACCTTTCTTTGTCTGAAGCATGCTCAGTGTTGTCTATGACAGAATATCTTCCTTTTTTTTCAGTTTTCTCTAATAAACCTAATACAACACGTACCCGCTTCTTAGTTAGGACTCAAATGATACAGTAAACAATTACAATCTGACAGCAACTTGCCCTTATTACTTATCTTCTACAGGTCATTTTCTCCAAAGCAATTGCACACTAATCATTTTGTCTCACTTTGCAAAGATGCAGAAGGTAGAAGACAAGAGGACAAAACCTAGCTCTTATGCTGTTCAGTAACTACCTCTGAATAACTTAAATTAAAAAGAGTAAAAAGCAAGGTGGAGGATTAGGAAAAGTCACAAGGTCAAATCATAGAATACCAATTTATCATTCAGAGATTCACTACTAGTTGATAAAATAACAAAACTAGATAGGAAAAAAAAAAGTTCAGTTGTCAAAATCACTGCCCCTTCTCAAAGGATGAGGGTGTTAGCAGGGGTATTCTACTTTTACTCATTATTCAGACTGTATTAGTACCTAAAAGACTCAATTATAAACAATGGCTCAACATTGCAGTAGCCAGTCATCTTTTCCCTAATTTATTTGCAACCTAAGGAGAACGGCCTATCTATGTGTCCCCATACAGACAGTTCTGTGTTAATTTTACCTATCCTCTGAGCTGGACAGGTATGAGTCAACTCTAGTCCAAAAGCTACAAAGCCCCATTAATGAAGCACTGAAAGAAGCATCTTGTCACTGTGGGCTAATTACTGCACTAACAAGGCCAAGCTGTTATTCACTCTGGCAAGGTTTGACTCTGGATGAAGTTAGTCCTGTCTGTATCAGAGAGGAGGTATAAGAAACACTAGTAATGGTAGTAGAACTAACCAAGCTTCTTACTGGAATTTCATCTTTTGAGAAAAATGGTATCATAACTAAAATGGAACTTTTGCAGAAAACATTCAGTTACGACAAAATTCACAAGAGTTTTTGGTTGTAGGGCAAATGCAGCCTGGGCTACATTAGGAAGATCATTGCCAGCAGATTTAGAGATGTGATCCTGTCCCTGTGCTTAGGACTGCTTGAGACACACTGGAGTGCTGCATCCATTTCTGGGCTCTACAGCACAAGAGGCATGCGCATACTGGAGAGAGTCTAGCAAAGGGTCACAAAGACAACTAATGGACTGAAGAATATGAAGAAAAGCTGAGAGAGCTGGGACTATTTAGCCTGGAGAAGGTTCAAGGGGAGGTCTTACCAATGCGTAAAAAGACCTGGCAGGGGGCATAAAGTAGCAGAGACACTCTTCTCAGTGATGGCCAGTAGAAGCGCAAGAGGAAATGGGCATAGGCTATATAATATCCCATTTAAACTTTTTTTTTTTTTTTTTTAATTGTAAGTGTATCAAACACTAGAAACAAGTTTCCCAGAGAGGGTGTTGAATCTTCATCCATGGAGGTGCTAAAAACCTGACTAGATATGGTCCTAAGAAATGTGCTGTGGCTGACCCTGCTTTGAACAGAGGGACTGGACTCAACAGTCTCAAGAGCTCTTTTCTAACCTCAGTTATTCTCTGCATCTGTAATACTGTAATTTCTTGAAAAGATAAAAACATTTAAAGAAAAATCATTTATAGAAACATTTTAATCACTGAAGGAAAACAGTCAACACCAGAAGAAAACTAATTCTATGATAAGACAGAAATGTGGCTGACAACATTAGGTACACTTTTTTCTCCAGTGCAAAGAAAGCTCAACCAGCTCCCACTTCAACATCCAAAATTAGATGAGATGAATTCCACTCTTCTTCACCAAATCATAACCAGCACCCCATATTGCTGGCAGGGGATGAAACACATAGCAAATAAAGACATGTTATGTGTCACAATATACTGCCGTATATCCAGAGCTGACTAATTGGAAAAGGTAACATGATAACATTGCTTCTGACACCCAAGCTAACTCAGGTGTCTCTCTGTGATAACGGGTTTTGCCAAGTGTCTGTGTTCTGAATGGTTTGCTCAGGTCTGTCACAAGCCAGGATCTGATTTTCATTCTACACATTACCACAACAGAAACTAAACCAGAAGATTGGTATTCCTTCCTGTGTGCAAAGGCTTTGTGATATATTAGTATGAGGTACCAAACACTCAATAACAGCAAAATGTAATGCCAGGTCTACTTCTCAGCCCTGCTTTTATGTACCTGATGTTCTGAAAAGAGGGGAAACAGATCACCAGAGAGCTCACCTTGCAAGTCTTTTCTCGACAAATTTCTAACTTGACTGTTAGTGGAAAATAGATGATCACATTATCCATTGGCATGAGGGATCACACAGAGCAAAATTGGTGGCAGTTGGAATGCAGCTATACAGCCACTCATGCTTGCATAATCGTATTAAACATTTTCATTCATTTCTGCTTGTTAAAGTAATATGATGACTTCCTCTAGTTTCAAACATGGCAATGAAAGGAAGCTTTAGTTTCCTTAGCCTGCTGTGAAGCTTTAGTGCCAAAGGCAACAGCTTTTTCATCCAAAGCAAGAGTTACAAGATGTAATACATTTACCAGCACAGGGGGAAAAAAAAGAAATGAAAAAGGGAAATGGGCCTTTCGCACCTGCCCATGTACAGCCATGTGAGCTAAATTAAAAACATACATTGTCAGCTGGAAACTCATTTGCGTGAAGAACCGTTGGTAGGTTTTGACAATGTGCAGGTAGAGCAGGGTTACAGAACCGTGTATCTTTCCCTTCCTCTTGGCTGCTCAGTAGTACTGAGTGAGAGCTGAGGAGTAATTTTCCTGCAAGGCCAAGATGGCTTTTATGAACATAAGTCACAGGATTCAAAGGACAGTGTGTAAAGGAGAGAGTCTGCTTTGGAGTCCATTCATAACACAGAGCAGGACAGAACTAGATGTAGAACAGAAGCCTGTGGCTCTCCCTCAGGGACTTGCTGCACAATGAAGGAGATTCCAATTTTGAAACCCAAAGATTGAAATGTAGCAATCATGAAAGTGCAGACACCTTCTCCTCCAGTTCGCTCAATCTTCTGTCATTTCAATAGACAGAAAAGAGTAACAGCAGTTCATTCCACACTGCTGCCAGCTTCACATGGAGCATGCAGCTGTGCATTTGGCATGTTAAAGAATTAAAAGTAAATTGACAATGATCAATGCACGTTAGGTCAGTACCACCAAAATTAAAGGGATTTTGACCTGTTGACTTCAATGGAAATAGAACTACTGCCTGAATAACAGTGTTTTAGGACTTATTCCTTTACTACAAACTATAAACAATATTTTCAAAAGCTTGAGTCATAATTACAGTTTTTAATTCATCTGGTCAGTTCAGTCTTGCGGGTGATACAGTAACTTCAACATGTCTCTCCACACCACTGTGGCAACACCTGTATCCATCTGTTATGTGAGTCTCTTGAGCAAGCAGAACTTGCAGAACTGTTTCCAAAAGACAGTAAAAGGCAGCTTGGTCCTTCCCTCACAAGGCACCTTTACATATTAATACTAGTCAAACAGGTAGCCTTCATCTTTTTGGGATTAGACTACTGAAATGGCAAAGGGCTATTTCTCACTTTGGAAGGGCTACATTTTCTGATGCCTTCAGTGGCCTTCAGGAATGGGGAGTTATTCAGGATCTGGCAATGGTTTTTCCTGTATTCTGCATATACTTCCAGCACCTTGTCATAGCAGCATCTCCTACAGCTTCTCAAACTCCTTCTTACAGATGTCTGGCAATGATCTGCATAGGTTGCTAGTCTTCTTTCTCATAACCATACTTCATGAATTTTTTCCATTTTAGTTTTTCTCCTTTTTTGGTTTTAATTTCCTAGAATAAAGAAATCAGAATATATATTAGATGCTTATTTTCCTAACAGTATTTTTAGAAATAAACTGAAAGAAGATTAACACAATTTTTCTGTATTCCAGTTAATTACTCTCCCTTTGCACGTGTTATTCAGGCTGTCAGTTTGAATTGTGTTTTTCTGTCTATTTGCAAGTCATTATCAGGCCAATAAAACAAGCAGAACAAACTCGTAGTTGCAGGTCATATTTAGTGAATAGTAGCAATGCTCGGGTTCATTGAGGATCATTTAAGGAGGTGGTTTTTTTCCCAGTGAAATTTTTCTTTTTTTCTTTCCCTAAAAATGTCACCCTTTGTCTCAAAAGCTATATTGAGCTAGTCTCTGGAATGTTGTTCTAGCTTTTGTAATTCTCCTCACCTATTTAATTTAAGACTTAAGTGAACATTTGATTAGAAGTTACGATTACTTTGTGTAAGGATGGAGTAGAGAAAAGGATTGTGGTCACATCAGTAATGATTGATGGAAGCAGAACAACTGCCAATAAGGGACCTGAATTGATTTTTTTAGGTTTCTTTTTAGCAATGGCTTCTTTACATTTATATAACAATAGATGCTAGTACTGTAGAGTACAGGAAGATATAATATCTCAGGTCTTTGTACTCTCTCAGAGATTGCAAATAAAATTTACACAGTTAATTTTAATGTAATATATATAAAATGATTTAGCGTGTTGACATGTCCAAAAAGACATGCAACAATATCCTGCATATGCTTCCAGCACCTTGTCATCCAGGTTGGGTGGGTTCAAGGCCAGGTTGGATGGGGCTTTGAGCAACCTGGACTAGTGGAAGGAGTTCCTGCTTATGGCTGGGGGTTTGGAACTTTAAGATCCTTTCCAACCCAAATCGTTCTATGAGTCTGTGGTAACATTTTTATCTCAAAACCAATCTCCCACTTACATTTTACTCAAGAAATTGAGAACTTACATTTAATTTGCAAAGTACTATAGAGGAGCTATACGTGACGTGTTGTGTAAGGGGCAGGTATTACAGAGAGTACTATTGTTGGTGATACTGTTTAAGGGCGTTATTCTTAAAACAGGGGAAATTAATAGACTTAAGAATATAGTCATGGAGGTCACCAAGAAAAGAAGCATTTTTTTTGTTAGGAATAGGCACAATTATATATTTCTCTACTAGTTCCCAGATAAACTACTCTTTCCATCCTTTCTGTCACATCATCAGTCCTATATGGTAGAGTATACCAAGATCAAAGCTGATAGCTGAAAGCCATTCTTCTTTTCATAACAATCTGCAGAACAAATAACTGCAAATTGCCATAGAAAGAAGAATGGCAACATACTCTTACATGTCCCCTCTTCCATATCCCTTACATTTCACCCACCATTTCTTCAATTTCCTCACAACATAATAAGATGCTTGTAGAAATTGACAACATTAATTTAAGGGAGATGGAGAATATTATTCTTAGACATGCAAAATATGTCAGTGGTGTTCAGAACAGTTTAGTATATGTATAGCACTTTTATTAGTGAGAAAAAGCTAAGCTGTATCTTGCAGCTGTGACTGTTAGTTGACTGCTTGTGCAATTAATTACTTTCCAAAAAATTCAAATCAGTGTTTATGATAGGAATATTCATTGTTAATCATTGTTAATCACTCAGAAAGAAAGCAGTGACCAAGACAGAAACGCGTACTGTAACAAAAAAAAAAGCTTGGAGGGTAGAAGACTCTACACTGGTTAGTGAGGATTGGGTTAGAAATCACTTGGGTAAACTGAACATGTATAAATCGATGGGCCCTGATGGGATGCACCCATGAGTGCTGAGGGCGCTGGCTGATGTTGTTGTGATACCATTCTCCATCATTTTTGAAAGATCAAGGAGAATGGGAGAGGTTCCTGAGGACTGGAGTAAAGCCTGTGCTACTCCAATCTTCAAAAAAGGCAAGAAGGAAGACCCTGGCAATTACAGACCAGTCAGTCTCACCTCCATCCCTGTAAAGGTGATGGAGCAACTCATTCTGGATATCATCTCCAAGCACATGGAAGAAAAGAAGGGTATCAAGAGTAGCCAGCATGGATTTACTAAAAGGAAGTCATGTTTGTCTAATTTTATAGCCTTCTATGATGGTGTGACTGAATGGGTAGATGCAGGGAGAGCATTGGATGTTGTCTACCTTGACTTCAGCAAAGCTTTTGACACTGTCTCCTATAACATCCTCATGGGTAAGCTCAGGAAGTATGGATTAGAAGAGGGGACAGTGAGATTGGTTGAGAACTGTCAGACCAACAGAGCTCAGAGAGTCGTGATCAGTGGCACAGAGTTAGGTTGGTGACCTAACTAGTGGTATTCCCCAGGGATCGGTACTGGGTCCAGTCTTATTCAACATCTTTGTCAATGACCTGAATGAGGTGACAGTGTACCCTCAGCAGGTTTGCTGATGGTATGAAACTGGAAGACTTGGTTGTGTTATTATTCAGCAAGATCTGTACAGACTGGAGAACTGGGAAAAGTCAAACCCAATGAAGTTCAACAAGGATAAGTGCAGAGTCATACACAGGGGGAGGAATAACACCACGCACCATTACAGGCTAGTGGTAGACCTGATGGAAAGAAGCTCCATGGAGAAGGACGTCAGAGCACTGGTGGACAATAAATATCCATGGGAGAGCAATATGCCCCTGTGGGCAGGAAGGTCAATGGTATCCTGGGGTGCATAAAGTAGAGTGTGGCCAGCAGGTCAACAGAGGTTCTTCTCCCTTCTACTCTGCCCTAGCGAGACCACATCTGGAGTAATGTGTCCAGTTCTGGGCTCCCCAGTTCAAGAGAGACAGGGAAATACTAGAGAGAGTCCAACAGAGAGCTACAAAGATGATGAAGGGACTGGAACATCTCTCTTATGAGGAAAGGGTGAGAGACCTGGGGCTGTTTAGCCTGGGAAAGAGAAGACCAAGATGGCATCTTATTAATGTTTACAAATATCTGAAGTGTAGGTGTCAAATAGAAGGAGCTAGTCTCTTTTCAGTGGTTTCCTGTGACAAGAAGAGGGGCGATGTTCACAGACTGGAACACAGGAAGTTCCACCTCAACATAAGGAAAAACTTCTTTCCTGTGATGGTGACATAGCACTGGAACAAGCTTCCCAGAGAGATTGTGGGGTCTCCTTCTCTAAAGACTTCCAAGACCCACCTTGATGTGTTCCTGTGTGGCCTGCCCTAGGTGATCCTGCTTTGGCAGTGGGGTTGAACTTGACAATCTCCAGAGATTCCTTCAACCTTTACCATTCTATGATTCTATGTAGTCTCCAAATAGCCTGGATGTTTTGACTTGATACTTTTTTTGTGATACAGTGTAGCAGAAGGCAAATCTGAACAAGCTAAATCCAAGAACATATACTCTAGCAAACAAAGGAAAACTGTTCGTATCTCCATCTTATTTTCTTTTTTGAACGTTAAAATCAATACACCAATAACTGCTGAACTACTTGGCAACTCTTAACTCTGTGTTTTCTCCCCTAATGCCTAGATTTCTCTCTTTATCCGGGTGCTTAACTCAGATGAGTAAGATTACACATATACACAGAGATTTAAAGGATCTGGGGCATCAGACTTCACATGGTCATGGGCAGGATACAGGAATTAGAGATAGAATTCTGTAGCATAATTTTTGCACTGCTGCTTCAGCCTAGAAGAGTCAGACCATGGCTTGACTTCAGAAGGGTTACAGACAAAGGGCAGCAGCAGGGGGTCTTTGTAGTTAGTCTAAAAGTTGATTCAAGCTCGCATGGTTTATCTGGACAGTACAAACCAAACACAAAGATGCTTTGTGGTTTTGTGGTCTTTTCTAGACACAAGTGAAAATATTGCACAGACAGCTAATACATGGAGTGTGTGATCTATTTCAGGACCACTACATATATCAAGTTCAAGGACTAACACAGAAAGCTCCAAAACTAAAAACAATACTACTTGCAGCTTCAACTGATGAACTAGGCCCTGAAATTGTGGTCTATGACAGCTCCATGTTATCTCTGATTGCATGACACATGGCATACACCGATCACTGTTTGCATATGTCAGTTAGACAGAAAGCTTGCTCTGAGATCTGAGATCAACTGCCATTCAAATCCCAGAGTATTCCCCATATCCGTTATTATTCTGATTTAGACTGATACGTAGCTGTAAAAGCAAAATAAATAAATAAAAATCTGTACACATCTCTCTGTCAGAGGAGACATTCAAGACACACCCGCAATGATATTTGGACTTAATCTTGTAGCCACCTTCAGTCAAGTCCAGTAAAATGAGCTACCCTTTCTTCATCAGATCTGAGATGGAAGGTGGGATTAAAGTATGAGATTAAGGTTGATCCTACCTATCAAAGTAGATATTGACAAATGCGGTGCTTTCTATCTTCTCAATGTTTGTTACGTCTCTTACTCCTGAAACCTTAGTGTATCTGAGGAGCCTGTGAAGAGAAGCCAAAATGTGTTTTTCCTGCCATGTGTAGCATTATGTTCCTCAAAGGAGTCCAAACAAGCCCAGTGTTTCAAAGACTGAAAGAGGGCATCATACTGAAAACTAAATAAAAGCTCCAGCTGAATGGGAGGTTGAACTCACGGATTCTGTGGTTAGGCACAAAGGAAAGATTTTAACAACTGTGAAGTACAGAAACACATTTCCAAGAATGACCATGATGCTATCTGTGTTATAACCACTGTCTGCAGTTGGAACATCACTCATTTTAGAGGGTCCAAAGGAAGCAGTGAAGAAAAATCTGAGTCTTCTACAGAAACAGTGAAAATCACAAAAATGTTTCCCTAAAGAGGAAATCATAGTTACTATAAATGTTTTCATTCAATTTATACTGCATTCCACATAGCAAAGGTTAGTTAGGTTGATTATTTTCTTTTCAGTCAACCTTCACAAATGCAAGTAAATGGCAGATAGGAAGATTTTTGTGGAAGCCTGTAGTGAAATTATCAGTGGCACAAGCAGTTTGTGATCAGGACTTAAACTTAGACAGACTGTACATAAGCATTGTACATTGACAACACATTACTTACTGTGTATATTGTTAAAGTATGATGTGAAATGGTACACAGGAAGTAGTCATATTATTGCAGTAGAAGAAACAGTAGAAAAAAAATGCACATCAAAAAGTCTTGGCCCAGACTCCAGCCCTGTTCAGGTTTGGAGTATCTCCAGCTATAAAATTGTGATTGGTGTTCTAAAAAATGTTTTCTCATTTTCTCTTACTTAATAAATAAATTCTCAAGAAAGAATACCTATTTCTACTTCGGCACATTGTAAAATTGAATATTCCAGAAGTTTTAATATCTTGAACATTTTTTTATTGAACCAGAAAAGATTAATTGATCTTGTTCTGGTGTTTATGCCTCCTTGTAAAATAGCCTGTTTTTACAGTTCCACTTTTTTTATCTTTTTCTTTTTAACAATAGGCTTTCATAAACTAAAATACTGCAGTGAGATTCTTTAATTACACTATCCGAAGCCAGACAGAGAATTTTTCATTGTTAACATAAGAAAAAAATTCAAAACATGCAGAAGCAGAGATTTGCAAAATGTTTAAGCAATGAACACCAGAACACCCAGAAAATTTGAATATTAGCTCACAGTTGCCTGTTAATTTACACTTCCATCTTGTTATCATCCAAAAAGCTCAATTTTCATAGTATAGTCATGAAAGTAACTGAAATTTATCTTATTTTGGAAAAGTTCCTACTGGAGTTCAAAAATCTGTTTGGATTTGAAATCTATAAAATGATAGCAAGGAGAAGATACATGAACTTTGAAAAAACCAATACTGCTTAGTGCAATAGTCTGTTCAGTAACTGCTTTGCAATTTTTAAGTATTTTATTTGTTCTTTATGTTTTTAATATTATAGAAAAATACTCCAAAATATTTTCACCAAAAGGATATGATTTCACTGAAAGAAATACAGCATGCAAAAGAAAGTACTAACAGAAAATCAGAAGGATGTGCATCTTTACAGAATAAAAGCAAAGCTATGTTTTCCTGAAAGGGAGAAGTATAATGCTTCCTCAAGAAATGACAAGGAAAAAAGTCAAGAGACAGCATTATATATTATTACTGAATATACCAAAGAAGAATATTTAAGAATAAAGATGGAAATAGTTGTTCTCTTTTTGACAGGAAAACCAGAGTCTCTCCTGTGCTGTCTGATATGCAAGTCTATTCTTGACACCTTGAATGCATACACATTGACACATACACAGAAGCACACACATGTAGATATAATTATACATAACATCGAGAAAGGAAGTAAAAACAAGTGCTGGAAGTATTTTCTGTGAGAGCAACCAAACATAAAACATGAGAGAGAGAAAAAGCTTAGAAAAAAATATTAGGTTAATTAATTGATCCATTCATTTTATAATCACGCTTTTTACAAAGGATTCTTCTATGATTAAAAAACAAGTGAACACTGAAGCATGTTTTGAAATTTAGGAGCCACACAAACCATAACTGTCACAGCTTAAGTGTTCTGCACTCTTCACTGTGGCAAGATACATTTCTGCCAGAATTCCCCAGGCAATCTACTGATTTTGCTTTAAACTTTTGTAAATCCACATGACTTCATAAGGAGCTAAGTAAATGAAATCGCTCTGGCATAAAACTCCAGTAATCCAGAGGAAACTCAGACACAAGAAAAGAAATGTCATATGTGAAAAACCCTGGGTAATGGGCTGCAGTATTCACATGGCAATATAAAAAAAAATATAGATATATAGATATATTGTAATGAATTTGTGCGAAAGCTCACCAATCAAGCATTGAAATTGGTTTTTCTTTTTGCTGTTTTTGTTGATAAGCATATTCTTAACATCCAAATAGTTAATTTATATGCAGGACTGATTTCTGAAACAATAGTACATTTATTACATTCACAATACTTACCAAAGTCCAGTGATTACAGGTGTTACTAAAGAAATCATCAAAACAAGGCAAGTAAATGATCGAAAAAGCAAAATAAAAATATTTTAGAGTAAAATTGCAGATTTTCTCAATAACTTCACAACCATACAGTTGTGGAAAATTGTTGATAAAATTACAACAAAATGTTGATGCCCTTTTTTTTCTGAATAGACATGTTTTTATCTGGCTGCTTCACAGAGTGCAATATACCAACAATGTATAAATCATTACAGAAATGTGTCTCAACTCTATCTTGAGACACTGTGTGCCTTTTTTAAGGATGATTTATTTCTGTCCTAGGGCCCTGAATGCTATACTTATTATTTAAGGGCATTCATTTACATTCTTAATTTCATTAAATCAAGTTTTACAATGGTAGCAAACCCCAAACTTTCACTATCTTTTATGAAATGACTGTTCTTAAAGATTTGGACTCTGAATACTTTTGCTTTAGGTTCTAGTAAATGAGCTTCTGTTAGAAGCACATCAGCAATTTAGTTTACAATAAATATATATTACAGGATTTTGTCATCATTTTTTTACATTGAACCATGGAAAATTCCTTCCTCAAGTTGCATGCTTTGTTTTCCAATTAGCTTATTCGTCATTGCCAAGACAACTCTAATACTAGCAAAATCCAAATCATTGAATTTACCATCTTGGTTGTTTTGCGAATCCTGAAACATTCTCAAAAAGCTACTCAGGGTCAAGTTATGTCAAATCATCTGAGGAAGGAAGCTCTTGCACATTACAGCTCCATTTATATGCTCAAGAGATTCCTGAAGGTCAGCTGCAAAGCTCTGAAAAACAACCACTCTTGAGATACCAGGACAGTGAGGAAGCTGCCTTAAAACTGTGCATTAATATAATGCTTCTGAGATCTTGCAGCCTTACATCTCAGGAGACAGAAGTTCTCTAGTTAGACAATAACACAGGCAGCGTGAACTGCCCCACATTTCGACACCAGTGTCCTGCAGAGAGCCATAAGTGGACTCAGTGATGTTCATATTTTAGCCAAGAATAAGAATATAACAGAAGTACAATTTATCTTGAGTTTCTTTCAGCACCACAGAAACAGAATAGATCATAACCCAGGACTGATAAGTAGTGGATTAAAACCCTTCCAGTGAATATACAGGGAAAAGTACCATTTCCTTCAAGGACAACAAAGTCTGGCCAAATCTGTCAGTGACTGAAAACCACAGCCTATAGTCTGCACTAAGCAACTCTGGCTTTCTATTAAAGCAAATACATTTTATGCTAAAGTGTTTGAAAAATTAGTATATTCTGCATTTATTTGTCCTCATCTAATTTAAGAGGACTTCATCTTTCCCCTGAGAGGTGATAATTTCTCTAACTTTGAACTCAGCCTTTCAAGTCACTGAGGAAACACTGTGAAAACTGGCAAGAATACTTAGGTTCAGGGAAGAGAAAGAGTTGACCTTCAAAATATGGTTTTAGGCAACAGGTTAGGTCAGCAACATTTTACTCTACATATGTCTATGTTTAATAATCAACATTTTTGAAATGTGTCTGGGAAATACACATTTTTAGAAAAATCCTAATTCATATACCTGCACACAAATCTCACAAAAATAAACAAACAAACCAAAACAAAACAACCAAATCGACAACAGCAAAAAAACCAGACAAAGCCTGATTTCTTTCACCACCGTTTTTTGAGCAATAACAAAGATGCTCGAAGAAAGGATCCCGCATCTGACCACAGAGCTGAAAGAGCAGCTGGCTTTGTTGTTTTAAGTCCTCCAGAATCCCCTGGGATGGTGTTTAGTATACACAAAAACATCAGAGCTTACCAGCTGGGCACACACTTTCTCACATTTTCCCCATGACTCTTGCGTAGTTTTATGGGCGATCTCTCATTCACCTCATACCTACCATTGTGATAAGGAGAACTGAGAGAACAAGTGTCCTTCTCTTTTTCTCCCCTTTCATTCTCTGGAATTCGACTGGTCTTGCTTCTATGGCATTCACACCAGAGGAAGTCGGATATTCCCCTGATTGATTTCCACATTGTAGCAAATCAAAATGCATTTGCATTATCAAAATTCAAGCAAGATTGCTAACCTAGACCAAAAGATTCTTCTTTTTTTTTTTTTTTTCAGGAGGCTGAGGTTCCTGGATCCAGCACAATGATGAATTGCAAGCTGCTCCACAACCAGAGCTTTGCTGATTAATATATTGTGTGCAACAATACACAGCGAGTAAGTCACCTTGGGTCTGCCTTCATTGGGGTCATTAACTATGTCAGAATATGTTAGCTGAGATGATCATAATTTGTCCTACCAATTGGAAACAGCTGCATGTTCTGATGTGACTGAGTAAAGATTTAAAAGTTGCCTGCTTAAGGCCTCAAAAGACAAAGGAATTCACTTCTGAGGTGTACAGTAAATTTATGCTTCCTCCTAAGCATATTGTGATTAAAAGCCTCTCTCCATTAGTTTTCTTCCTGTGAACTGGGTAAGAAACTTCAACAGCCAGCTGCTTCAAAGGCACTTCCAAAAAAAAGCATCTTCAGAAATTACTCTGCATACCTGTGCTCTGTTCCCTGATGATAGAACAGCTCTAAAAGAAGTCCTTGGTTCAAGCTGTCACTCCCACACCACCATACCTTTGTACACTATAAGAAGCTTTCAGGAAAATCTGATGTTCAGGCAGAACAAGTCAGATTTTCCTCCTTCTCAGCATGGGCTAGCTGAAAAGGGATTGAAAGAACTTTATTAAGAGAAGGAATATTATTTTTTCTCATGAAGAACGCCACGACTTTGGCTTCCTTTTTCTCCATTCCAAAAAAAAAATTGAAAAATATTTTTTTAAAAAGATAGAAATTGCCCTGCAGAGCAAGATTAGAAAATATATTGGGTGACATTGAGCGACGTGTAATGAAAATAAGAGACTAGAATGGCAAAAAATATTTAAGATTTTTTCTGTCTTTTCTGGAAAGATCTGTAAGATGTGCTCTGCACAAGTGGTCATGGTGCTAGTAAAGGAGCCTGCTTAGTTTTTACTCCAGAAATAAAATTTATTGTAATAATTTCTACAAAAGTCTTGGGTTTCAATGAGCAAGGAAATCAACCCATCAGAACACCTCTCACCACCACTAATAATAAGCTTGTTGTCATTTCTAAGTGATTTTCTAGAATCTCAAGCTTTTACATCAAGTCATCTGACATCCAAACTCCATTGATAACCTAAACTACATAATGTGCTTGTTCCACAGCAAAATGTTCAAAAGAATGTACAGACTATTCTCTTTTACAGGACCCCTTCAGATGGATTTATCTACAGGATAGTTAAAAGGGCTACAACTATTATAGATTCTGGATATGGATAAGATACATCAGTTCAGGGAAGTTAATTTTTTATATAGCAATAGCAACAAAAACATTCTGATTATGAAAGATGGACTATTAATAAAACAAGGAAAGGCCTTTTACATTGTTTATGAAATCTCAGAATGGTCATAGTACAATCTATGTGATTCTTTATTTTTTATGTGACAGGAAGTACTATTTTATTCAGTTCTTTATTAAGAACTACTATTTTGTTCAGACCAGGTCCCTGGACTGAAACACAAGTCAAAACCAGGAAAGTGACCTACAGGAGCTGAAGAGAGCAAGCCATGCATCAAGCCAGGACTCCCTGTACACCACAGCTTACTCCTGACAACCTGTAGCTGAAAGACTAGAAATTGCCTCTTGACCCTTCCATTACAACAAAAATGACAAAGAGAATTTTCTGAGCTCTGGCTCTAGCTTCTGTTATCAGTGAGAAGTGCATTCTGAAAGAAAATGTCTCCTGTAAGATTTTTGAGATTTTAAATCCAGAAAAACATGTTTCAGACTGCTCTTACTGTCACCTCCATGATGTACTTGTTCAGCACAGGGTCACATTCCAAAGCCCTTGCACACCTAGGCTGCAGGCTGCTCCTTGACTGGCTGAAAAACAGTACTAAGTCATATTACTTGCAATTCCCTTTTATCAAAGAATTTTTTAGGAAAGCTTCCTACTTAATCAATTAATTCCCAAAATTTGTGACAAGGCTTTCATTCTGCACTAGCCTCAGATTTCCTTTTATCTTCTGGTTTAATGCATCAGGAACATCTTAGTTCACCATGGATCAGGTCTCTTCTGGTCTCCCACAAGATTTAATAAGTAGATACAGCCCTGCATTTGAAGTAGTCGTACAGATACAGTTATAAAATTTGTTCGCAATATTCAGAAGGTCAGGACTACATTGAAGAACATGAAAGAGGTGTAAAATAACAAAGTTACAAAAATTAGAAAGTAAGTACTATTTGTCTTCTGTAGAAAAAAAGAGAGCTGTTAAATATTTCTTCTGCAATATAGCCAAAACCATCAAAATTTGGAGTCCTATGTTTTTTTTTAGTTCACCTTGATTTATTTTCTCAAGAACTAATACCTTCACAAGGCAGCAAGTGATTTTGACAAAGAGTCATCCACCAGTTTTCATTTTCTGTGTCTTTTGCTTATTTTTCTGATGGAACCTCTCGACCACCACCTCCTTCCTGCACAGAATTGATGTTTGTCCTCTACTTGTATTATTTTCACATAACTTCACATAACTATAATTTTCACATTCCTCTCAATTCACAAGCTAAATGAACCAAGTCTAATATGGGAAATGACAAATTTTGATTGCAATGGGACACACATGCTTCCTTGATGATTTGTATCCACCTTGTAGGCCTAAATCTCACCGTAGCCATGCTCATTTTGGAAACAGTTGCATACCTCTATAATCAGAAGAAACTTGGACATTAAGAGGTGCCACAAGAATTATTGTGTGTATAAAATGAGGAAATAGCACAGACATGGTTTGTCCCAGAGTGTGAAACAACAGTTACAACAAAGGGGATATTCTTTTAGGTTTGGGGGTCAGAAGAATTTTAGTTTTGGTCTAACCAAGCAACTTAACAAACTGAGCAAACAGAGTAAGGCAGGGAAAAAAAAGCTGAAAAACTGCCATGGCACTGAAGAATCATGTTCTGAAGGAATGTCTAGTTGGCAACCTCAGTATTGCAGTAGAACTGACTTTAATTGGAAAGTGCAAAGAAGCTTGCATCACAAGAGGGGCACCACCAGGGGGAAACGGAATAATCAGGATACAAGAGTGGATTTGGCCACATACTGAAGAGAAATGTTACCTGAATAAACTAATCAATCACCTGACCATAATCTTAGTCTCCTAGAATCTTAGTAAATTTGACAGACAAAATTATTTTGATCAGAAGACTCAGAACCTGAACTCAAAATCAAGGTGACAAAAAGTATTGCTAAACCAGTTTAATGAAACTGCAGTTTCCTCAAGTCAAACAGGTAATACCAAACCTTTGGGCTTCTGTTCACAACAGGGAATTCAGGATACTTTGATTTCTTTGATCTGCAGACTTATAAATATAGTTCGTTCCTCAATTTCCTGTGAAGAGCCCTTTAGAGATAATGTCCTTTCATTCAGGGGAAAGACTGTTTTCATGAATCTTCTTTCTTGGCAGATTTAGTATATCTTGATATGATCAATTCTCACAGAATGAAAAAAACCAAAAACAACAACAACAACAACAACAACAACAACAACAACAAAAGGTATTACAGAGAAGTGCTTATTTAGTTGTACTAAAAAAAGAAGGGCCAAAATATTTTTGCAAAGTTCAATAAATGGATGTATTAGTCAAGAACATCACCAGCTATATCAAGTTGATTAATGTTGATAGAGGCTTCACTGAGCACAAGACAGTAGATGTATTGAGTCAGGTCAATCTACAGAATAACCCTGGATTAAATTCCAGTTTATTTTGAGACTTATCTTCCTGTTACCTTTTCATTGTATCCAAAATGAATTTTAGAAGCATTTGTAGATAATGACCTGTATCTCTCTGTTTATTATCTCAGTCTTGGGTCAGATAAGCCACGTAAGTATTATTTACAATATTCTGTGCTGCTATTTTATGGCCTTTTGCATTTTATTGTTGTATGTGATAGCGTTATTATAGATAATTGTTACTTAGTTTCATATTGTGCTGAAAGAACTCAATAGGCAAGAGATAACCAAACCATTTTTGTTCTTTTGGGCTGTATCTTTTAAGACATTTCAACAAGGTACTTTTTTGAAAGACTTATTATATTTTTCTTAATGCATGGGGCTCATTAAATATATACTTTAATTGATTTCTTATGGAAATAATTTTCAACAAAACAAATACCATGCATGGCAAAGCAGATTAATTTCCACAGCTACTATTTTCTACTAAGATATCATCTCCTTATATACCCCTATATGTAGAAATACTATGACCTCAGGACACAGAATTTGCTGCAGAAAAATATTGACTAAAAAGATACACATTTCTTCATGAAATTTGATTTAGAGCTAGGATCAAACTAGGGACACTTAAATGAAAGGTTGCATGTCGTCAATGGGGATCCCAAGCCCAGTCAGCTCCTGACATAGAGCTGAGCAATTTTTAAGATGAAAATATGTTTAAAGATGGGAATCAAGGTACTGAAGACAAGCCAAAAACCTCCCTCTGTGACTACAGATTTGGTATGTGAATATTTATCACTATTTCCAAGTCAAGTAATTGAGAATAGGTAGGCTTTGCTAAACTAAACCAAAATTTTCAGCCTGCTTTCATCCCACTTCAACCTCAGGCACCTACTTGAGATGTCCGAGTCAGAAGAATACTTGCCCTAGGCTCCTGCTAATGTCAATAACAAGATATAGGATAAATTGCCAGCTGGAAGTACCTATCTGTCTTTGACAATCCTTGACAATCAAGGATATCTAAACTCCTAACTCTACATCTTCTACACAGTTAAGTGTCTTATGTTGCTTGGGAGGAATCCAGACTTTCAGTCATGAGGAAAAAGTGAAAAGAAAGAAATGTCAGCGTCTGATTCATCCAACTTCTCCTCACTGTGCAGATCAATCCTTAATTATAGTATCTGCTTGGGAACAATTTCAAGTCTTTGCCTCGGGGCAACTTTCCTGAAAATAAAAATATATTTCTTTGAGGGGAATAATAAAAAAAAGCAGTCATGATCGTATATAATTCATAGGTGGTTAGCAGTTATGATCAATACAATTTGAAAATACAAAGATAGCTGGTAATGTCTCTGCTATTTTCAATAATTGTTAATTATTTTTAGTCAAAAAACATGGATTCCATATATTTTCATACGTTTTGCTAACTTCTTCAAGTTTTATTTCTGAGACTTAAAAAAGAAAAAAATCATTTGACAGATTTTTCTGCAGTCTTCCCTGCTGTAATAAAGTGCATGCTCTTTTAAGCCTCAGGAATAATTAACATTTTGAAGCACTTGAAGATGTAGAGCGGTGCAGTCTTACTATTGAAAAGAAGATTCATTTGTGTTAGTCAGTGACTTTTCAATCTTTGGAGAAACCTGGGGCTCCTCTAGTATATCTCATACAGAAGTAATTAGCAATGTGCTGAATGGAGAGGGACCAAGACAGAGTTGAACACTGTCCTTCATATGATGAGCAAAAGAGACAGAGTACTGCAGAGGTTACAGTAAGGAAAATGGGCTGGATCTGATCTTCCTTGCACTGAGTGACTTCCCTTAAATCAACACCAAAAAAAAAAAAAAAAATGGGGTCATAGCCAGGGAAATCTTGTTTACTCACAGCCTAAAAAGAAAGTCAGGCTAATGAAGCTCATCATGAAGACAGGAGAGAAGGATTTATTTTCCATGGTGTTACTGAATATGGGAATAAATGCTGTAGATACAGTTGCATTGTACAGAGCAATGACCATCAAGTGGCTATGTTTATGAGTTATCCTTGTAGACATTTTTCTTTCTGAGTGTCCTTTACATTTGAGATATATCTGTGATTCTGCTGGGGACTAAGGTCATAATTGCTCAGTCCCAGGATCTCAGAATGCAATAACAACATATTTTGTAATGACAAATTACTAGCCACCCAGTCACAATTGTATACTAATAAAACAGTCTGCTTTTCTAGGATGCATTGTTTATGCCTTTTTCTCTTTCACTTTGAATTAGTTTGCATTAAATCATATAACAGATATATTTGTCAGAGACAGGCAATGCAAGTCAACCTGTTAGCCAAGCTCCTTCACAGTCCCTGGACAATAGCCAGGGGACACTTCAGTAAAACCTTCTGCAGTTGGTGGGATAACTGTCTCCTTGCCTCGGGGAACCTCAGCATTAAAGTTATTAAATAAAACAGCCAGCCTGGCAGTTGGCTATGAGAAGCAATTTATACCATTGTAAATGGATTAGCAAAATGTAATTTCTTTTAACGTTTCCATTTCAATTATTTCAAATAGATATGCAGTTATAAATGTTAAGGAATTGTTTAAATGTTTCTCACAATGGAAAAAGTAAATATAAGTTACAGCTTCAGACTCCCAGGTGAATTTTCTGTTTTTCAGTTTTCCTTATGCTAAGGCTTTTCATGTACTGCTGTAAAAGTTGCCCGTTTGGAGACCAGGAGAAAAAATATTTGTGCTCTTGATGAAAACAGGGTATTATACTAATCAGGAAAGTATAGATTTGAAATGTCTTGAGGACCAGAGGAAAGCCTACGGCTGTTCTTATCCTACATTCTCAGCTGGTATATTTTGACATCAAGAGCCTGGAGCAGTGCATGAGATACCAAGAGAGAGACTATACCACATATCTGTTCGTGTGAGAAGCGGGGGGAATCTCTCTTGAAAATACGTCTTTGTGGATTTTCTCTGAGAAGGGTTAATTAATATACATAGCTGGCAGCTCAGACACCATCATACTCTCTTATAGATGACTTCAGCAATATCTTACCTGATCTCTATTTTTCACACACACACATTCCCCTCCCCCCCCCCCCCCCCCCCCCCTTTTTTTTTTTTGGTATGATATTGCAATTAAGTGATAAGATATAACAAGAAATATGACTACTGGCATGGGATAATCATGTCCTTGGGGTGTGATCAAGCACCAAGAATAAATGCATGCTTCTTATCCTCCATGGGTGCAATTACCTCATGATAGCCCTATCCATTGAGAAACTATATTGCTACCAGGAGATGTTCACTTTTGTATTTAAATGTATTATCCAGGCAAGTGACCACACTGGTCTCAAACTGCCATTTTGTGTCAGACCATGTAGAAGGGGTGCAGGATGTCTGCAGCTGCCCCCCTCAATGCCCTGCCAACGCTGCACACCAGATCAAGGGAATTTCCACCAGAGATTTAGCCGGGTGTGCAATCCTCCTGCCTTTCAAAAAAGCTAACCACAACAGCCAAGCTTGCAAGCTGAATTAAAGTTACTGTAGACTTTAATAGAGGGGGTGGTGAGGGGCAAAAGTAGGGCAGCAAGAAATAACAGACAAGGCTAGCTCAGTTGAAAGCAGCCGTGGAGAAGCCTGAGGGCGAAGATGGCAGTCATCATCGATTCAAGGGAAGGGAGATGTCAAGGACAGGGAATGTCAAGCAGGAACAACAATAAGGCATCATAAGGGTGCTTAGCAGTGCCAAGTGTTCCAAAACCAGCACAAATAAAGCTACTGAACTATTGAGATTGGTCTATTTGCTGCTTGATATCACAAGAAAAATGTAAAAAAAATTGATACATTTACAATGTACATCTGTCCTTTCCCTCCTGCCTACACAAAACTAGTTAAAAATATTCTCTCTCTCTCTTCCTCTAATGCCCCCACCCCTTCTGACATCATCTTGAAATAATCTTTGCAAACAAAGTTAGATATAAGCAAATGCTCTACATGGAACTAATTGTGTCAATATATAGACAAGCAACAGCAACACACTGGCCATGAATGAATAATCAAATGCTAAAGGAAGAGCTATAAGAACACAAACACACTCCAAGTTTCTTCACTATGCAACACTGCCTGTGGTATATGTGTATTCCTGAAGCATTAACACCTGCCTTTGCAGGTGATAGAATTTTATGGCACAAAATATATTTATCCAATAGGTTTTTACACATATTTTACTGCAGCTTCTCACATAGGTGACAGAATGAATTATGTTTCTGCTGATGCTCACACACCAACCATGTTGGTATTTTCATCTGAGTGTACACACACATGTGTACCTGTGTGCATGCACACACACACACAGAGTGATGTGAAGGTGCATTAAACACCAGCTCACCACAATACCCGTTATGCTGGACCACTGAGTCTGTTGCTGAATAAGCAACAGCACCACAGGAATAGAACAAACAAAATTTTTAAGATGTTGAATGGGTAGTAAATATTTTCAATGGTTTCAAAAATGATTTTGTTTCATATTGAACAATTTTTAAATCAGCCATAAGAGAGAAATAAGCATCAACGCTTAGGTCATTGACATATACTGGAGTCATATAAGCTCTGAAAATCTCTGACCATGGAGGAAGTGATGGATCTGGCACTGCAAAAAATACTGATCTTCCAGGCATGACAATAAAGGGAAGCAAAAAGCCCCCTATATGTATATTGCATAGAGTTATGGAGCACTGCACAAAATTAACACAACTTCAGAATCTGCTTTGGTTTACAACTTTGTCTCTGAAACTGAAACACCTTTGTTTGACTGAAGCTTCAGTGAAGAAACCTTTCAATAGATTATCTCCAACTCAACTGAGGAACTCTTCCCCTCTTGCTACCCAAGAGGTATATAGCATGTTCTTGACATATAGAATGTTCTTCAGTGGAAATGATATAAAGAAGTTATATATTCCTGATGTAGAAATCTTTTTTATTTCTTTCCTTCTTTCATCATGTCAAAATACATGATACTTGTAAGGGAGGAAAATATGTTTTTTTGTAAAAGAGCTCATTTACAACCTTTCTAACAACAGTGACTCTGTTTCACAGTAAATATGGAACAATATTAATCCAAAATTTGTCCTTACCTGGGACCTCTGTGACATTAGTCATTACTGTGACATCAGTTCTGGCACAGCAAGTGAATTTCACTGCAATAAACTGAAACCAAGGAAAATATTCCTTTTCCACTTACTGCTTCATAGTGCATTTGATTTTCTGCATATCTAGAAAAAGGAAGATATTTCTGTCTGAATAAATTAATTTTCCTAGTAAGGTGTTTTCCACATACACTAAGAAATTTATCCCCGTTGCCCACAGTCTTCCAGTTCAAAGAGAAAAAAGAGAATGAAAAAGTGGAACACAAAGAAACACTTAATCATGTTGTTTCTTTCAAGCAGTGACCCTTTATGTAGCTATTACTAGAGATTAGTTCAAGTACTTGATGTCTAGAATTGTACAGGATTAGTAAGCAAGATAGTCATATTCCTCAAGGCTTTTGGCCTTCTGTGTCAGAGGTAGAGTCTGTCAATCAAACTCCCACTCCAGATTAGAGGTTCAAACTTCAGCAGCCCACACTCAGGGCAGCCAAGAGAGAGGAGTAAGGTTCAAAGTGCATCCTTTTTCCTTAGAGATGGCAAGGAAAGTGAAGGCAACTGCAGCGTGGGCTGAGGTGGTTTTGAAGAATGGCACTATGTGCCTGAAGCAAGGAATGATGAAGATGCGAGTGACACAGCTGGACACAGCAGCAGTGGTCAAATAAGCATCTGTGGTTACCAAGGAAGAGATCACAGGAATTTTGAGTCTTGCAAATTTTAAGCACTAGATGGATGAGACTAAATCTGTGTAGCCACTCAAGCTTCATTATTATGAGGAAAAGAGAGGCTAAGTGTCAGGACCAGGACTGTGAGTCTTCCATGGACAGAAGCCATGCCCTGGCCAGCCTGTGGTGATAAGGCTGGATCTGACCTCAGTTTCCTCCAAGGGCCTGATCCTGACTCCACTGGTGGGACAACATCCCATCCCCATATCACCATAGCTGGGGTTGTCCCCTAGTGTTTCCTGGGGACATTCTCTGTCAGAAGCCCTTGATGTTCCTGGATGCCAAGGAGTCATGGACCATTACATCTCTGTGCCACATCAGCCAAACCTCCAGTTAGGGAGGTTTCCCACTAAGTTCAGCCAGTGGAAATGAAATAAAGCTGAGGATCAGGCTTGCTGCATTAGGATAATTCTGCTGTCAATCCACACCGGGGCAAATTCAACTGGACTATTCCAGGACCAAGACATCTTCTGGGATACAAATGCACAGCTTTCTACATAAGAAATTTTTTTTCTGTAACACATATGTAGGACATTTTGTGACAGAGCAGGCTTTCCCTCCTGTTTTCTTTCTGCACATTTTTTCTATAAGTACTTGCAGAAGTCTCTTGCTTTCTTTCAGCCAGTGACACTGCCAAGATGGGGCTTTGATGGATATTTTTCTCCATGGTCTGTTTCAGCAGAGCATTGTGCACCCTCATGTCTTCCCCACTGCACAGAGTTGAAGGGACTTCGCTTCTAGCAACATCAGGACCCTGATTCCCAGTAGGTTCTATTAATGTCTCATCCTAGCTCTCATTTTCCATCTGCATGGAAATTCAAATATATCTTGCTAAATCTAAGCAAGTAAAAAGCTCTGTGGGGCTGGTTTGACTGGAGGCTGTTTGTCTTTTCTGTACAGCTGCAGGCAAGCATCTGTAAAGTTTCAATATTTGCTTTAAATGAAATGTCTCTCAGCTGAAGCTCCATTTCATGTAGTATTGCTGGTGTGGGCAAGAGGTAGCCCATAAACAGAAAAAGAAAGCCCCTTGGGACACTGGTGCTACTGGTAATAAAGGTGATAATTGCTCTTCTTTGACCTAATTTTAGTTCACCTATGCTTCCTCTGTTATTACTAACACATATAAGAACCTTAAGATTTTAACTGTCTCAGTTATTATCAGATATAATGGTCATCTTTTTTTTAACTGTTGTGTGAATACTAGAGATTAAGAAAGCACAGCTGTTCACAGAGATGACCTTGAATCATAGGAAAACACAACAATAAAGGAACAGGAAAGATAATCCAGTTGATTACATTTATCCCAAAATAGGGTCACTGTTAATATCTTGTTACCACTAATAGATGGTAGTTTAATTTGTTCTTACATATCTCCATAGAATCCATTGGTATGTCCTTAGAATATTGTGCCCATATTATGGATACCAACATGAAAATTTCCTGTGACAGTGCTACCTTGTTGCTTCTTACCTTCTGCAGTGTGGACATCCACCATGTACCTCTTCAGGAATTTACCTGCTTAGACCTGGTTGTCATTCAGTTTCCTGTTTAGCCTCAAACATCTCTAGCTTCACTTTTAAGGCATAAAGTAGGGATAGCATAAGCCTCAGCAAATGTCACTGAAGAATCTAGATGCTTCCTAGAAGAGCAATATCTAAGAGAGATTTCTATTTTTACCTTTAAGTTCAAATTTGCAAGTCCATGAGGTGTACAATCAAATCAACAGGAAACCTTAACCTCTTGCACTGCAACCAGCAGAAAAGGCTTGCATTTGTTACAAAAACATATAGGAAATCAGAGAAACTGCTACACAGCTACATAGGAGGTGTAACAATTTTCAAATCTAAGCCCAGACATGATCTGACATAGCTATCCAGAGGTGAAAATCTCTTTTCTGCTAACAAATCTCTGATCAAAATGTATTTAATGTCACATTAATTAACTAAAAGTAACTGAAATTTGTTATATTGGTTGGGTTTTGAAAGCCACTTTTGTCATGTACTAGTTCGGACTGTTGGGTTGGTAAGAAGGATTTTAATCACGTAGTTACATATTAAAATGATTTTCTCTTTGGTTTTTTTTGGTATGCATCATAATAGCTACATCTACCATTCTATTATCATTAGTGCTTGAGGATATCTTTCATTTAGCTACTTAGAAATTTTTACATAGAACTCCCAGGGGTAAAAGTCATCATCTTTCTGAGTTTGAAAGTTTTCTTTTCCAGCGTCTTATTCTTCAATCTCAAAGGCCCATCACTTTTTAAACTCTTGGCATTCTCTTCAGTAATAAGGTTGAAATCTGAATGTGCTACATCATTTGGCTTCAGTTTGATGTCTCCTTGAGGCACAGCCTGGCTGAGAAGAGGAAAAATGAATATGAATGCCAGCCATCTATTGGGATAACTAAGTAAAAAATCAGCAGTCTTCAGGCTGTAACTGAGAAGGAGCACTACCCCATAAGTGAGAACAAAGTTATTTTGCACAAAGTGGTAGAAATATAAGTTGCCAGTGATGTAACAAAGTTATATAAATTTAACGACATCAGTTCAAGAGGAGTTTAGACTAAGCTGATGGCAAGGCAGTACTCGCTGTACTTTAAAAGGCACGGAATGATTTCATGAATTGATTTAATAGTTAAACAAATATTCATTCCTGAGAGGAAAAGAAAACCATACAAACCTAAGGTTAATGGAGACTTGTCCCAATGGATGTCTTTTATCCCTTGATGCTGTCTCTTAGTCTTCGAATGTTCTTGTGTTTCAATGCAAATGAGCTGCTTACAAAATCCAACTCTTTCAAGTATGTTCGAAGTGCTACTATCTATGTCATTTTACAGTAAACACATTTTTTTTTGCATAGCAATATGTTTCTTTTAGAAGATGAGTAAATATGCAAAATGTTTCTGTAACTATTTGTCAGATAGTCAAACAGATTTTTTGTCTATCCTCAGGCCCCTTTTATGTTCACTCTCTGTAAACATATGCGACAAGAGCTGTCCCAACACAAACACTTGAAGGAATCAAATTGTAAGCTCTTTTTCTACCAACATTTTCACAAAAAAATATGACAAGAAGAGTATATTTTATCATGTAATGGAGTAGAAACACCCTGTGAAATGTGACCAGCTCTTATAGCTCTGATTTCACAGGAATCTGTAAAGTTTTGTTGGTCCTCATGCTGTTACTATTTGACAATATAAAGATTTCAGGAAAGCAAGTGAGAAATGGAAGCCAAAGTCCTTGTTAATATGTCAGCAACGAGATGTCAATGAGACTATCTCCCAGTTTCCTTGGAGTCACTCCAGATGCAATATGTGAAAAATGAGCAACTGCTCAAATCATAGCACAAACAAAGCTAATACACTGCAGAGAAAAGAAAGACGTGCCAAAGGACTTGCCTTTTCTGCAACATGCGCTGTTATTGAGGGCACATGTTCCAGGATCAGCTAATTTGCAACTTCAAAGACTTGTTCCACTTACTACAACAATAAAAGTCAAGTTCGCTAGTTTCTTGAGCCAGTGATGAACTGCAGGCTGTAGTGGGCACACACCACAATAACCAGCTTACCAGGCTTATTTCAACTACAAATGCCCTGGGGAAATTTGGTATTTTATGGCAAGCCTGGGATGGAATACAACCTGGTGGCAGCTTTGCCTGAAGCCTGTGAACTCAGTCTGCCTGCATCATGTTTCATTGTATCTTATTCTTGTGATGCCTCCTTGTGCAAAGGTTTCAGTCTATCCAATGCTCAGGATGCGGAATGGGAACGGCCTATGAAGTCATTGGAACAACACATCTCAACAGCAGTGAAATTGCTATGAAACAGGCTCCTGTAATGTCACTGGTATGGAAGCTTTTGATGAATATGAAATTTAGCCATTCTCCACTGAATAAAAAATGAACTACCTATATTAGAAAATGACTGGATCTAAATCTTGCATTCCTCTACCAAACTAAATCTCATACACAACAGTCCTTTTCACATGAATGCTAGTATTACGCTTATTATTATTTTGGGGGTTTTGCTATCTTCTGTGAATCTTCTTTTCTAAGAGAAAAATACATTGTTGTTGTTGATCACAAGTAGTCTTTTTTAAATGTTCCAGAGGACATAAAAGAAAGGACAGTCTTTCACTCTTCCACTTTTCTTTCTGTGCCTAAAATTCAACTTTGGCTGTTTAGGTGGTTGTGTTACTTCATTAATACTCTGATAAGATATAATGGACCACAGATTCAACTATAATTATTCTTAAAGCACAACTTCAACAGCATCTTTTCAGGAGTTGTATAAAGAATGCTTTGACTCAAGCTTCTGTGTACCAAAATGAATGAGACCTTTTATGGTGAGTGCTTACAAATGCACCCAGGAAGCCACAAATGATGTGACTGTCCAAAGGCATGCCTCCAAGCTGCTAGGAATTACTAAAATAAACAATCATTCTAATTTATTTTGGGGAAAGTTTTTCTCTCTGTGAACTAATCAACCAGACTGCCACTATCCCTGTGATTCAAAACATGTGAGAGGAAGTGTTGTTTCCACAGAAGTTCCCAGATTTTGAGATTAGTTTGGTAAACACTCAAGTGTTTTTTTGTTCTACAGTCACACATCTATAGAAGGACAAATGTGGAGGGTTTTTTATTAAAGGACCAGCCAACACTCCCTGATTCTTATCCTGTAAGACCTGTTCATGTAAAGTTCCATTATGTAATACTGCCAGAAGTCCTGCAAGCTGTATACATTATTCTTAGCAATTTTACAATAACACTTAATGTGATTAAGCAGAGGAGACACACTTAGAGCATGAAAATACCTTGCTAGAGACAGTCTCAATTTTATATCCAGTTCCACTTCCCATCAGTCCTGCCATAAGTATATATCTGTCATTTAGTATGAGAAGTTAAGAGGACTGACTATGAGAGCAGTCACATCACTCCCTTGTGTGCCTTTGACCATAGAAAGCTGCATGTTCCTACTGAATCAGCAAGATAGGCCTCTTAGACTTCAACAAACATGGGTCTTCTAGGTGAAGTGTTGAATATAGATTTCAGCATGAACAATTTACTACTAAATACAGGAATGTTTATAAACTTGATGAGCAAAAACTGAGAATTTTCAGCATAAATGAGAACATTGTTGCAGATATTTTCAAAGTGAAATGGTTAGATGGATGAGTCCAAAGAGTTGTGGTCAATGGAGTTAAATCCAGCTGGCTGCCAGTCACGAGTGGTGTCCCCCAGGGCTCAGTACTGGGCCCACTCCTGTTTAATATCTTCATCAATGATTTGGATGAGGAGATAGAGTCCACCCTTGGTAAATTTGCAGATGACACCAAGCTAGGTGGAAGTGTTGATCTGCTTGAGGGTAGGGAAGCTCTGCAAAAGGATCTAGACAGGCTGGATCACTGGGCCAAGGCCAATTCCATGAGTTTCAATAAGGCCAAATGCTGGGTCCTGCACTTGGGCCACAACAACCCCAGCAGCACTACAGGCTGGGGAGGAGTGGCTGGAGAGCTGACAGGCAGAGAAGGACTTAGGAGTGATGATTGACAGCCACCTGAACATGAGCCAGCAGTGTGCCCAGGTGGCCAAGAAGGCCAATGGCATCCTGGCCTGCATCAGGAACAGTGTGGCCAGCAGGAGCAGGGAGGTGATCATTCCTCTGGACTCGGCTTTGGTGAGGCTGCACCTCAAATACTGTGTCCAGTTTTGGGCCCCTCTCTACACAAAGGACACTGAGGTACAGAGGTGGGATACAAAGCTAGTAAAGCGTTTGGAGCATGTGTCTGGGGCTTTGTGGTTGTTTAGCTTTGAGAAAAGAAGGCTGAGGGGAGACTTTATTGCCCTCTACAGCTACCTGAAGGGAAGTTGTAGTGAGGTGAGAGTTGTTCTGTTCTCCCTGGTGACAAGCAATAGAACAAGAGGAAATGGTCTGAAGTTGAACCAGGGGAGGTTCAGGCTGGATATTAGGAAGCATTTCTTTATAGAAAGGGCTGTCAGGCATTGGAATGACCTGCCCAGGGAGGTGGTGGAATCACCATCCCTGGAGGTGTTTAAGAGGCGGTTGGCTAGTATGCTTAGGGACATGGTTTAGTGATTTTTGATAGGGCTAGGAGTAAGGTTGAACTTGATGATCTTGAAGGTCTCTTCCAGCCAGAACTGTTCTATGATTCTAAACTTATCTAGAATAATGCCAGCACTATTCTGCAGTGCAAAGTGGTTCCAATGAAAGTGGAAGTGAACAATCATGAGGAAAATGCTTATATAAGCCTAAGGAGTCACCAAGGTTAAGTTGGCCTAAGGCCTGTGTCAAAACTGCTTCCATAAAGAAAAAAAAACCAGGTGATTGTCATAGGAAACTCCCTTCTGAAATGAATAGAAATCCCAATATGCAGACCAGATGTGCTTCTTAGGGAACTCTGCTGCATCCCTGGGCCAGGGCTAAAGATGTGAAGAGAAAGCTACCTACCTTGGTAAAGCCCTCACATTATTATCTGTTTTCAGGTAGGCAGTGATGATGTTGCAACAAGAAGTCTGAGGGCAACCAAGAGAAACTTCAGAGCCTTGGGAGAACGGGTTAAGGAATCAGGAGCACAAGTAGTGTTCTACTCTATCCTTCCAGCTGCAGGGAATGATAAGGAAAGAAACAGGAAGAGCCAGGAAATCAATATCTGGATCCAAGTCTGGTGTCGCTGTCAGAATTTTGTATTGTTTGATCATGGGTTGGTCTACATGACACCAGGTCTTCTGGTGAGAGATGAGGTACACCTGTCTCAAAGGGGGAAGCGGATTTCTGCACAGGACTTAGAAGGGATCACTGAAAGAGTTTTAAACTGGATCTGAAGATGGAAGGGAATAAAATTAGGCTCCCTAGAGATAATCCTGCAGGCAGCACATTAAAGTTTGACGGATGGTATGCTAGCAAGGTCCTTTGGTCTGTCATCTCAGTGGAGGCAGTGGATGAAGATTCATGAAGCAGCAAAGACACAGAGGCTGTTGATGTGTTAGAAACCACGGAAGCAGCTGAGAATGGTCATTTAGTAATTAGGCCTTCTTCTCCCCAAAAGATGGTGGGATCAATAGTCCAGCTGAAGTGCATCTATACCAATGCATACAGCATGGGCAACAAATAGGAGGAGTTGGAAGGCATTGTGCAGCTGGAAAATTATGATAGAGTTGCAATCACAGAAACATGATGTCTGTGATCACTCTCACAAATGGAGTGCTGCAATGGATGGGTATAAATTCTTCATGAGGGATAAGCAAGGAAGGAGGGGCAGTGGAGTAACCCTGTATGGTATGAAGTGTTTTGACTGTCTAGAGCTTTGCAATGGTGATGAAAAGATCAAATGTTTATGAGTAAGAATCAGGGAAAAGTTCAACAAGTTAGATATCTTAGTAGGAGTCTGTTATAGACCACCCAATCAGGATGAAGAGACAGATGAGATATTCTATAAAGCAGCTGGGAGAGGTCTCACAATCTCTATCCCTTGTTCTTGCAGGGGACCAACTTACCAGATGTCTGATGGAAAAGTAATGCAATGGAGAGGTAACAGTCCAGGAGGTTCCTGGAGTGTGTGGAAGATAACTTCCTGACACAGGCAGTGAGTGAGCCAAGTAGGGAAGGCACCCTGCTGGACACGTTTTTCACAGAGAAGGACTTTCTGTTAATGTGATGATTGAAGGCAGTCTTGGGCATAGTGATCATGAAATTAGAGAATTTTTGATTCTCAGACAAGTAAGGAGGGGAGTCAGAAGAAGTGTTTCCTTAGACTTATGAAAGGCAGACTTCATCCTGGTAAGGAGTCTGGTTCAGACAGTCTCTTGGGACACAGTCCTGAAGGTCAAAGAAGCCCCCCAACATGATACACAACATCCAGCAGTGGCCTTGGTCTGCACACCAATTGTTGGTACAAACTCTAAACATGGGGTATTAATTATCGCTGCTAGAAGCAGACACTGACTGCAAAAACATGATGCTAATTTCAGAAGGTGCAGTTAGCTAGAAGAATTGAGATGAAAAGTAAAATCACTGAATAGAATTAGTTCTGTTCTCAGTTAAATCAGGACAATGGACTTTGGAAATAGGGGCAGGCAACTCAAAAGGACTAAAACAATGTTGTCAGGTTATGCAGGGAGAAAATAAGAAGGGCCAAAACCCAATGAGAATTTTATCTGGCTACTGCCATAAAAGACCATAAGAAGCATTTCTATAAAAACATTAATAATGAAAGGAGGACTAAGGAGAATCTCCATCCTTTGTAGGGTACATGGGGAAACATAGTGACAAAGGATGAGGAAAAGGCTGAAGTACTAAATGCCACCTTTGTTTCAGTCTTTAACAGGAAGACCAGTTCTTTTTGGGGTACCCAGTAGCCAGAGATGGAAGACAGGGATGAGGATCAGAATGAAGCCCCCGTAATCCAAGTGGAAATGGTCAGTGACCTACTACACCACTTAAACATATACAAGTCTATGGGACTGTCACTGAGCAAGCTGGTGGAAGTACTCATCAGGCCACTTTCCATCATTTACCAGAAGCCGTGGCTATTCAGGGACGTCCCAGATGACTGTGACACCCAGCTACAAGTAGAGTCAAAAGCAGGATCTGAGGAACTACAGGCCTGTTAGTCTGATCTCAGTGCCAGGGAAGTTTATGTAGCAGATCATCTTAAGTGCCATCACAAAACACATACAGGACAATCAGGTGATCAGACCCAGTGAGCATGGGTTTATGAAAGGCAGATCCTGCTTGACTAATGTGATCTCCTCCTATGACAAAGTGACACACTAAATGGATGAGAGAAAGGCTGTGGATGTTGTTTACCTGGACTTAGTAAAGTCCATTTCCCACAACATTCTCCTGGAGAAACTGGCTGCTCATGTCTTGGCCATATGTATTCTTCACTGGGTAAAAAATTGGCTGAATGGCCAGGCCTAAAGAATTGTGATGAATGGAGTTAAATCCAGTCAGTGACCAGTCACAAGTGATGTTCCCCAGGGCTCAGTATTGAGTCCAGTTCTTCTTAATATCTCTATCAATGATCCGCACAAGGGGAACTAGTACAACCTCAGTGAGTTTGCAGACAACATCAATCTGGGTGGGAGTGTTGATATACTTCAGGGTAGGGAGGCTCTACAGCAGGATCTGGACAGGCTGGATTGTTGGGCTGAGGACAATTATATGGCCTTCAACAAGGTCAAGTGTTGAGTCCTGCACTTGTGTCACAACAACCCAATACAACGTTACAGGTTTGGGGAAAAGTGGCTGGAAAGCTGCCTGGTGGAAAAGGACCTGTGGATATTGGCCAACAAGCAGCTGAATATGAACCAGAAGCGTGCCCAGATGTCCAAGAAGGCCTCCATCATCCTGCCCTAGGGAAGTGATTGCCCACCTGTAATCAGCAGTGGTGAGGCCATACCTTGAGTACTGGAATCAGTTTTGTGCCCCTCACTACAACAAAGATAAGGAGGTGATGGAGCATGTCCAAAGAAGAACAAAGAAGTTGGTGAAGGGTCTAGATAATGGCTAAGGAAACTAGGATTGCTTAGACTCGAGAAAAGGAGACTGAGGGGAGACCTTATTGCTCTCTCTAACTACCTGAGAGGAGGATGTAGCAAGGTGGGGCTTGGTCTGTTCTCCCATGTAACAAGCAATAGGACAAGAGAAAATGTCCTGAAGTTGAACCAGGGGAGGATTAGATTGGATATTAGGAAAAATTCTTTCACAGAAAGGGTTGTCAAGCCCTGGAAGAGGCTGCCCAGAAAAGTGGTGGAGTCACCATCCCTGGAGGTTTTTTTTTTATTTAAAAAATCTGTAGAAGAAACACTTAGGGGCATGGTTTATGGTTGAACTCAATGATCTTAAACATCTTCACCAACCTAAATGATTCTATGATTCAATGATTTTATGATTCTGTAAGTAAGTGGAATACTGTTTTTTATAGTGAATTTAGAAGTTTTTCTTTGAGATTAGAATAAGTTTGTGGAATTAAGCCTTTCTGCATTTACGTCAAAGTGGGATGTGTTGCCTCAAGGGAAAGCTAGGTATGAACTTTTAAAAATGCTAGAATTTCAAGCAAGTATTATGTTACACTATCAAAGACAAATTTTACACAGAAAAAATATTTCTCTAATGCTATTTCAGTCTTGATATAATTTAATTAACAATATTAAATTAGATTTTAAAACATTACCGAGAAAAGAATAATGCATAAAATATCTAACTTTTCTGAAAGTTAGATGCCACCTAACAGATGAGTAGGAAATTTGCAGAGCCACCTACCCTCCCTAAATGTTCAACTCACTACCCAGAATCAAAACTGAGTTCACTGGTAAAGAAAATTTAAAAGTAACAATATGAAAAGACAGAAGGAAGAGGTATATATTGATACCACTGAGTGGAGTTCTGACAAATTTTAGAAGTGAATGAAGATCAGATGGATATACCCAATTCCACTAGGTAAAGGTCAAAAGGTACTGAGATCAGAATAGTCCTGACTTAACAATGTCCTTGAGTTGCTACAGAATACAAATAAGAAGTGTTTAGTCCTTTGATGCTCTTCTTCTAAGGATGAGACTTTTTCTTCAAAACCTATTTATGACTCTGACTAACAGAGTTAGTGACTTTGGTGCTTTCCTGACAATAAGAGGAACCAACATAAACTGACAACCATATGACAAAATGCAAGGACAGCTAAGGGGGGGACTATTGCAATTTACTCTAAAGGACAGAGAGAAGATGAATCAATATTTATTACTAAAAGACTTTGTTGGGAATTTCTGCACTTCAAAGGAAGTCAAAATTTGTCCTTGAAGAGTGAAAAGACCCTGCTTTTCTAGAACAGTGACCTGACTGGAATCCAAATCCTTGTTCAAAAAATTCAGACTCCTGCCAGGCTCTGATCTCAGGAATATCCAAAATCAATACCTTTAGCATGCCTCCACAGATTTCAGTGAAGAATTCTCATTCCGTATATTAACTGAGCAGGCTATGCCAGAAGCAAAAGAGAAAAAAAACTACTCCAAAGCAGTTTCCATATTTTAAAATTGTTCTCTTGAAAACAATAATTGAGCTGGACTATAGGATTTACATCTGATATCCAAGACAAATTTGCCTTGCTAACTACTTTGTCTGTAACACATAATACACATAGAGTGTATTGCAACCATAAGAAGATGCTGTTGGCATTTTGTCTTTTAGGACTAATTTAATCATAAACTACTGTCCTAAGTTACCTTGTTCACTGGTCTCACTATTGCTAAAGTACAAAGAGGTCATAATTCTTCCAGTCTGTGTGCCTCATAATGATATGCAGTTTATGAACCTTACAGTGTTATGTATTATGTCATATTTTTCTGAGTTTATTGTCTTAGGGTTACCTTTCATTCTAAAGCTATCAGTATTGTCAGGACACTGAAGGTGTTCCGACAGTTATCCATGCTCAAGCCATATTACTAAGCCATAGTACTATCATACTATTATGAAACTAGCTATACTAAACCTAACTACCAATTTAAACATAGCTAAGCATTTGCTAGCACTATCAGCACCATTCTTTTCCTTCAAGTTCAACTTAACCTGTTCTCTACCTCACTACTGTCCAGTGTTCATATATCAAGTAATACATGTAAAAGAAAAAAACTAGATCTCTCACTTTTATAACAGCTGTCATCTGTGTGCAGAAGAAGAATTTTCTCATAGTTCCTAGTCTTGATTAAATCTGCATGTCTGTGTTCATTAAAAAGTAAAATCCATTTTTAGATTCATTTTCATTGTATTCTGTGTTTCTATTTATGGAAGCCATTCGTTGTCTACAAATACCACATTATTTTGAATTCTGTTAGATTTCCATTCTGGCTCAGTGATTAAAACAGATAGTGATTACCCTAACTAAATACCAAAAGCTTATAGTTTTGATTTGCTATTTTCTTTTATGTACCTTAAATTGGTCGGTATTTAGTCCTTTCTGTCATATGGGCTTTGCATTTGACAACATTTTGGGACAGCATCGGTAGTCTCCAGAATAAAACAATCAGTACAAACACCTCATTGCACTTACTGTTATCATTCAATCAATGTTCAAATTAATTAATTTCAACTGTCTTCTTAAACAGCACTTAACTGAACTGATTTTTTTATCTTCCATTATTTTTAACCCTAATCCTATATAAAATCCTATCTCCTCTAGCAATTCTGACGTTCATATAATAAAGAGCTATTGTAACTCAACCTGCTTGAAAATTATTCTGTCTTCTTAGAAGGCACATTGCTGACAAAACTAACACTAGGGGCAATGTAGGCTCACTGAGGAATGAGGCGGGTACCCTGGTGACAGAGCATACAGAGAAGACAAGGTTACTGAATGCCTTCTTTGCCTCTGTCTATACTGCTGGAGACCGTCTGTCTTCAGGAGCCCAAGACCACTGAGGCCCAAAGGAAGTCCGGATAGAGAAGGAGACTTCCTTGGTTGATGAGGTCTGGGTTAGGGATCAACTGAGCAATCTGCATGTACATAAGACCATGGGCCCCAACGGAATGCACGCACAAGTGCTGAGGGTTGTGTCAGAAGTCATTGCTAGACCACTCTCCATCATCTTTAAGTAAGTCATGGAGAACAGGAGAGGTGTCTGAGGACTGGAAGAAAGTACATGTCACTCCAGTCTTCAAAAAGGGAAAGAAGGAGGACCCGGATAACTATAGAAGAGTCAGCCTCACCTCCATCCCCGGACAGGTGATGGAGCAACTCCTTGGTGCTCTCTCTAGGTATATCAAGGACAAGGGGGTCATCAGGAGCAGTCAACACGGTGAAGAAATTACCAGGTGAATAGATGATGGTAGTACAGTGGATGTGTTCTATCTTGATTTCAGTAAAGGATTTGACACCGACTCCCACAGCATCCTCCCAGCTAAACTGAGAAAGTGTGGTCTGGATGATCAGGTAGTGAGGTGGATTGATAACCAGTTGAAGGAAAGAAGTCAGAGAGTTGTGGTCTATGGGACAGAGTCTAGTTGGAGGTCTGTATCTAGTGGAGTCTCTCAGGGGTCAGTACTGGGGCCAGTACTATTCAATATATTCATCAATGACCTGGATGAGGGAACAGAGTGCCCTGTCAGCAAGTTCACTGATGATACAAAACTGGGAGGAGTGGCTGACACACCAGCAGGCCATGCTGCCATTCAGAGAGACCTGGACAGGCTGGAGAGTTGGGCAGGGAGAAATCAAATGAAATACAACAAGGGCAAGTGTAGGGTCTTGCATCTGGGAAGGAATAACCCCAGGTACCAGTATAGGTTGGGGATTGACTTGTTAGAGAGTAGCATAGGTGAAAGAGACCTGGAGGTCCTGGTGGACAGCAGGATGGTCATGAGCCAACAATGCATCCTCAAGGCCAAGAAGGCCAGTGGCACCCTGGGGTGTATTAGAACCACGCCCTGGGGTGTGGTTAATAGGTTGAAAGAGGTTCTCCTCCCCCTCTACTCTGCTCTAGTGAGACCTCATCTGGAGTATTGTGTTCAGTTCTGGGCCCCTCAGCTCAAGAAGGACAGAAGACTTCTTGAGAGACTCCAGTGCAGAGCCACAGAGATGATTAAGGGTGTGGAGCATCTCCCTTATGAGGAAAGGCTGAGGGAGCTGGGCCTCTTTAGCATGCAGAAGAGGAGACTGAGGGGTGACCTCAGTAATGTTTCTAAATACGTAAAGGGTGAGTGTCAGAAGAATGGAGCCAGGTTCTTCTCTGTTATGTCCAATGACAGGACAAGGGGCAACGGGTGTAAGCTGGAGCATAAGAGGTTCCACGGAAACATGAGGAAGAACTTTTTCACAGTGAGGGTGACAGAGCACTGGAACAGGCTGCCCAGAGGGGTTGTGAGGTCTCCTTCTATGGAGACATTCAAAACGCACCTGGATGCATTCCTATGGGACCTGCTGTAGGTGGTTCTTCTCTGGCAGGGGGGTTGGACTAGATGATCTTTTGAGGTCCCTTACAACCCTTAATATTCTGTGATTTTATGATTCTGTGATAGCAATGAATCAGTTTGTACTGTTCTAAGAGGTGAAAGGTCATGCTCAGCTAAATGTTGATTTTTAGTAACTTTAGAGTGAAAGTCAAAATTAGATTTAAGACGAGGTTTTAGTTCAATAGGTGCACAAACCAGAAAGAGAAAGTAATATAACACACTTTTTTTTTCTGTTTCAGTTGAAAATTTTCCTATGGGACCTGCTGTAGGTGTTTCTTCTCTGGCAGGCGGGTCGGACTAGATGATCTTTTGAGGTCCCTTCCAACCCTTAGCATTCTGTGCTTCTGTGATTGTCTGGCATATTCAGATGAAGATTCTCTATAAGCTTGAGCAATAACTGGCAAATGACCTTTTAAAATCCTCTACTTTGATTTAGTAAAGAATATTCTTGAGTAGAACTATTTGCTAATTTATCTATTATTTCCTCTCCAATATACGTATTTTTATTTTGTTTCTTTATTTTTAAGGATCTTTTCTATTAATTAGACAATAATACTGTTTGAGCCAGGTTTTCTTCATTAAGTAAACATACATTATTGAATTATCCCTTTAATTTTAATTACTAAATTATGTTAATACTGATCTACTCTTGTCTTGCAACTATGGAATAAAAATATTCTTTGAAGTTTTCTGTGTTCTTAGTAATAATCTAAATAATGCCACAATGGAATCATATTTCTTACTGAAGATGTTGGCTTCCACATTACTCATTATTTCTTTTACTAATTCATTACTAATTATTGCAGTGCTCAAGAGACCTAGTCATAGAACAGAAAGCTCTGCATTATATTAATATTGTACAAACAATAGTTTATTCTTCCAGATTAAAATGGAAATCCTTTTAAAACTATTGACAGCTATAGTTCAATAATACATGTGGTCACTCATTAACCTTTAATTTCATTAACCTTTAATATTCATCTGTATATTTTTAGAAGTTGTTTTTAATTATTATTTCACTTATTTTCAATTGCTTTAATAAACAAACATTGCACTATTTCATAGTGTAGTTCTATTTTTCTATTTCAGTAACCTCATTTAGTACCCAAAATAGAATAGGAATGGAGTATTAATCTCATGAAGAACATTTATCAATAATTCCATGTGTTACATTTTAATCCCATCCTACATTTGCTCTTAATAATATTACTTGTTTTCTTTTCTTTCAGGTACAATTAACATGAAAATTAACTACCAAATAGCCCTTTGACAAATTACTCTCCTCCTTGTGATTTCCAATTTGTAGGTCTCAGACACTTGTAAGGTTATCCCACCAATGTCTTTAGTCTGACAACTGTTAGACTTTCCTTTGCCATAGGTGTCTTAGCCCCATACAAAATCTGAGAAGGATCTAAAGTGTCCAGTCATCATCACATTAAAATCTAAATGCAAAACTGATGGATTTTGTGCATGTTTTCCCCACCCACCCTGTAGTTACAGATGAAGAAAAGTGAAGTCACCGAGGTCCCAGAATACAAGGCTTGAAAGAGTATCGAGATGCCATTCTTTGTCCTCTGAAATCACAATTTACAATGCTTATGGCAAGTATCTGAAAGAGATATCTTTATTTCTAATTCTCAGAGCCAGAGAGAAAAAAACAACTTTAGATAGTGGCAAGCTATTTTATACTACATATGCTTAGCTTACAGGGAAAGAGCAGTGGTGACACATAGATTTATTTTTTTTTTAATTTTTCTACAAAGCAATGCAGATAACAAGGCAAAGATTAAGCGGTTTTAAGGAAAAAAGGTAATCAAGTATGTGAAAAGACTAAATGGAATCAAGAAAATTCATATTTTATGCTAGGCCCTGAACTGGCAGAAGAGACTTCCAATACATTTTTTGTTGTTTAATATTTCTTCTTCTTCTTCTTTAATTAATCCTGTGATGTTTTGCATTTTACAGACATGTGCTATTGCTCCTTTGACACAGCAAGTTGTTGACCATATGCTTGACAGAATGCAGTACTAGTCACAAGAAATCTTGCCTAGAGACAAAACTATTGTTGACAGATTTAAAAGTTGGGGTTTTTTTCTCTAGAGGGAGATTGTGTACAAGTAACTGCACTGTGAGTTGCATTTTTATTGTCTTGCAGTCACGTTTAGATCCAGGCCACTCAGTTTACAGAGACATTTGTTCTGATTTTCACCCAATGGATTCTGAGAGCCAAGATTCTAGCATGGACATCACACTAATAAGTCTGGCAACCAAAATTTGTTATAAGGAAGACCAGCTGAGGTGTAACAGTCTCTTTGGACATTATTTGAGGTGGAGATAGTGCAAGAAAAAATTAGTTCATAATTCTTCAGATAACAGGCAAGTGAGAGTAGAGACTGGCATACTCTCTGCTGCCCATATTCCCTCCACAGCATTAGCAGACATGGAAAGTAATTCAATAAATATTGTCAGAAAATCTAGTAGATCATGCTCAGGAGGGAAAGTGGAGTTGCGAGGTGGAGGAGAGGATTATGAATCACATGTGAGTAATAACACTTCCTTCAAGTGAAGGGAAAACCAGTTATGTAATAGAGAGGAAAGTGCAAACAATCAAACCTATACCAAGTAGTCATGTGCAATGTTTTGTATTTTTCTTTTTACTTGAAGACTTGAGAATTGAGAAAGGTAATTAAGAAACTATGGAAGAGTACATGTCAAAATTCTATAAGAAACATCTTCTTATGGAGTACTTCATTGGATCAAAATCTCTGAGAAGCTCACCCACAAAGAAGATGGTGCCTAATACATTGCAAATCTTAATGATTAAAGTTTTGGGGAGTTCATCTGGGTCTCTGAATCACAGAATATTAACCCATCAAGACAAGGCAGTAGTATTCTGCAAGTTGCCTTTTCCCTAGAAGATTTTGCTTTGCTTATGAAAGAGAATTGTTACAATCATTGCCTTGTAAAACTCTCCATCTTATTCTATAAACCATGAATAGAAGTAGGCTCAACACAGTAAGTAAAGTAGGGAATGAGAGCTGTTCTTCATGCGTAGGTGCTAATCAAAGAGTATTTTGACCACACTGACTGGCATCACTTCCTTACAGAGCCTTAAGATGGAGGAATGTGAACCCACTACATCTCTCATTTCTTCTGCCAGAAGCATGTTCACTCCATACCTGACCAACACCTCTGTGCCTAGGCAGACCTCATGTGTGTCCTGGACCAGAACATTGCAAAGGGCACAGGTTTGGCCTACAGCTGAGACTAGCCAGATAATCTGATGGTGGTTTAGTACTTTAGATTCTAGCATGGAAGTCCCTCAGGACTTCGTCCACTGCACAGGTGTAGGCCTATGCTTTAAAAGAAAACTTCTCTTTCAGCATTGTATTAAATGAAGCTCAATTCCAGATCTAATTCCCTCCTTGTATTTGCTGCAGCAAGTCTTAGATAACATGTAAGAAACAAAAGGCATGCTGTTGTACCAGGATTTTTAAGAAGTTATTCATCGCTATACTTTAGCTGAGATCTGTGAAGAAACACATGCGGCATATTTTGAGAATGTGCTATCCCAGGTTACCCTAAGTCACATACTGTTTAAACAACCACTTTATTCTACCATCTGGTATGTAATAGATTTCTGATAAATATGTGCCTGCACTTTACTGTGGGATGCACACAAGTATGAAGGCTGGATTTTTCCAAGATGTTTGTCTAAGTCTCAGTCAAACAACTTTCACAATGTGCAGGAGCTTTCTGTAGGTGCAGCAGTTACCCTTCCCTTTCATTTCCCTCCCTGCAGACCAGTCACCCACCCTCAAAAAAGTGCCAGGACATTGTAAGGTGAGCTCAGACTATTACTGTAAGACAAAAAGATGTCTGCAGCTCAAACACATGCAGTCAAGTAAAAGACTGGAATTATGTGTAGACAAAATAAGCATTTGCTTACAGTAGCTGACTGCTGAGTGCCCAGGGTCCATGCTTTGGAGAAATGGAGGAGACAGGAGGTCTGGTATTTGAGCAACACATTGTGCTAACCCTCCAAGTTCAACTTCCAAAGTCTTCTGCCACTGCTCTCCTGTCTGGCTTCTCTCCACCCCTTTCCCTGCCACAGGAGAAGGTCTCACCCCTGCCATGTCCCCTTCCTTTCCTCTCATACAGCAGCAGCAGGTCAGGTGAGCAAAAGCCTCCAAGGCCGCGGCAGCAGGATACTAGTGCAGAAGGGAGAGGGGACTTTTGTTAGGATTGCATGTAGGTAACATGGTCCCCAGGGACAGGAGGAAGAAGCTACACTACCAGACAAGAAACAGTCACAGATAAAGAGGCATGAGATTTTCTTCCAGAAAATTATAGGCTGAGGAATAAGAGAGAGAGAAATAGTCCAATGAGTACCAACCATGCTTCAAAGTCTATAACAAGCCCCGCAGGAACCCCACAGGCCTTTCCTAGGGCCACAGAAAGCCCAGAAACCCCTTCAATTGTCCATCTTTTATCTGCAAGTCCTGAAGCTGTGGACCTTTTCCAGCCTTCATCATCCAGTTCTCCTCAGTGGTTCATCTTAGACTTCCTTCAATCTTTACTGCCATCAGAATTGATTGTTTTCTCCCTGAGGGTGTCCTCATTCACTGTGAATACCACTAAGAAACCTTGAGCTGGCACCAAGCTTGTTATACTTCCCATAGATCATGGCAATGTCACTGTAGCAACATGTCGCTCAGAGCAGCCTGCAAAGCCTGCCCACAAACCTGGTAAACTCAGATTTTTAAGCTATGAAAAAATGGAGCTATGAGGTCAGCTGTGCAATATCAGACCCAAGCTCCCTTATTTGTGGACAGCAGTCCTGACATATTTATGCTGAGCAACTAAGGGCCTTTCTGGACAGGGATGGTATAATTGGATAACATTTTAGGTAGTATTTTATTGATAATGACTCCGTGTAATGAGAAATGGGGTCTGATCACAACCCTAACCCTTTTTTCATTCTTTTTACTTACACATCAGGTCCTAAGAATTTGCCTTCTAAGCCTTGCTCTATATTTCAGTTTTATCTCAGTTCATGAAGCTTCCTAAAACATGACTTCTTTATACTTCATACTTCATCAATTTTGTGGTTGACAAGCATATCAGATAAAGTATGATACTGCAACCCAACACCACTGCTCTCTAGTTTTTGGGAAAATTGCCATATAAGATCAGGGCAGTGTCACATGTTGTCAGACTTGTCACCACTGTTGGCCAGTGTCTGACAAGACTTTAGAGAAAGCTACAAAGTGCAAGCAATAAAAGCCCTCGTAACTAAGCTGAAAGTTAATTTGTATTCCCACTTAATTAGTTCTTAATTTATATCCTGAAGTGCAAGGATTGAGCTCTTATGAAACTTTGTCCTTTGGAAAATAAGTAAGTGCTTCCATTTTTCACATGCTTCTGCAGTTTTAACACTGCTATTGGCACATTGTTTTAATAATATATTATAGCAGTAGGTTCCATCAGGTACTTTGTGCCAAATAATGTTAAGGGAAAAGAGCCTGATAGAAGTTTTGTAAGTTGTTATTTATGTAGTACTCTGTAGCTACCCAGTGAATTAGTGTGTAACAAAGTAAACAGAAGAATCCAATTCATTGCCTCTGTCAGACTTTCTCTTATAGACTCATCTCTTAACAGATCTATCATGCTTCCTGCTATACATTCAAGGAATGAGCTACTTTTACCTTGTTTAATCTTCTCTTTCAAGAAACTCTTCACATACTGCTGATCGTTTTCATTGTCACTTCTGGGTCTTTCCTACTCCTTCCTCCTTGCTAAGGTTAGACAAGTAAAAACTGAGCAGTAGTTGAGGTTAGGACACTGTACCCTTCATTATTATTCTCCAGACACTGCTATCTGACCTTGGGAGAGTGTTATGTTGTTCAGGTTTGTACTTCTGTCTTTTCCTTAAGTACTTACAGTTATTTGTGAACACAAAACCACAGAGTTGTTCTCCCTGGCACACACTGCCTCACTTTGCTGAAGGGAACATCTTGAACTCTTCACATGCATTGACTCATTATGATGGATGAAGTAGGATGTGACATCCCACTTAACAGTTCCCCAGAGTAAACATTTGAAACATAAGAGCTCCCATCTGCTGTGCTCCTTTGCTCCCCTAAAACTGAACGCAAAATGAAGAACCAATGTCGTTCTCTTCTCCATTCAGAGAATAATTGTATCAGAAAGAAAGAATATCCCCATCTTTAAGCAGCTATCAATGCTGAAGATATGTTACTACTATTCCAAACAATAGCAAAATTCTTACTAGCTTTGGAGAAAAATATACATGAAGGGGACTTGTTCCTGGTATAATTTTATGTCTACCTGGAGAAATTTTGTCCACAGGCTGGCTTAGTTTAGAGTCTTCCATACTGCATACTGGTGTCTGACAGTGCAAACTGAAATTCATCTAAAGTGAAAAGAGGGGGTATGCTATTCCTTAGCACAACATGGTTGTAACAGGAATATAATAATCTCTGGAGCTGGAATCCATTTCTTGGCCTGATTTTATTATGTAATTAATGAAGAGCATAACACTTCACTGGAAGTCTCAATAGGACTGCAGTGTATATGAACATTTTCATAGGTACCCCACTGTAACATAATAAACTGCAATTTTTCTATTTCCTGTGGCTACATCCAGACAGTGAGTGCCACCCAGGACTTTAGTTACTAGGAATGCCCAAAGCAACAGGGGAAAAAAGTCTATGAAAATGAACTTGAAAAAATACCATTTTATGGTGTTACATTTTGGGAAAAAAGCTTCTAAAACCCAACTGAGATTCAAGCCACGTAAGTCCAAAGTATTTTGAGAGCTTTGATGGAAAAGATGTAAAGAATTATTTAAAATCAAATTCAATGTCTACATAGCTCTACAGGAATTTGACCTGTTCTATTTCATTTTATTACCACTACTTGATAGGTCAGGGACATTTATAAGTTATGATAACTAGAAAACTTACATGCTCTCACTTAAATAAAATTATTGAAAAAATTATTTATTTTTTTTTACCAAATACTGAAATAACATTTTTGAAGCTCATTGATAAATAAAATATTAAAATAAATTAAACTTTTTTTTTTTTTCTTTTGTGGGAAACTTACCCTTAAAGAACAATTAGACATGTATTTTGGACACTGGCTATGTCTACAGAAAGCCATCATCATAGAAATTCAGGCTACTTCTGTAGAAATGGAGCATTAGAGCTATGTTAGTGGTGTACTTACCTCAGTCTATTTAGTGGTGTTGAGAAAAACCTATTCTTCTGGACAGGGCAATGCTATCTCCATCCCATCACATTAGAACGTATATTAGAATAGCTGTATGGGACCAGATCAAAAGCCTGTGTGGCTTGAAAGCCCTTTCACTCAAAGTGGCAGATGCCCTGGGAAAGAACACAGAGCTGCCCTTCCCTGGTGTATTGTCCCACCAAACCAAAGAGGTCATCAGCCAGGTTCAGCCACATATGAACTTCTTATTCAGTAGCCCTTGATGAAGGTGTGTTCATGAATTTGTTGAATCCTATTTTCAAGCCACTTATACTTTTCAAAATCAGTAATATTTTAACAACATCTTGTGACAATGAATTCAATTAACTGGTGAGTGAAAATATTTAGGGTTTTTTTTTTCTTTTTTGTCTTGTCTTTATACTACCTAATTATCTGGTTGAGTATTTCTTAATTCTGGTATTATAAAAAACAGCAAAACTTATTCCCTATTCACACTGTTCACAGCATTTGTGTTCTGTTACCTTTGTTAGTGATTATTTCTTTTCCAAGATAAAACATACTGTACTTTGACTACTCTCACTCAGTAGGCAGACTATTCTATGTCCTTAGCCATTTTTCTTTCCCTTCTCTGTACCTTTTTTGTCCACTGATGTTCTTTCTGAGATACCGTGACCAGAATTGTAAGATGTTCAGGATATACATACACCAAGGAGTTTAGTACAGACAAAGTTTTCCTTTCCAGTTTTCATTTTTAACTTTTTTCCTGATCCAACTTCCTTTTTTCAACACTATAGACAATGAAATGACACTTTTAGGGGATTATTCACAATGACTTCCCTAAGGACTCTTTTGTACCAGCTAATTCAAAGTCTATTGTTATGTTTCTACACTTAAAATTATTAAATCTATCTGGTGTAATCCTACCCCCTCTACTACTTAGAGTAACAGGCTACCACTTTAACCAGTTTTATTACTACTCTTCAGTTACCTATCTACTGGATTAATGGGCAATAAGATACATCAGTATCTTGGGATAGTACTCTTAGCAATGTCAAGCAGCACCCATGGCCCATATATCCAGTGACTACATTACATACACAGGAAATTGAGTTTACTAATACATCTTACTGTGCATACAATTTTCTCTTGCAATCTTAATTTTGTCTCTTGTAGATGTTTCATCCTAGATTCAGGTAAATTATTGTTCAATAACAGGATTTCCAGGATAGATTATATCATATCTGCTAAGATATTTTCTCTATATATATTTATTTCTGCCCACCTCAGACCAACTTACCTGTTCACTAGATGCATCACATACAGAGGTTTATAATTTAAGTTTGCACTTGCTGATGTTTGCAAAAAGGTATAAAACAGTGTGCACATGTAACACACATGAGGTTAGTCCTTATTTTAATAAACAGACACATTACTTTGTTTTCAAATGGAAATCTCTTGTATAAATAGTCTGTTGTGACAGACGCATAATTAATTAAAAAATATATTCATTTGTGCATTTACATATTTATGGAAACCTTTTTTAAATTAATTCTTTCAATACATTCATCAAACCTTAGAAAAAGTTCTTCTACCCACTGGGGTCTTATTGAGAAAAGAAATTTATAACTGCTGAATGAATCTCTTTCAAGAAGAGCAATAAATCAAGAAGGTTTAAGGAAGATGTTTGAGGAGCAACCAGTAACTTCTTTTTACAAGTCCCACTGTAACTTCTTGTATTGTTTGCCTGGGAAAAATTCTGTCCTGGGAATAAGAAGTGATTTTGAAGTTGCAGGTTTATCTTTGGTGAAGTGAGGTTGGAGAACACCACGATCAGGTCAAGTCTAAATATGAAGAAGAGATTAGCATGGAGGGGGAAGTGGTTTTTTCTATTTGGTCTACCTAACAAGTACTGGAAAGGTATGGTTTTTTACAAGGGATAAGTGCTCCACAAGCCAAACTCAGAAGTCCCTTCAGAAAGCAAAAAACTCTTGGCTTATTAAGACAGATGCAAACACTGAAGAAACCAGAGTATTGTTTCTACCATGTTGTACCAGTGTCTACAAATGCTGACAGATACCTAGAGTTTAGGCTGAACAGTTCAGGAGCAGCTTGCCACAAACACCTTGCATGGAAAATTGTGCCAGTATACGACATAAAACCAGGGGCCAGCCCAGCAGTTCCACTTGCAATGTCCAGAGACACCTCAACAGAAGACTACAAAAACTTTTCATGTGTGTGCTGGGAAAGCAGCTTTAAGAGAGAGCTTCTGAGATGGGTGAAACCTTGCTGATGGGAGGTTGGTAAGGGTAGCCTTGATGGGACGAAGACAGGATGTGGTCAAGAGACACTGTTGCTATGGCAACACTGCCTGGGAAAGACAAAAGAGGAAACCTGTGATTAAAGGGGAATGACTGAAACACGGAGGAAAACAGGGCTACCAGTGCATTGCCAGACCAGCGCTGGTGCATGCTATGACAGGCTGACACGCACTCATCATCTCGAATGGATAAATCTGCCAGTCACTCTGTCAGATAATGATTTCACTTGGCCATCTGGCCAAATGCTGCGTGCTCCTAGGTAGCCACAGACTGAAAATGAGTTTGTTGTGTTTGAACACAGTCTTCAAATAATTTTGTGAGGGCATGGTGCCCAGCATAGCTCAAATGTTTAAATAGACTCAAATAGGTCTCAGAAAACCTTTTTCCAGCCCCCAGAACCAAAGTAAGTTCCAGTGGAAAAAAAAAAAAAATAATTAGGAAAAAAAAAAAAAAAACCTATCCATTGAACATACGTGAATAAAACCTGGAAAGCCACTAACTTGTACACATTGTTTCTTGTGTGCTTATAGTAAAAGCAGTTGCAGGTTGAGTTACCCTGACTTAATGAGTCCATGGCAAAACATGAATTGCCAGGGTTTGGCTTGTGAAAGGACTTCAGCAGAACAACACCCTTAAAATCACCCATTTGATTTAATAGGAACCCAGAAGGTACAGTCATCTGTACAGAAACTCAAAACTAACATTAATCTGTTGTGCAGAACAGTTAGTAAAAAAACCATTTATGACAGGAACTAACAAATCACAATTTACAGACCAATATTCACCTGTCAAACGACCATATAAAAGTATGACAAGCCACTCAGCCTTTGTACTTTCTAGGGGAGTTTTCACTGTCTATACACTGCTTCTAGCCATAAAAGAAACCTAATTTCCTTACACAGAAAAAAAATCCAATGAAACTAGCTCTCAAGACACTCCAGAGTAATACAGGCTTCTATATCATTACTTTCTACTAAAATTATAAATAAAGACATCTAAATGAAAACAAGAAAAGGGTGCAAAGAAGGATTTTATAACTATATAATTACATATACTTCTCATGTCTGTCTACCTGCTAAATTTTTTACATTTTCACAATTTTGTTGAAAATAACACCCACCCCTCCACCCCTTTTATAGTATGGAATTGATACACAGTGAGATTAAATGAATTACTGAAGATGAATTGGGAAATCTGCACTGAGCAAAAATTTGTATTTCTCACATTCTTGTTCTTCACCTGAGGAAAATGTTAAAGTTCCATTAGGCACAGGTACGCTGCAGCATTGCAATATACATTGGGAAAACAAGGCTGCAGCAACCACTGAACATTGCACAGAGAATGGGTTAGGGTTTTTGTTGGTTTTGCTTTATGCTTGTCCCAGTGCTCTTTTGGAAAACAAAATAAGTTATTCAGGCCCTGCTTTTTCATAATCTCAAGGGTACTTGGTGTGCGGATAAGCCATTGATTTTTTTTCTCAGTCTGTTACAGTCACAAACATGCAGTAAAAGTAATTTCCTCGGGACTAATATCATTTGTTCTCCAGGGTTCTTCCTTATGAAAACTGAGTTTTGAACAATCTGTATGTAACCTTTCCTATTAAGGTTACAAGAGACTGAGATCCACTCATCAGATGAGCAAGGCACAAAATTTTGCTTCTGCAAACTTTCCTGACAAAGTTCTTTATGTAAAAGAAAGGATGAAGCTTTTTCTATGTGATAAAATTTCCAACTGAAACAGAAAAAAAATGTGTTATATTACTTTCTCTTTCTGGTTTGTGCACCTATTGAACTAAAACCTTGTCTTATATCTAATTTTGACTTTCACTCTAAAGTTACTAAAAATCAACATTTAGCTGAGCATGACCTTTCACCTCTTAGAACAGTACAAAATGATTCATTGCTATCACAGAATCATAGAATCAAAGAATGTTAAGGGTTGGAAGGGACCACAAAAGATCATCTAGTCCAACCCCCCTGCCAGAGAAGAACCACCTACAGCAGGTCCCATAGGAATGCATCCAGGTGCATTTTGAATGTCTCCATAGAAGAAGACTCCACAACCCCTCTGGGAACCCTGTTCCAGTGCTCTGTCACCCTCACTGTGAAAAAGTTCTTCCTCATGTTTCTGTGGAACCTCTTATGCTCCAGCTTACACCCATTGCCCCTTGTCCTGTCATTGGACATAACAGAGAAGAGCCTGGCTCCATTCTCCTGACACTCACCATTTACGTATTTAGAAACATTACTGAGGTCACCCCTCAGTCTCCTCTTCTGCATGCTAAAGAGGCCCAGCTCCCTCAGCCTTTCCTCATAAGGGAGATGCTCCACTCCCTTAATCATCTCTGTGGCTCTGCACTGGAGTCTCTCAAGAAGTCTTCTGTCCTTCTTGAGCTGAGGGGCCCAGAACTGAACACAATACTCCAGATGAGGTCTCACTAGAGCAGAGTAGAGGGGGAGGAGAACCTCTTTCAACCTATTAACCACACCCCAGGGCGTGGTTCTAATACACCCCAGGGTGCCACTGGCCTTCTTGGCCTTGAGGATGCATTGTTGGCTCATGACCATCCTGCTGTCCACCAGGACCTCCAGGTCTCTTTCACCTATGCTACTCTCTAACAAGTCAATCCCCAACCTATACTGGTACCTGGGGTTATTCCTTCCCAGATGCAAGACCCTACACTTGCCCTTCTATTTCATTCGATTTCTCCCTGCCCAACTCTCCAGCCTGTCCAGGTCTCTCTGAATGGCAGCATGGCCTGCTGGTGTGTCGGCCACTCCTCCCAGTTTTGTATCATCAACAAACTTGCTGACAGGGCACTCTGTTCCCTCATCCAGGTCATTGATGAATATATTGAATAGTACTGGCTCCAGTACGGACCCCTGAGGGACTCCACTAGATACAGACCTCCAACTAGACTCTGTCCCATTGACCACAACTCTCTGACTTCTTTCCTTCAACCAGTTATCAATCCACCTCACTACCTGCTTATCCAGACCTCACTTTCTCAGTTTAGCTGGGAGGATGCTGTGGGAGACAGTGTCAAATCCTTTACTGAAATCAAGATAGAACACATCCACTGTACTACCATCATCTATCCACCTGGTAATTTCTTCATAGAAGGCTATCAGGTTTGTCAAATGTGACTTCCCCTTGATAAAACCATGTTGACTGCTCCTGATGACCCCCTTGTCCTTGATATACCTAGAGACAGCACCAAGGAGTTGCTCCATCACCTGTCCGGTGATGGAGGTGAGGCTGACCCTTCTATAGTTACCCGGATCCTCCATGTACATGCAGATTGCTCAGTTGATCCCTAACCCAGTCCTCATCAATCAAGGAAGTCTCCTCCTCTATCCGGACTTCCTCTGTGGCCTCAGTGGTCTTGGGCTCCTGAGGACAGACGGTCTCCAGCAGTATAGACAGAGGCAAAGAAGGCATTCAGTAACCTTGTCTTCTCTGTATGCTCTGTCACCAGGGTACCCGCCTCATTCCTCAGTGAGCCTACATTGCCCCTAGTGTTAGTTTTGTCTGCAATGTATTTGAAGAAGCCTTTTTTTTGTCCTTGATCTCCCTTGCAAGATTTAACTCCAAGGAGGCCTTAGGTTTCCTGGTTGCCTCCCTACAACCTCTGACAACAGACTAATATTCATCCCAAGTGGCCATCCCCTCCTTCCATGACCTAAAGACTCTCTTCTTCCACTTGATTTTGCCCAGCAGTTCCCTGTTTAACCATGTGGGTCTCCCGGCTCCCTTTCTTGATTTCCTACCTGTTGGGATGTTATTTTTTCTCTAAATCAGAAAGAAAAATGTTCTTAAATGTAAATAAGTTGTACTAGCGCTTTATAAAGGAGTACACAGAAACATGGGTAAGCCGTTACCTTAAAAAAAATAGGATAAAACTTTATTTCAATCATTAAAAATATATATTTGGACTGTGGGCATCTGTCCACCTTAACTAAAGTAATACTCAAATAGAAGCATTTGTGGGAAGTAACATCTCCTGACAGACAACTCCATCTCAAGCAAACCACATCACATTAGTTGCAGTCCTGAGCTGTTACAGTCCGCATTTATCAGATTTAATAAAGAAAGCCCACTCAATACTGAGCAAAACCCATGCAATCTTACTCTCCTTTCTTCCTCTCACTCCCCTCATGCCCCCCCCCCCCCTCCCCCCCCCAAAGGCTGTAATGTTTTAATACATCTGAAAGGAAAGGAAAGCCTTGGGTAGGACATCTGACCTTGCTGGATATTGATCTTCTAGTTGTCAACGTCTCATTGTCAGTAGTGAGAGGTTTTCCTCATTAAGGCACCATGGTCATTACAGTGTGCAACACCACTGTGATGTGACTACAAGGCACAAAAATCAGATGTTTGCCAACTGCTAAGTGGTGGACCTTTCTTTGCAGCTGGGCAGCTGCAGTACATCCAAATTGCTGTTGTCAACTGAAGTGAACTTCTGAACAGCAAGGCCTCGGGCATAATATAAGAGAGAGTAAAGGACAGTTGATGGGTAGGAGCTAGTTGAAATGCTTCTGTGCAGCCATAGGACTGTAGGATGCCTTTACTTAGAGAAGACTAAAAGCAAGATTTCCTCAAAAAATTCCTTTGTGTTACTCTTGAAAAACAGATAAAAGATCAGTACCTGTCTCTTCCATTTATTCACATAGAACATGGTTTTATCTGCTTGCAGATGATATTTAAGATCTCTTAAAGTTAGCATAATCAGAAATAAATACATTATCAGTGTCTGAAATGAGACTAAAAACAATCCAAAGCCCCCTCTCTATCTCTGGAAGCTTGAGAATATCCCTGAGAATCTCCATCCATCCCATCATTTAATGGAGCATTTCATTATGTCTGGAAGGACAGCTCTGAAAGTGATGTTTCAGTCCTCAGGGACAATCACCCTGCTATAGTTCCTGACCACAGGTGGGAGCACTAGTCAAATCTTTAAGTAGTGGATCTCCTCCCTGAATCAGGTGTCCCCAGGGGCCAGGCTGGCCTCTGTGGTGTTCATATTTGGTTCAGCACACGCCCATCTTCCCTTACACCATCCCATACTACTGACACATCCCCTAGACACTTCCAACACAGAAGCCCTACGGAAATATGTTCTTTTATGCCAGTTTGTGCTTGTGAAGGGTTTAGGAGAGAGAAAGACCATTCAAGTACCCTGCTTTGTGTGACCTTTCAATCCCAAGCTTGCTATCCACTTCCCCTTAAGCAGCATGATTCCTAGTATCATGGAAAGTAGGGAGAAATAGAAGATGGCATACATTGCTATAGCTATTTCTGGGTTCTACTTTGGAAGAAACAAGATCAGTGTGCGATCAGGAGACATCCACTGAATAATTTTAATCTACTTTGTAAGAGAATGTATATCCTATCCAAACTGCTTGCATCCAGCAGGACCAAGAACATCAGAAGAGAAAGTACCGTACATCATGAAACAGTTCTTTTTCCATAGGGAGCAAAGCACATTCCCAAATTATATTGGTAACAATAAACCTCTGAAATAATACAGTCCATCTCTCTCCAGTGAACAGCATCATTCTGTATTCTTCAGAGCTCAGTGGAATAAAACTGCACAGAACAAAGGTTTCAAGTTTCCCTTTTTGATGCTTTCAGACATGAGCAAAAATAATTAATTTCTCCACCTCCACAAAGGATTTTGTCAGTTTTGCCATGGTGGAACACAATAATTGTCAGTAAAAAAAAAGACAATTTCCACAGAGAAACTAATATGTGAGAAACCAAGCAATACACATGAGAACACCCTCTCTTCACTTCAGATCAGTGTGGGGACAGGAAATTGTTTTGTTTTACTTTTTAAAGTAATGCAGGGTACAAATCTTAACTCTTGTATTGACCATTGAAAGGGATGTCTAAGGATGTGACTTGTTCCTGCTGTATGCATTATAAATTACAGGACAGCTCCTGTTGTTTTATAGGTGGGCTAGAAAGCTTCACAGAATCACAGAATCATTGGAGTTGGAAGGTATGTCTACAGATCATCTAGCCCAATCCCCTTGCCAAAGCAGGCTTGCCTAGAGCACATTACAAAGGAACGAATCCAGGTGGGTTTGGAATATCTCAGAGAACCCCCACAACCCCCCTGGGCAGCCTGTTCCAGTGCTCCTCAGTCTAGGTATTGCCTCTTTTTGGCACACAAGATATGACGATGAATGTTCCTCCATGGCTGTGATGGTTTGGCTCTGATAATGTATAGGTAACCTGGGCTCTACGTCTGTCAGGAGTACATATGATTAAAGCTCTCCCTCTCCCTCCCATGCTGCTTGTGGTTTGAATAGCTGTGTAACATATTCTGGATGGAGGCTGGTAATGCAGCATTAGAGGCAGTGAAGATTTCCCAGCACTTTCCATTCTGAAACCTCCACATTCAGTGTTTTTCAATGTTACTGAACTGTAATGAACAGGTTACAGCCTTCACAGCATCTATCAAGAGGTTTTAGTTTCAGCTAAATCATTCTGGACATTTCTCAACAAAATATAACTGGCCATCTAGAAAAAAAACTCATAAATACTTACTTTGTAAATTCTAAATATTCTTGTATTGAAACCCAGGAACTTGAAATATGATAGTGAGGCAGAGGAAGGACCTGTGTGGCTGATACTTGGCTAAGGCTTAACCTCAAGAGAAAAATGAAAATTTCAATTCACTAATGCAGAGTGACAGGTTCCATGTTAAATTTGGGCAACTACCACATGTGAGCTGAGACTGCTCCATGTCTTTGAAGTTTCCTGCTGCCAAGTCGAAAAATGATTGTATTGCTACTGAACAAATGTCACAGTAGGGATGGTGGTGCTGAATGGGATTTCCTCCTAAAATTACTAGCCCTATTACTGAGCTACCAGTAATAGGAACAGAAGATAGGGTTAAATATCTCTATTCTGCTCCCAAAATTTCACTTGACTGGGGTCTCAAAGGCTTGAGGAAAGGGAAGCATGCCAAATTCCATGTCAGGGGATGAGGCCTCTCAGGACATGGAGGGTGGGAATAAAGAAATAGGCATAAATAGGAAAAACATGGAGCTGTGAGGCAGTTAGGACTGGGAAAGAGAAAAATAAGAGTGGAGAGATGCTGCTTAGGACAAACTCACAAGATGATGAACACTATGGCAGACACGTGGAGGTCTCCACTTTTTTCTTGTCTGCTCAGTAACTGTGGCAAAGCAGTGTCTTCAAGTTCATCTTTCACCAGCTACATGTAGCTATTTGAAGCCCTTCCCTGAAATATTTATTTTATTTACTATTGATTTATAACCGAATCCTACAGATGACCCACTTGTGTATGGGAAGGGCAGAGCTGGGCTGAGGAGGGGAAACATTATTTTGTAAGGTTATTATGTTTTTCAAGCGTTAAGTATTATTCAACCACACAGATAGGAAACCCCAATAAAATAAGCCAAATTGAAAAGAATTTCACTCCATTCCAAGGACTCTGTCTCTTACATGTGGTGAAGGCACAGCCTGTCTATGAAAAAATTAGTACACAGCCATGTAATTAATGACTATATCATTCTACATACAGAGGGGAACCTAATTTAAAATATATACCATTAGATCTTAATTCTGGCATCCCCTAAGGTTTGTGGGTTTGCCTTCAGAACCTTAGTAGTTTTCTAAAGTTTTAGAGATGTTATTTTCTTATAGATATATATGTGTGTGTATAAATGTATTTTTTTCTGATAAATACATATACACATACATTTATATACATAACTATTTTTGTGGGCCCTGCCGCAGCCATCAGAAAAAGAAGCAGTTCTATTCCTTAGATTCTGCAACAATTGTGTTTCCATCAGTGGTTTGCCTCTTTGCAAGGGGACCTGTTTCTGCCCAGGATTTGCCAGCAGATATTAGGATTCTCTGTGGAACACATCTCATGCTCACTCAGCAAATCCCCTTATTTTTTCTTTTGGAAGCTGCTTATAGGTACTCCATCACTCTGACATTTTTCAGCCAGGATAATGATGGAGCAAACAAGCACAGCAGCTGACTCAGGAGGAAGGTGTAAGACTGCAAAGTGGCTGAACACAGAAACTACTATTTATTTATTTATTTATTAAATACACACAATAGAACATTTTTTGCATTATAAGCAACCACTTTTCCCAAGGTTAGAAAGTACCTCAACACTTACCCAAGGATAGCATCAGATCCAACAAAGGCATACAGCGGTCACTGGAATGATGTCAGAAAAGGTGGCAGCAAATAAGTATTTTAAATGTAGATAAGATGGCTCAGAGTTAGCAGTAACTGAGGGAACAGGCACACTGGAATGTAATCTCTGTATGCAGAAAACTTCCTGAGATGCTAAAAAATTAAATATAAAAGGAAATGATCTAGAGGTGTGTTCCATAAATGTGAATAAATTTTTTTATTTATTTACTATTTTTCATCTCATAGGTAAACTTGTTAAGATATTTCACATTTCAAAGTGACACAACTTTATGTATGTTCATTTTTATCTTCTCACTATGATGTGTAATATTTGTAATAACTTGAATAAAAACTTGCTGTCACATTTTAGGAATAGAAGTAAAGTCATAGTGTTCACCAAGTCATCATACTTCAAATTTTCCCCAGGGTCATATTGCCCCTTCTCTGTCCCAGGGGGCTTGCCAATTTCAGAAGAAAACCTCATTACTTTTACTTGGCAACTGATATGTCTTTCATCACACTGATAGTTTTACTTTATTTCTAACAAAGAGACTGGTGTGATTTATATGTCTGCAAATAGTAAATTAGCATCTTATTAAGATCTATCATGGTTTATGGCATTTTCATGTATTTTATTCACATGTTCCATAATTTTGATTGTTTTCTTGTAGCTACCATACTATTTCTTAGTCACTGTCTAAGAAATCCAAATAGGCACCTCTGCATAACTTCAGTTACATCAGTGCAACTTCAGCAGCTTGGTATTACAGAGAAAATGAAAGGAAACACAGTTCTAGTGCTACAGCCAATGTAACTCTACATGGCAAAATTTTCATAAGCAATTCTACACTTTAAGTTATTTTTTGTGTAAATAAAGTTTTAGGTAGTCCTCAAAGAGAGAAAAAGTGAATCATTTGAATCCATTGCTTGTCAGATAGATCACTCACTTCGGGTATTCAAGAGCAATCCAAAGTGTTTCTCTAGCAAGCTTAATCATATCTATAAAGGAACAAAGCAAACTGTGATTCTGAATGTCCCAATGTCCAGAAACTTTTATATTTATAGCTGACCCTAAACTGGAATCTGAGCAACTCTGTCAGCAGGTGTTACAGATTTGTGCGTAACTCCCCAGAAACACAAAATAATGGAAGTAAGAAGGGACCTCAGGAGGTATCTAGACCAACTTCCACTTCTGCAAGGCAGGTCCAACATCAATATCAGATCAGGCTGCTCAGTATCTGGTCCAGCTGCGTGTCAAATCTTATAAATGTTACGCTGCAGGTAGTCAGAAGTGTTCAAAATAATATATTTCTCCACTGTCCTGAAGTCTACTGCCTCTGGCGCCAGCTTTCAGCATAAGCAATTATAGTAGGAAAGCTCCATTTTGGCACAGAAGGAAACAGCTTGTACTGAGCTTGAAATCTGGGCCACAGTATTGGCCTTCATTTACTAAGGTGTCACATCAGAAAAGTTTTTTCCAAGGGCTGTACCAGAAAAGAAACTATGATTTGAGGAAAAAAAAAAAATCTGAGAGGCGCCTCAGAGTTCTTCACACACTAGTGATTAAAATATATCAGCGAACCCAAGCTCAGCTAAGGTCAAAAGCAAAGCTTTGGTAACTGCAATTAATCACCAGAAGACCCTTTCATCCCAATTCTACTCCTACTGACATAAAAGGCAAAATTCTTGCTGTCTTTGGTGACCCAGGATCAGACTTTTCAAAAGCAACTTGGGTGGAGGGGTGGGGGAGTTCTCTCCCTTCATGTCTGTATATGTGTTTCTAATTTTATATCAGAACAACCTTTTATGGACAAAATATAAATCCCTAAAAAAGTAAGTTTTTTAATGGAATTACTGACAGACTGTTAAGTAGCGTTCCACAAACAGCACTGCTGTAATAATTAGTTGAACAGGCTGATTACACCGGGCTTGTGTGCTCTCAGCAATGGCAGAAACTCATTTGATTTTCAATAGGACAGCCCTCTTGAATCAATATTTTGTATTATATATTCCATTTGAAGTACTTGTATAAAGAGTACAGTATTAATTTATCATAATATTTTATTTTTAGAGCTCATGTAGTATAATTAGGCACATTTTATGTAGGTTTGGCTTACACTTTAACAATGGCTAGAATTTACCTGTTTGCTTTACAGTCAGATCTGCAGTCACATCTATATATGTTTATGTAGGCATATGTGAAAATGCACATCTCTATAATTGCAGTTCCTGATACTTATCTCAGATATATGACCTATGATTCCGCGTGCCTTTTCCTTCTGATTGTCTACCCAGAGACACCTTAAAGAAGAATAAATTTCAGGATGCATTGAGTGTTGTCCATAGAGACATGCAGCCACAGAGACACTCAAACTCAGTAGCCATTTTTTAAAAGTTAGGTCATATCACAGATCTCTCTCCACATCTTTCTTTCTCATTTTCATCTCCCTGTGTACAGTAACTAGTCTGCATGGAAGACAGACACACAAAGCTGAAATGCGCCTCATCTCTTCAAATTTAAAGAAGTTCCTTTTAATCAGCATCCCTATAATCCATGCAGCCCTAGCTGCTTAGTATCACTGAGACAGCACAGAAATGACAGTCACCATGGCAGTGGAGGGTCCTGGGAGTTCTCTTAAGCACAAAGTAACTCTATTTCATTCTTAAATAAATTACTTATTCCAGTCCAGGTTAAACTTGCCCTGACCCAACTTATGAGGATTTGCCCCCAGAAAGAGCCTTGCCAGAAAGGATGGTTCCCGCTGCACCCTGTCACCTGAAGTTTCCACTGCCAGGGGACAAGTCACATCCTGTCAGGAGTGCAGAAGTGGCCTTAAGTGACCTGAGGGATCTTCATCCTTTGGCCAGAAAGCAAGCTGAAAGGTTTGAACAAGAGTGGTGAACCCACTATTGGAAAAGTCCCTGAGTTAAGTGCAAAGTGTGACCCATACAGATGTGACCCCAGGGTTGGTACCTTATTAATGATACCTGGAACCTGAAAGAGTCCCACAGATTCACAAGTCCACATCTGGCACCACTGTCTGGCTGAGATTTATACAAGTGCAACATGGCTGACTCTGTCCAATTTATCCAGGCAGGAAGGCAAGCCCTCTCATTTGTGTTTTGTGTTTTTTATTAACACTGATGGTGTTATTGGTGCAGTGTAAAGCAGTCAAGGTAACTGAGTTCACTGACATCTTACAAGTTTTGGTGAGAGCATTAAGTTCCAGAACAGTGAATCAGTTTTCAAGGAGAAGCATTTCAGCTGGAACCACACAGAGGCTCACTAATATATAAGAATTTTTATTTTGAGGAAACAGCATTAAATTTATGAATATCACCCCAGAGTGCAATATCTAAATACCTTATTTGCAAGAAACTCTGTCTGAGTAAAATCCTGAATTCAGTGGGAGTTTTGCCATGGACTTCAATAGAGGAGGATTTTACTGGTTTTATCTCCTGGGAACAAGAAAAAAGGAAAATCCAAGAACATAAGCCATCTAAATAGTGATTACCTAAAAACACTAAGTAAAAAAAAAAAAAACTTGGCAAAAATCAAACAAAATTTTTGTATTACCAAAGGGACTGAAAACTATTAAAGCCAATTCTCATGCCTGCTCATTTATACAAGGATCAGCTTACAGTTTTCTCCAGGCAGTGATTAAACAAACTGCAGTTTTCCTCCATTCTCCTTGGCTGTTGATAAACAAATGATAGGATGAGTATACAAAAATGCACAGCAGTGTAAACAATAACAAGGAATACCTCTTATAAGTAAAGCAGTAGATTCAAGACCACACTGAAGCATAGGCATAGGGACATTTTGACTTCCATCGTCTGTCACCACATGCTTAAAACATATGCTGAAGTGAGAAGCCTAGATAGAAAAGGTTTCTAAATCAGGACTAAAAGAATTTTGAAAACATCCTTTTTAACACTAACAACTGGCTTCAGGCTTCTCACAGCTGTATGTCAAAGCAAACTCAATTTTGGTGTTTAATGGACATCCTTTCGTTGCTTTGAGATATGACTGGAAAGGAAGGTAAGTACGTATGAATTGTTGCTGAGAAACAACCTGAAAGTGCTAAAGGACCATGGAAACCTCTGATCTGCTACAAAATATGAAGTTATAAGTCAAGGTGGAGCTATGCGAATAGGGACAAATGGATTGAGAGTTTTAAATACAATACCAAAATGTTTTCTAAGGAATGTACATAGAAACACAATATCCTGTTACAGAAGTTCCCAATCCCAAGTCATAAAAGGGAGTATGGCAAGAACTTGAAGGAACTCCAAAGAAAAGCCTGGCTTTCCCAGGTGTGTTTCAAGACTGAATAGGGGAACATGTAGCATAGTTGCTTCACATGAGCAAAAAGATATAGGATCATCTCTGACTGCTGACATTATAGACCGGACTACAAGAAATCCATAGGATACTAGATCTGAGGTAGGTCTACAGGCTACCCTTGGGTCTTCCACTTCTAGAAGAGAAGACTTTCACTTTTAAAAAGAAAATGTCCCAAAAGAAGGAACTGATAGGAAGATCAACACCCTTGCAGAAGGTTTGGGTTTGTGATGGGATGGCACAGTCTGTCCCAAAAGTTGACAGATCTGGGAAGAAAGTGTCTGACCTTTCTCTGAGGCTTCTGGTCACTAGCCTGAGTAAGTCCCAGGCTCAGAAGGGAGTTGTTCTAGGTGTAGATTTGTATCACATGGGTGAAAACCCCACAAAACCTCCCTGCATCCTGTTTGTGATGCGTATTTGAGTTGAATGTTATTCTATTAATTTACAGAGATTGAGTTCCTAGGTAAACCTTCACCTCTCTCTTGTACCATTATGTGTGTCTGCCTGCTATGCTCATACCCTGAGTCTGCCTGCTATGCTCATACCCTGCAGGACAGCGCATATGGTTAGGGGCACAACCAGTGCCAAGGTCATCTCCATGCCCAGCTTCCTGGTCCTAACGTCCTTTCTTTTACCTGACATTCATATCAGCAAGCTTTTCTCCACTCTCCTTGTAGCAAGGAACTTCCTTGCTACAGAAAGTAAACTAAGATTCTTATGTGACTTAGAGAAAAAATAACAATTCTCAAGGCTTTAGATAAAACCTTAAGAGATAGCAGCAGCCTCACAAAGAAATCATTTACTTCTATAGATTATGCAGTGGGAAATTCTCAGCAATGTTAGGACAGTAAATCAATAGTAAATTCTGAAAGATATATTCTCAACTCATTAGGTAGTGCTTTAGTTCTTAAATTAGTATTAATTTGAAGGACAGCTACACAAGCCTAGTCCCATGAAATGAGTTGAAGATAAGTTGACAAAATATGCATTTTTCTCCTAGTTACAAATAAAGATTATTCAAAAGCCCTTACAGATATTCTAAATTAATACAGAACAGCAAATTCCTTTGTAATCTCTCCATTTCTGTTGTCACAGGATTGTCAGAGTTGAGAAAAGAAAAGAAGATGACATGTTGTAAATTTGTCAATATGGGACTGGTAATTAGAAACCCAACATGCCCACCTTACTACACCTGCAGACATAACCACGCTGCCTTAGCTCTGGGAACTGTGATCAAAAAGGTGACCTTAGACAAAATACACTGCAGGTTGCCTCATGGTTGCACGCCAGATTCAAGGCCATGCATCTCTGGCTCATTCCCAGAGGTTAAAGACACCAGTCCCAGCTTTGTCTGTTCCTGGCTACCAGGTGGTAAGAGAATGATGGAGAAGGTACATCCCTTCTCTTCTTGTGCACTGGCCCTGATCTCTCCCTGAAAAGTTCAAGGCCAAACTGAAAAATAAGAGGTTTGTATGATTTCAGTCAGAGAAAGCACAGTATATATAAATAAAAAAAAAAAGCAAAAAGTAAGGAAAATATCCATCTCACCCTAAACACCACTTACCACACTTGCAGAGAGAAAAAAAAAGTGAATTCAAGAGGAAAGGGAAACCATGACACAGTGCAGCATCTCAGGAATATTCTGAACACTGCCAGAAGAGATGTGCCAGTAGCTTAAATGCAAAGTTACAATTAACAAGTTCTACGCTGAAACCCAAATTGCACAGGATCAGAGTACTCCTTGTTTTGTGTTATGCACTGAACTTGGCTAAGCTTAGGCAAAGGCTGATGTGTTGGGGGCACATCATTGCATAGATGAGCAAATGGGAGTGTGGAAAGTTGCTTAAGCTAGTTCATTGTGCAGCATCCAAAGGGAGAGTGCAGTCATATCACCTGCCCTATCTCCTGCTTAACTTCTGCAGGGAAAGTCTGCCTCAGTCACCAACACAAACAAACAAACAGCAAAACAGGGGGCTCCCTGTGTCTGTAACTCACCCAGAGTTAATCCAGTTCTAAATTTTCCTTGCTTTAGAACAGCTCCTTTGCATGAAGGGTATATAGAAAACCTCACGATGGAGCAGAGCTTCAGCATGGTGCTGGAATGGAGGATATTTGCTCAAAAAATCACATTAACATCCATGGAACCAGAGTGCTTAATTCCCTATACATCGCTTTGAAAGTGCATCCTTAAAGCTGCCTTCAGTAGAGGATGGGGGTAGGGAAGGAAAGGCTTAGCCCGAGGAACAGCTTAAATTAAACTTCTCCTAAAGCTTCCTAACTTTTAACATGAATACAGGCCTTCCCTATCTCCTACAGCTCACAGCAATTCAAATGATCACACGTACAGTGTCTTTGTCCTTAAAACAGGGAGAAATCGTCCTCTTGCTACACTGGGAGGAAACAGACAAGGTTACTGGAGGGATGAGCTGATGTATGTTTACCCAGAGGGGTTAGCAGCCTTGAGCCTGCAGAAAATTTTGCAGTTTTTCTTTATGCATTTTTAATCAATTCTAAGCTACTTACAAATATGTGCAATTACTTTCTGCACTTTGCTTTGTAATAAGATTTAATGACTGTTCTGTAATCCTCTTGGTGAGCACTGATAATCAAACACTATGATTTAAATTTTAGATTTAACAGAGCACTTTTCTACGAAATGGGGAGAAGTATATTTTTAATCTTTTATCTTTTACTGGAAGTTGGGAGTTTTTCAGTTTTCTTATACTGTCATAAAATAAAAGGCAGGATTGGATTTTTTAATGTCTTTTTCTAATAGATGCCAGAACACCCCAGATCTTGCTTTTTTTTTTTTAATTTTCTTTTTCTGTGAAAATGTTTCATCTCCTGCAAATTTATGGTCCTATTTTCAGCATTCTTGTGCACTTCTTAAAGTTGATGAGTTATAAAATTATGTATACTTTCCACACAGAGAGATCCCAGATGTGAAATAACCATTTCTATGTATTGGCACACCTATGAAAAGATTGGCTTTTCTCATAAAATTTGTTGGCTTTTTTTTTTTAAATGAATTTAGTGCTTATGGAAATCACAGGCCAACATGATGGCAGCAGCTCCAGCTGTGAATTCACCAAACCAAATGAGATTTCTCTTCTCAGTAGAAAATGCAAGATGCCTATAAAAAGACAAAAAGCCTGAAGGTCACACACTGCACAGTGATTGGGATGTGGGGTCAGGAGGGACCTAAGGGAAGGAGATGAGTTGCTGAAAACAACCATCAAAACTCTGGTGAATGATGGCAGGCAGCCAGAGGTACTGTCCAGAGGTCAAACAAAAGCTAAAGGCAGCCTCTGGGGTGATTTTGAACCATCAACTCCTGGCTCTACCCTCCATGTACTGCTCCCTTTTCACTCTACAGAGACAATAATGAGGGTGACAGAGCATTGGAACAGGGTGACCTGAGAGGTTGGGAAGAGTCCTTCTCTGGAGACTTTCAAAACCCACCTGGACATGTTCTTGCTCAACCTGATCTAGGAAAACCTGCTTTAGCAGGGAAGTTGGACTAGATGATCTCCAGAGGTCCCTTACAACCCCTACCATTCAGTGATTCTGTGAATAATGAAGAACAGATAGTAGCAGAGAATTACACCTTGCTTCTTGCCCCAGGCAGCTCCACCTCAGGTAGCAGATAAAGCACCTCCTTTGCAACACCTACTAAATGATCTTTCCTCCACCAGTCAACACGCTGTCCAAGGCCACCTTCAATGACAAGAGCAGTGATGGAGCAACGGGAGGACATACAGCCAGGCAGGCATTAGTCCTGTCTTGCAGGCTCCCCATTGGATCAGTTTGATTGTGGCAGGGCTTGGGAAGATCAGCTTGGAGCTCTGCCCCCTGTCCATTCTGCAGGGTTCAGCTTGACTCTTCAGGCTGAGGATCTTCAAAAATCTATTACAAAGGGAGTTACTTATACTTATTTTCCTTCTATAAAAAGTACACTTTTCTGGCAGAGAAAGTACAACCTGAACATGAGAAAGCATCATCACCAGCTCTCTAAACTACGTTTTCTCCTGCTTTCCGTTCAACAAAAGAATGTTCTTCATGACAGAGGTGTTTTAAGTTCACAACAACCTTGTGAACCACCACTAAAGCACCAGACTCAATTGCCATTGTCCCCACCTAGAAAGGCAAGTTATTGACTGATTTGTGCTGGAAGGTGACTCCTGGTCTGATCCAGGACAGGAGTGAGAGAGGTACCTTCCCAATCATTGCAAGAAAGAGAACCAAAGCAATGGAAGATCTTCAGTGGAAACTTTAAGAACACAGAAATTTTAGGAGAAAACTTAAGACTGATTTAATATTGACTGAGAAACCGCTGACAGAGCCAGCATAGGTTTTCTGCCAAATGAGGAACAAACATTGTCTTAACCTAAATCTGCTTAGAGTAGGAAAAAAATACAATAAATGCAAAAAATCTCCTGTGTTCACTCAATGGCTTTCTTTAAGCTTGTGAATGCCAAAAATCACTCCTGTGCTCCTAGCAGCAGACAAATTCACCAGATGTACAGCCGTCCAAAATTAAGGAAGGACTTCATCATAGCCCAGTGCCTCCCATTTCCTCCCACATCTCCATTTCCACACTCCAATCTCTGGATTACTAGAGAACTAGAAATATGAACCTTAGAAACAAAAACACAAACAAACAAACCCAAACAGCTGAAAAAACATGCCACAAAAACAAAACAAACAAACAAAAAAAGATAGAAAACCACACAAAGAAAACCAAACCAAACAAAAAACCCACCTTACTATTATAGGGACAAAAGGGAATGAAAAATTCATCTCATATGCTTCATCATGCCAATACTGGATCAGCTCAATCTCTATAATTCTGATTGGCATCAGTTTGACCTTGGATTTCTTGGTGCTCCTTCCCTACAGAGGTGATGATTTTCCCTTTCCTCAACCCTTCATTACTTAGCATATAATGTCTCTGAGTCAGACCTGATCTACTGTACTCTCACATTAGTGAGCAGTACCTCAGAAGGGTACTGATTTAAATATCTAGATGCTACAGTAATAATAACAGGTACTAATTTAACTAAAGCAGTTTGCACCGTTCAATAACTCATTATATTTATAAAATAGGCACATGTTACTATCAGTAAATGACAAGACTTTTACTTATTATTGTGAAAGGTTTTTACATTTCCTCATTGTAGGGCTGAATTTTTATTTCCATGCCCATGGAAATAAGGGGTGGACATCCCAGGTGAGGCCAGTCAGGGCCATTCAGGCCTTTTAGTTCCCCCGGGACAATGATGTCTACCCTTGAAAGAAGGAGCCAATTTACAGAGCAGAAGAATCTGATCCATACTGAATAGTTATACCCCACATTCTCAGATATGTTTTTCCAACACAAAGGCTTTTAAACCAGTTATATTTTATCTACATTGTATCTGGCATAAGAAACAAAATATTATAAAGAAATATAAAGTGAGAAAATGTGAATGTGAATATGCATTGTCCTTCAGGTGGGATATGCTCATTATCAAGTAAAACACATTGTAGGGATATCTGATTTCAATTTTTGTGGTGAGTAGAGCTGTTGAGAAAGCTACTTTACCGGTAATTTGAGGAAAAGAACAAACACAGCAGGTTTCCAATATTTGAGTTAGCTTTGAACTACTTTGTTCAATGTACCACTCTTTAATTTAAAGGTAAATGCAAGTGAAAGGAATATTAAGAAATGGAAAAATAATACTACAAAATTTAGCATTTTGTGTGGTTCTGTTGTTTTAATATTTCAGATATGCAAGAACGGAAACTGAGGCCTTAGACATTTGTTTTTTTCTTCAGAAAGCACATAAAGATTGGACAAGTTTGTTCCATTTGAATGTGTGGGATGCTTATTAGGTCTGTATTTGATTAGTACTGAAGTATATTTGATTAGTACACAAGTTGAAGTTACAAGTATAAGAACATGGATATTTTAGTAGAGTAATAAATGCTGATAGACATCTGCAAAAAAAAAAAACAAACCTGTATACTTTAAAGAATTGTACTCCAGTGTATTAAACAATGTGATTAAAAATGGCTTAAAATAAGGACATGTGAACTGGATAAAATACAGTATCCATAAGGTTCATTCAAAACAGCTCTTTGAGTCTTTCATCTACATGACAGTTCCATAGGCCATTTGACTATGCCCAACCAAACTCAAGTCCTGTCTGTGGTATATGCAATATTGATATTTGCTGTCATGAAAATATGGAACAAATCAACTGATTTTGTCCATTTCACTCATGTTGACAAGACTCCATTTTTGTTACCATTACAGAAAAGATCCAGTGGAGTGGAGAGGACAAAAGGAAAGAAGTCATTTGGGTGATAGAGGAGAAACAAGGTGAAAGAGAGGTGTTGAAGGGGAACTATTGAGGTTTCCAAGGGCTGTGCCAATCATCTTCTGACTTCCATCTCTCAATAAATTCCTCTGCATCTCTACAAGCATCTCAGAAGCACTTCACCCTGGAGGTGCCCAGCCAGCTTTTACTGCTGTCTCCCTGCCATGGCTGAGCCCAGGAGAGAGCTGACCAATAACAGGGAGGAAAGTGGTCCAAACCCAGGATCACCTTCACCAGATGGTCCTAGCAGTGGGACACTAGACAAGGGTAGTAGAGGAAAATGTTCTTCTCTCCTTCTCCCCCCATGGTCTCACCATTTGCACAATGAAGCAACTAGGAGAACTGGGAGGACTGGAGAGTAGGGTCAGGCAATCACCTGTCCCAGCAATCACCTACTTTGCTAATTTTTAGCACCTACACCCACCTTCTGCCTCCAGCTTCTGCCCAGCCATGGGAAGATAAAGAAATAACAGCTTTGATTTTAGAAATAATATTATCTCTGAACCCCTGCTTACATAAAGCTGTTACTTTCTGTAATAATTCTGGTGTGAGAACTTAGAAATAAGCACAGGTGGCAAATGGTGATGGAGCCCTATCTCAGGCCCATATGGTGGCCACTGCCTTTGACCTTGACTTTGTTCCTGTAACTGATGAACATTTTGGTCTGTTTCTGAATAAATAGGACTGAGGTAAAATTACTTTCCTCCCTTCCTCACACTTCCCTGACATTTTCAAACAGCTGGTTTTAAACTAAAAGGGATATATTTAAATTACACATAAGTAAGAGATTTTTTACAACGAGGGTGGTGAAACACTGATACAGGTTGCCTAGAGAGGTGGTAGATGCCCTGGAAAAATTCAAGGTCAGGTTGAACAGGGCTCTGAGAAACCTGATGAAGTTGAAGATGTCCCTGCTCATTGCAGGGGGGGATACCTTAAAAGGTGCCTTCCAACCCAAACTATTCTGATTCTATGATTCTATGTGTGTGTATACACAGTCATGTTTATTAACTTTAACAAAAGAAAACACAGCAGTGATTGATAAGGCAGGATAAAGGTTTTAAGAATTTGATTTATATTTTGTTTCCCAATTTGCTGAATTTCTATATCCCTCTGAAAAACAGTAAAAGCTTTAAAATCTTTTCACTTAGTGAATCATAGGATCATAGAGCAGTAGGGGTTGGAAGGGACCTCTGGAGATCAAAGAGTCCAATCCCCCTGCCAAAGCAGGATCACCTGGGTCAGGCAACACAGGAACAGATCCAGGTGGGTCTTGAAAGTCTTTAGAGAAGGAGACTCCACAATATCCCTGGGCAGCCTGTTCCAGTGCACTGTCAATCTCACAACGATGAAGTTTTTCCTCATGTTGAGGTGGAACTTCCTGTGTTTCACCTTGCTACCATTACCTCTCATCCTACCACAGGGTGTCATGCGCCGGTCATAGACTAGAGCTAGATTTTGGTCATATTCTCAGGAACAGAATTAAGACTCAAAACGGAGTCAAGTGCCAAGTGACTTTATTTGCCCAACACAAAGTTCACAAAGCACAGAGAAGGAGAGAAAGGAAAGAAAGGAAGAAAAGGGTCAGTTACAATAGCTACCACCATGGATCTGCGGTGTCCTGTCAGTCCAATTTGTTTCCAAGTCCGGTGGGAGAACATTCCGTCCAATGTTGGTGGTTCCTGCTCTTTTATGGGGAACTGTTCTGCTTCACCACACCCACCACCTAGCAGTGGCAGGCATGCCCAACACCATCTCCGAGGGGTCTTAGGTGGTCTTTGGGGTCTCTGGACCCCTCAGTCTTTCAGGCCCTGGGTCAGGGTGCATGCGTAGGGTTGAGGTTGCAGTTTTCAGAACTTCTAACTTGTGGTCCAACGGTTGTCTAGTTTGTGGTTTGAAGTCTGTCCGCACTGACAAAGCAATGTTGCACTATCACGATCTCTGACAAACCATCGTCCAGTTTGTGGTTTGAAGTCTGTCCACACTGATACAGCAATATTGAGGCATACACTACACCGCCTCTGTCACCATCTCTGATACAGGGTACAACTGAAAAGAGACTGGTCCCTTCTATTTGACACCCACACTTCAGATATTTGTAAACATTAATAAGATCTCCTCTCAGTCTTCTCTTCTCCAGGCTAAACAGCCCCAGGTCTCTCACCCTTTCCTCATAAGAGAGATGTTCCAGTCCCTTCATCGTATCTGTAGCTCTCCATTGGACTCTGTCTAGTATTTCCCTGACACTCTTGATCTGGGGAGACCAGAACTGAACACAATACTCCAGATGTGGTCTCACTAGTGAAGTGTAGTGGGGAGAAGAACCTCCTTCAACCTGCTGGCCACAATCTTCATTATGCACCCCAGGATACCATTGGCCTTCCTGGCCACCAGGGCACATTGTTGTTCCATGGATAACTTATTGTCCACCAGGACTCCAAGGTCAATCTCCATGGAGCTGCTTTCCAGAGGGTCTACCCCTAACCTGTACTGGTGTCTGGGGTTGTTCCTCCCCAAGTGTAGGACTCTACTTTATTAGGTTTGCCTTTGCCCAGCTCTCCAGTCTGTACAGATCTCACTGGATGGCAACACAGCCACTTTATCAGCCACTCCTCACAGTTTATCAGCCACTCCTCAGTTTAGTATCATCAGAATACTTACTGAGTTTTCCTTCATCCATGTCATTGATGAAGATGTTGAATAAAACTGGACCTAGAACTGACCTTTAGGGGACACCACTACTTACAGGTGACAATCTGGACTCTGCACCACTGATCACAACCCTCTGAGCTCTGTTATTCAGTGAGTTCTCAACCCATCTCCCTGTCTGCTCTTCTAATCCACACTTCCTGAGCTTACCCACGAGGATGTTATGGGAGAATGAAAGTTGTTTTTAAAAATTAAAAGGATATTAAGGAGAACATTTTGATCCTTGATGTATCTCCTGAGAAAGTTAAGAAAAGAATTAAAACTAAGCCTGAGATGCATGAATAAGGAAGAGGATGATGGAGTCCTTTTGTGTTTTCAGAAATAAATTGTAAGTGGAATAATTGGAAATAGATACATAACAGGAAAATAGTGGAATTGTGAACTATTAGGGGAACTAGAAACTTCTCGTGGATAGGCACAGAATCTGAAAATTAAGTTCTTTATAAAATCAATTACCAACTTGAATTTTCAGTGTTCAATTTACAGAGTAGCTGTTTTGCAGTCTACTGTGAAAAAAGTGAAAGCTGATGATCCGTACCATCACTGAATTGCAAATAGGAGGGTTGGTAGAAAGACAGAAAATGCTGTCACTTAAAATAATATCTACAGCCTAAGTTGCGCTTTTATTTTGTTTCAAGTAACATTGTAAAGAATTCAAAACTATCCCCCAGAGGGACTGGGTAATGGACAGAAATGTTCACAAAAAAAAAAAAATAAAATGCTTTGGGTTTTTTATTATTTCAAACTTTTATATTTTACAGTAATCCTGAAAATACCAACCTTTATACCAGTGATTATATCATTGAATGAATGCATCCAGTTAAATGTGCTTAAACAAAAGTAATAGAGGGAGTTCCAGGAACTGTCAAAAACTGAAATATTTCAATAAAGGTATGAACAATGTCAAAAATTAAGGAGCAACACAGGTAAAATCAAGAGTCAGTTAAAAAGAAGTTGTCTCCATATGAAAAAAAAAGACAGAAAACTCCTTTCTTTGGATTTTTAAGATCCCATGTACTACTGACTTGGAAGAGCAGAATACAGATGGTGTGACAATAACACAAAGAACACATCATCTTCACTGTTATCAAGATGCAGTCACAATGCTAAGACTCTTGAACACTATTTCACAAACACCACTATCCTCAAGACCTGATGAGTGCAGGAAGAAGACTTAATGTACCAGTTTCTCTATGATACTTAGTGACAATCTCAGGAAAACTGTTGATATCGGTAACTAAATATGAAAAGTGTTTTGAAATTTGCAGTCAGCTTCCTAGACACAAAAAAAAAATGACTCCATTAGCCATTTTTTAAAGCAGTTTCGGATTAATCTGACTGAAATTTCAGTCTAGATAATCTACCGAAACAGCAAAGGGCAGATGCAAAAGAATGAGAGTCCTGAGAGTTAGCAAACTGAGTGTTGCGTTACCCTTACAAAACACATTTGGAACAAAATAAGCTATTTTATATTCTATGTATAGAAGTCCTATAAAGTCAACCATACTGACTTTCTTCTAAGTTTCACTTAAGAAAACTCCACAGCTATCTTCATCTTCACTTTTACAGCCTTTGCTTTCTTAGAACTAAGATTTTAGAAAATCATGTTGGGCATAAATTTCTCTAATATGTTATCTATATAGCCTTCATGGTACCTCTCAAATGAGACAAATCAGTTTTATTGTGGACCAGATCACCTGGTTCTTATTGGCGAAGAAATCCTTTGGTTTCACCAGCATTACTCCTAAACAGAAATTACAGCATCAAGACCCGATGCAGCATCAGTTGTGATAGAGCAAATTCTGCTGCCATGTGACTTTCTTTTATCAGTTTGCATTTCTTCCTATGGCATCATGAGGCCACTTCTGAAATGGGTCACAAGGATGGCTTGCCAGGGTGCAGGTACAGCAATTTGAAAGGCAGTCCACATGTGCAGTGTCTCCAAACAGACACCTATGTCTATTCCTGCTTCATAACAGGAACCACCAAGGTTTTGCCAGGCTGTAACAATGTGGATTTGCAGTCCTCTTGGATCTCCTGACATTATCAGAAATGGATTGTGAGACAATGCTTCTAAAAAAAAAATCATTGGTTTTTTGTGCATTTAGCCATGATATTGTTGCCCAGCATTTCAGGTTCTCTATGTAGACTAATTGTATACAAAAGAGAGAAACACGCATTTTACTCTCATCAATTTTTTTAACAGTATCTTAAGCACTGTAGCTTCATACTCATCGTCTTTGGCATTCTTTCATTTCTATCCATTCAGACAGCTGAGCCATAGGAAAAAACATGCACTTCTGTATTCTGGTGCCACTTTTTTTCATAAATGGTTTGTACAGGTCTTTGTATAGAGACCACTGTGTAGGATTTGTATCTCAGAGTACAGCTTGGTGGACATATATAACGTTCACTCCACAAAACAACAAAGCCAGAATGGATTGTTTACATAAGAACTGTGTACCAGGAAATGAAGATATGAAGAAAGAACTGAGGATGGGAAAGGGTCTGGACAGAAACTGAGATTGTTGAAATGAGAGGAAGACTTCTAGATGAGTGATTTTGAGAGACACTTTGATCAGGGGAGGGGTGGAAAACTAGATTTCCAACAGTAGAGCAAATAAGGGAGTGGAGGGAGACTGGCTAAAGAAAGAAAAGGAGGGACCAAGAGCAGGGAAGTGTAGAGTACAATATCAGGAAAAGTTGCAGAGCCTGTGGCAGGTGAGCCCCTTAAATCTTTAATGAAAGCAACCTGACTGATCTGTTTATTCATATAGCTCACTTTCTGTAATTTCATTATTTTCACAGGAATCAACAGTAATATAGAAACCAACAGAAATGACAGACAGCTGACCCAGAAAAAAAAATATGTTTTCAGCTTTATTATACATGCTACATCCAAAACAAAGCCTTCATTAAAAAAGCTTCTCGTAATCTTTTCATAGAATCACAAAAAGAAACACATCCCAAAAAATTTTTAAAAAGCTGCTACAGACAGTGTTCAGCAATCAAAAGCGATTTAGATTTTCTGACTGCAAAGGGCATTTCAGTCCAGTGTAGGAGGGACTACAGACACCAGGCACTGTGCTTTCAGACATGTCATTCAACATTTTACCAATGTTTTAGTGAAGAAATCTGATCAATAGAGTGTATTACCCACAGAACAATGGAGAAGTCACATTTTGCTCACTAACAGCTTCATTTCCCAGGAGCTATTGATAGTACTAACATCTCTACCAATACAGACAGAGGACATAGTTGGTTAGGCCATCTGCTCCCTCAGCTCATACGTACTGTGCAGGGCTAACACATCCCTGAGTGTGGCACTCAGGAGCCCTGTTTTTCCCAAAGCAGAGAAGACATGAGCACAGAGTGACAAACTCTCAGGAACAGAAATGCCTTTAACAGTCTGGTCCAAAAGAGCAGTTTTCTTAGGAAAGTCCAGCAGATGTGGAACACAATCCAGACTTGAGGTTATGGTGAACAAAAACCTTATGAGGTTCAACAAGGAGAAGCAAAAAGCTCAAGAGTTGGGAATATAATAACCCTGTGCATCGGTACCAACAGAGAAGAAACCTGCTCAGCAGCAGCTGAAAATTTTGTGTTATGGTGGACATCATTCTGAGTATTAGATACCCACATGGTCTCATCCCAAATGAAAAAACCTTATGCCTGGCTGCACTGGGGAGCATGGCCAACATATCAAAAGAAGTTATCAATTTCCTTCTGTTCAGCAGTGATCAGACCACGGCTGAATTATAGTGTTGAGCTTTGGGCACCCTACTTCAAAAATGATGTGGAAAAACAAGAGGGGACCCAGTGGCAGACAAAAGGATGAACTAGGGCCTACAGCAGCTGAGGGAGCCAAGCTTGTTTAAATTGGTGAAGGGATAATCAGGGATGATCTAGTAGTAGTCAATAACTATTGACGAGCAATTTGGCAAAGATTACATAGCCAAAATCTTCTCACCAGAAGGGTAGTGCAACAATGAGACAGGTCACCCAGAGAGGATGTAGATTCTTCATCAGGACTTGGCTGGGAAAAGCCACAGCTGCCCTGACTCAGTGCTGGTGATCTTTCTGCTCTGTAGGGCCAGGAGGCTGAACCGGGTCATCTCCAGAGGTCCTTTCCAAGCAACACTTTTACAGTTTTGTGGTTCAGCTTCATCTTCTAAGTGCCAGGAAAAAAAAAAGTAAAACTTGCATAGTGTAGTTATTCTCTGGACAAAGCAAGTCACATTTCAGAGACTTTGTGGCTCTGTGCTTTGGTAATACTTGAAGGGGGTGGGACTCCATTAAGGGAAGAAGGATTTTTGAAAGAGAAACTGGTTGAACAGACTAGGGCAAGGTCCTGTCACAGAGCAACTGTTCCTGTGAGGAAGGACTAGTGTTAGGTAATTTACAACTAGGACATTTCCTTCCAGAGTACCTGAAAGAGCATACATGCCTAGCTACAGATGAGGAGATAGCTGGGGAAGTAGTGACAGAATGCCAAGAGATCCCTTGAGGAAGACAGAGCTCTGGGAGACTCAAGGAAGACCTGTGATGAGCAAAGGTCTCAAACTGAAAAGACAGGCAAAGACCAAGGAAATTTTTGAATCTGGCAAAGCCAAAGGACTTGACTTATTAAAAAAACTGTGGGGAAGGATCAATTTAGAAGAATAACCCAGTGATTCTGTGAGCTGAAAGTCAATGAACACACAGGACTTGCTCATATGAGATCAAGAGTTCTGCAAGATTCACAATGGTATGGTTTGTTGAAGAGAATGTAAATGATGGTAAGGAGGTGGGTCTCGGGAAATAAAAGCACATAAAACTCCCAAGCAGATGACCTGGAAAGCGAGGTCCCAGAAACAGAACAAAAAGACTTGCTTGTCTAGTTCCAGGGTTTTATGTGAACTATTTCATTTGTGGTGGTCTGTTAGCTATTGGATAAAGTATAATAAATTGTACTGGGAAATTAGTTTGGGACGGAATTTTGGGAAAAGAAAGTCTTTCTTTGCTAGTCCAGACATGAGTCTTCTGTGGTGAAGATGTGCTTTATTACTAGTTTGACAGGCAGGAAGAGAAAATGAAGCAGAAATCTCCTTTATGGCCATAGACAATCACTGAAAGGTCTCGTAGTCCTCCAAAGGGCCTATTATTTCTTTGCAGCTCTTCGGGGAGCACTTAAACTCCTCTTCTGAAAGAAGAAAATATTCAAAATAGAGAAAATATTTTCTTTTTAATTCTGCCCTTTTCTCTGTTCCCACCCTAATAAGGAGATGACAAATGCTACTTAAATCTGTGGATGTTCTAGCAAAGGTGCAGGAAGATAATATATATGCATCATGATGTATATGCACAGGCACAACTTTCTCTTCTGAGACAGCCTGTACAAGATCAGCCCATGGATGCGCAAGTACAGTGTAAGAAAAAACTTGAAAGGGAAGCAGTGAGCTTCATATTCATTTTAGTTTTTACTCTAAAACTGCAGAGAAGAACATACACCACAAAGCACTAACAGGGGAAAGAACTGAATGATTTAGAGACTAATTCTGTCAAGATGTTCTGGCGATGAACAAGGACAATGAAACTTACATTGTTTTAGTAGTCACTCAAACCTCAGGGAAAACATGATACAAGTCTTGTCTTTCAGTGTTCCCAAAACATAGCAGCTGTTCAGTTCTGTACCATGTGGACATGTTTTTCTATGCTTAAATGGGTGTCTTTTCTCTAATGCAAGATACTGCTACCTTCTCTGTCCTTCCTCTTCTACGACCTCCCTAATCAGTCTAACCTGTTTTGTAGACAATTGTGCTTGCTTGTTTCTCCTTTTCTAGAAATACTTCAGCAATTTCTCTTCATTTGACTTCTCTGGTTTTCTTCCTAGACTAAGTCCCACAGAAATGGGACAGTTGGTATCTACCATGATGTGTGCAGACCACAGCAGTATGTGGAAACAAACACACCTTTCCCTAGTACTTCAATATAAAGAAGACTCTGTCACAATGTTTGTCCTTCAAGGACTTTCTCAAAGAAACAGCATCATGTGTGTACTTTGCAGGGATTTCAAGCACGAGCGCCCTTTACCTTAAATGTCAAGACAAACCGGACAAACATCCTGAAACCTTCCCTGCCCACAGTTTCCACATTCATCTTAAGGATGGCTTGGGGTGCAGTTAGTGTCATCTAGGACTGCTCCTCCCTTCCTCAATGTGTCTAGATCAGAGACTCACTACATTGTGCAGGCAGCTTTCTCTGACCTTGTGAAGTATTTCTGCTGTGGATATTCACCTTGTTGCTCTTTATGGCTGTAAACATTAGCACTACCCTAGTTTTCCTGTTCTTCTTGCTGAGGAAGTCCCACCAAGACAGAAATGTTTGGAAAAGTGGTTTCACATTGGAAGGAGCCTTACATGTGAAATGGAGCCATTTGTTTTCCATGAGGTGAGAGATATGTGAAACCAGTCCTCAATTCATAATTTACAGAGGATAGATACAACATCCTCTTTTCTAATAACAATTTTTTCAAACTTTTAATATTTGAGTAACATCAAGGGAGGGTGGATGTTACTGCTTACACCTGGATTTTCACATTAATTCTTGTATTTTAACCTTCAAGAATGTATTGGCTTTGATTCATGTTTGAGGAAGGAGAAAAGGATTGAGACAATGAAGAATCTGTTTGATCTGACCATTTCATCCAGGACTCATTACAGTCCCTTACAGAAAGCAGCCAGGGGGATGATCTTGCAGTGTTAACCTGCAGAAACTTGACTGACATGACACAGCTTGAAGAAATGTTTTGTTAACTTATGCTTCGTATTGTAGCACAGTGGTTGTCATAAGTGAAGGATGAATGTAATAACTACCGCTATTTCTTTTTACTTCCATGTTATTAATGTATTGCTTCTTACTGTTAATAAAATATGCAGTAAACTTTACAGTGTAATACTTCAATATCATAAATTAGGCCCCTTCCTTATGAGTACGTATTACAGGTACCTACAAGTTTGTGTAGAAAAAGAAGTTGCAAGAAAAGACCACAACAAAAATAAGAATACATGCTGAGAATGTAATGAGTGAAGGCTTCCTGAGAACTGATAATCCCTGGAGACTAGTGGTCCTCTTGAACATGCAAGAACAGATAAATCCAGGACAAATAGTTTGTTGCATTTGTTTAAAGTCACTTGCACAAATGAGCATCAAACAGTGGGCTGTTCAAGTGAGACCACTTCCAATAGTGTGGTAGATGCTATAGCCAAAGACTACAAGATTATATATATGCCTGTTGAAAGAAAGGACCGTTTTGAGCAACTTCCTGAAAAAGAACCTTCCTAGAAGACACCAGGACATCAGTGTAGTCCTCTCCTTCTGAATAAATGGCCTCAAAGCTGCTCCTCCAACTGGGATCTGTGTGATAAGTGGTTGTGTAAGTGAACAGTTAGAGTGAGTGTGCTGCATGAATAGTTACTTGCCATTAGTAATAACAGCTTGTTTTATCACTAATAACAGCTTAATGAATAAAATGTGTTCTAAGCAACATTGGCCATGATCTATGTCTCCCCCAACTCACTTCCATGTCAGGAAAATGGGAATTTATAGCATAAGAATGGTGGACATTTCATTTCAGTTGCTGAATACTTTCATATAAACACTAATAAGGGAGAATAAATAAGGCACTTTTTTTGTTGTACTGATATCTGTTGATGGAACCAGGAAGCTTTACACAAGGACAGTATGATAGTTCAAAGCCGTTTGAAGAAGAGGGGAGTGGAAAGGGAAGGTTAAGAAGTGGGAAGATTGCACTTCCTAAATAAAGACAGATGGTGCCTGGTGGTTTGTATCATAGGTGTGTTCTTGCTTCCTTGGGTGCATTCGCAATTGCATACAGTTTGGTCACGGTCTGACATGTTTATAAAAAAACTGTTTATTGGATTGGTGAACCCACTGATTTCTGTTGTTTTTCTTAAAGTCTCCAGAACTACTGTATAATATAAGAAGTTGAAAAAAAACAGAGCTCACGTAAACAGTATGGCTTTGCAATGTAACTTTCTGAGAATTAGTAAAGAAACACGTCTTTCCCAACATCCACAAAATCCCACCCTGTTGCCTCCAAAGTGTTGCGTTCCCATTTATATTCTTTCATTCCACATAGAAAAGCCCAGAACATGGCAAGGCTGCCTAGCATCACAGTTTACCTCATCTGTAGCAGCTGGAAAACACAAAGGTCTGGAGAAGTGAACATTAACAAGTAAATAGACAGAATGAGAGACACAACTATGGTTATTTCTTGAAAGACAAGATGCATCAGGATGTTTTTTACAGCAGCAAAATGATCAAAACCACATGACAGCTTCTGCTTACAGGTATTCTGTGTCATGTCACCCTTCTCTTTGTACAAAGTGCCTTCATTCCCCAGAATAGTTGTGTCTGATAAAGATTAAAAGAGAGGATTTAAAGCTCAGAGTGTGTGTGCATACTATCTTGTCCTGTTCCTTTCTGATCATCCAAAAAGAAACCTCCCAGGCTTCAATCTTTCCAACACCTGTTTCATTCCTCATTACATTCTTCAGGCCTTCCTTTCCTGTGATTTTAGTCCATCTCTGTAATACAGGAGGACAGTATACTTCTTTCTCCCCTTTAAAGTTCAAGTATTGATTCATAAGATATTTCATCAGGCTGACAGGAAGGTGATCTCAATTTCTTTAAAACAAACATCCAGCAAATTAATTTTTGCTCTTTCACTACTTATTCCTGCACAAAACTGAAAAAAGCATATGGAAGATAACAAATCCACATATGTTCATAGTTCTGATCATACCCTAAAGGAATGGAAAAAGCTCCTAGGACCATGACTAAACAAATCCTTCACTAACAGTGGATCCATGTGTTCACATTCACTTCTGAGCTATGACTCCCTGCCTTTCTGACATTTCCTGTATCTGCTCTGCAAGCTGCACTGTAAGACAAGTCAAGCCAGTTCAATATTACAGGGCTTACCTGGTCAGTGGGTACAGTCACCCCACAATGGATGGACAGCTTGGTCCAGAGTAGCTTATTCTTAATGCAGCTTCTGCTGGAAAACTTCAGACCAAGAGAAGGTTTGGATGTGATGCCCATATTACTTGCATATATCCATCAGCTGGATTACCTCTACTCACCCAGTACTTCAGATAAAGGGATCTGTACCTTTTTATATATAAGCGGAGAAAGGCTAATATTCTCCCAGATACCACTCCACATCCAGATGACTGACCCAGACAATGCGTTCAATCACAGCCCCTCCTATAGACTTTCCCATACTTATGCATTTATCCTCACTCCTATCCTCAAATGTATTTACTTCATTTATAAGACTATAATCAAGGCTCTCCTATAATTATGTATGCCCAGAAAACTAGAATAGAAATCTGAAGAAAGACTGGAAAATACCATCTAGAGAAGGATCAGATAATCTCAGTGCAGGGATCTTCTTAGGAATAAACATCAAAAGAAATAAAGTAATGCGGTATCCACTGCACTCTCTATACTGCACTAAATTAAATTTATTTAATCCTGCTTCATATCATCAGTGTTCTGCATGCTGCAAAGTTTGGTTCTGAAAATGCAGAACTGCACATTAAAAGTTAAAAGTGGAGAAAACCAGAGCTTTTAGCATCAAAGTACAACATATTAGAGGCCCTCAGGAAAGTCCAAGGAAATTATTTATGATTAAGACATAACTATATTAACGGTCATTTTTCCTAAATTGATAAGCAGTGAAATTAGATACATTAGCCTCTCCCACCTTTAGGTTTCAAATTGACCCAAAAGATTAATCTGAGCAATTCATACATCTCAGAGCTATTCCTACTGCTGCTGTCTGATTGTTGCCTACAGGAGCTGTCACCTCACCGGTCAGACATTGTTCATATTATTTTATTTTTTTAAAAAGCTTTCTGTACAGCTACAGGGTCTAGAAGCACTGGGCTTGATTCAGCCATGCAAATCTAGAGAAAGTAGATGGTAAAATTGCCTCTTGCTGACCTTGGGGGTGGCTGTTTCTGGCAGCAGGGGGAATATTTCATAACTGCACAGGAGGCAATCCCTCCTGACAGCTGTGGTTTCCTGCCCTGCCATACATTTCGGCAGTGACTCACTGTGGATTGTGTGCTGCTGAATGAAGCCCCTGAATGATGAACTAAATCCTTTTCTCTCTCCCAGAAAGGACCATTGTCCAGTATAAAATGTGCCCAGCTGCACAGACAGTGATGGAGCAAATGCTAACATTTTAAATTGCACGTGCTCTTCCTCAGCACAGTGCTGTTCACCTGTTTGAAGCTCAGATCATCCAGGAAGTTCTTTCCAAGGTTATGACTACTGATTAACAGTAATAGATACTCTTATTTATGATATTAAATACATCCTTACAAAACCAGCAACCATTAAAAGTTTGCACACTGAACACAGCAAGTAAAATTCATGAACTGACATGGATCATAGAATCATAAAATTGTCAGGGTTGGAAGGGACCTTAAAGATCATCTAGTTCCAACCCCCCTGCCATGGGCAGGGACACGTCCCTCTAGATCAATATGAGTTTATCATATCAAACACTAATGCAAAGACACAAAGCCTCATGGAGGCACATCATACCTAGGCAGGAGTGAGTTGTCTTGCATTCCAGAGACCCTATGTAGCCTGGTAGTGAGAAACTAAATAATTCTATGGAGCTCACTTGGGCTGAGAGACCCCATCCACTGAGAGCTCATGAATCTGGGCAGGAAACTGAAAGTGTAAAGGCACAGTCAGAGCCAGCTCACAGCTCAAGGTGGGAACTCAATGTTATCTGACTCAGCGTGAAAGCTCTGATCTTTGCTGCTAACATCTACAGCCGTGGTACTCACTCAGTGCGCACCTACAGGAAATCAGTAGAACTTACCTCACAGCTCAGGACATGCCATCACAAATTATCTAGTTGTAATGTCCACATGTGAATTCCCCAGTGATCCTCATTTCAGACCTCAGAAATATCTCTTCTATGTTATTCTGCATTTAACTGGATACATAAATACCCCAAGGTATTTATAGGGTCATTGCCTGTACTTTCTTGCTGTGCCTCAGTTCTTCAGTGAAAACATCCATGCCCTAACCCCTGACAGTCCAAACTGTGAGTTTTTCCTGTGTCTCCAGATCACAATGTTAATATTGTTCATGTCTTACAAAATATTCACCACGAAATGCTCATTGTCTTTTGAAGAACCCTATTGTCTTTTTTTTGAGAAAGAAAACTCATATAATTCTTAGCCCGGCTATTCCCTACAGCAGCACTTCTCTCACACTGCTAAATCAAAGATTATTCTAAGGCAAAACAGCTCTGTGTTGCATGTTAGCTTCACAAGAAACATCACATGAGTGTGGAGCTCAGGATAGTAATCATGAGGTTTGGATATAAAATGTATTTTACAATAATATTCAAACATAATAAATACCTCAGGCAAGTTTTTCAAATCTGTTAACTGACTGAAAAATGATGTTTCATCAGAGGCTGCTGAAAATGTTACCCTTGTCACCATTGCACCTTCAGAACAGTAATTGTTTCTTGAACTCGGAGCTACAGGAAACACAGCAACAAGCCATATCTACATTCATCACTACCCTCCACATACAGGGTAACATCATCCATTCCCCTCCTGCCTTGACAATTTTAATGATGCTCTCCAGGAAATTCTGGGAAATAGAAAGCAATACCTCTCTTTCATACAAGACACAGTACCAAAAAACCTCCAGTAGCAATGAGCAAGAAGATTAGTAAACCATGAGCAAATTTTAGTTATGCTGCTGCTACTTCTGTTTTATGCAGATATGTGTCCAGTTAGAGTGATCTTAAAGAGACAGTTGAATACATTGCAGTTGTAGAAAATAATTCATTAAAATTGTAGATCAAAAATCTGTCAGTGACAGATGAAGTTCAGGCTGAGGTAGGCATGTGTGTCCATCTAGTCTATTCTCACACACCATCGTAGCTCCTCTCAGCCTTGCTCAGCACCTGCAGCAATTTGATTCTTGATGTCAGGCTGAATTGTTTGGATGGCTGTTGCTAGAAATGGTGGTATTACTTGTTGGGTACTTTTGCAGTGGTGAATGGAGGAAGTCACCAATAACTGCCATGTGAATTATGAATCTTGTCCCTAAATTGCTCAGCTTAGCTCTCTTGCAAGAACAAAGTCTGCAGTGGTACAGAAAGGGGAGAAGACTATAATCTGTTATTATGAATTTTAATGTAATGCTTTACATTTATACCCAGGCTGTATTCCATAAAACCAAAATGAATTACTAGTGCTGTAAGTATGAGTTGCTATTTTCCATTCTGGCTGCAATTTCATTCATATTTTCTTTAATAATGTATTTTGATAGGCCTGTACCTCTGCAACTTTCTTCTGCCAGCTCAACTCTTCTGCTAATAGTATCAACGCTTCACAAAACCCTGTGATTTGAAGTGACCTTGGGACTACCCTTTTCCCTGTTCTTCTCAGGCTGTCAAAAATCATAGCATTAGCTGAAGGTAGCCCTGATTTTCCTGGCTTTTGTTAGCTTATCTAGGATTCTCCTGACATGCATTTTGATGCTTAATTTCTTTTGTATTTGGCCATCTCTTTAAACTAAAAGGAGAGCAAAACACCTCTTCCCAAAAAAAAAAAAAAAGCCAGGAGCATCAACAACCATCTGCATACCAACAGAGAGCTTCTCATCACTGAACTTCCCAGTCAGCGTAACTGTCACCACATCAGCACAGTTGTCACGTACCTCCAATCTCTGCAACGGTGCGTAGATGAGGCAGCCAAAGGTTGCAAAGAGAGGCAAGTTTCTTGAAAGCACCCTGCTGCTGACTCCCTGCCTCATGACTGGCATGCTGATGATACTGTGTGTCAAGTGTCATTTCCTTGCCTCCCTCCCCAGGCAGGTACCCTTCTAGCTCATGGAATAGAGATTTTTGCAAATTAAGAGTCACAAGCCCTCCATGACGTCGTCTCATTGTCTTCCTGGGACTTACCACTTCAATTAAGCCCTGAAATTGTTCTTCCTGTTATAGCCTGGCATACCTCCCTCTGTGGCAGTGCTCTTCCCCCATCCTTCCCTCTCTTATCCCCTCCTTCTTCACTTCACAGCAGCAGAACTGTGTGCTAACAAGGGAAATCTTCTTCCAGACCCAGATGCCTCATCCTGCTGGTATCCCCAGGTATGAGGCCATGTTCACCTTGTACATTTACAAGGAGTGGAAAACACTTTTGGCCAGGTGGGCCTTGCAGCATCTTTGCCATATCAGCTAATACTGTTTAATATGTTCCCTTTGTAGTCAGATGCTGAGTTAACTGTTCCAGGTAGCACGTGGGCAAATGCTTGTTCAGGTTTGTATCACATACTCAGGATAATCCACCTCTTTCCTTCAAGAGAAATACACCTAGTTTGGCCTGATGTATCAATGGGCTTTATTCATTTACTAAAGGACTGTAAAAGAAGACATTGAAATAAATTACTGAAATATATTTTGTCATGGTATAAATTAAGGAAGGCCCCTGTCTGTTTAGTGGTGACTCAACAAGCAACCTAACCTTCCTGGCCCGGCCTCACACAATAATTAGCACATATAAGCAGTTTTAAAGCTAAATGAACACTAAACAAACATGGAGAAAACTTCATGAAACCTTTCTACAGCTATCTCATGGTTTTGAAAACATCCATTTCAAGGCATAATTTACTGTCCAGCATCACAACGAAACAAATACCACAGATGAAAGCAAAATATGTTTATAAATCTACAAAATATGGAAATAATGCACATGGAAAATGGAAATCTTCCTAACCATCTGGAACCTAAGTATTTACCATCAATATCAGGTCCAGCAGCACTGTAGCTAGTCAGCATTTTGTCACTGAGGCCAGATATCATGACAGCCATAATTGTGGCTGTGGAAATGGAAGCACAGAGCTGGTTAAGCGAAAGAACACACTTCCAGCAATGGTGAGGTTAAGGGTGTGCAGCTGGCTGGGTGATTTTATTTCTCTGAATGCTAGATAACAGGAGAGGGGAGAAAGAATAAAAAAAATATTTTTTTTCTTTTGATGTCCCTCTTTAATTACTGTGGATAATTCTAAAACCTATACCAGAAAATTGTGTTCATGTTAGGTAAGATACATGCCTAAGCAAGCCACATCAGGAGTTGGAAGTTTGGAAATCACATCTTTAAATAAATTATTTTTTTACCCTATCGTGCAAAAATCTGCAATTCATGCAAAACACATAATAAAATCTCTTCATTATACACCATAGAGGCAGCACAAGCAGGGGCATTGTTCCCTTATGCTGCTCTGCCAGCAGGAATGACCTGCATTTAACAAAGATCATGAGTGTTGTTGGAGTACTAATGCAGGCTCAAATCTCACAGACTGCAAAAGTTTTGCTGGGGGGCAGGTTTTTTTTCTCCAGAGTTTCTCAAAATCCACACAAAGTTTCTCAAAACATCAAAAGTTCCCTCCTCATTCCATTAGCTACTACACCTGTATCTGGTTACGGTTACATGGTGGTAACTGTGGGCGCTGGTTAGTATGGAAAAATAAAGCAGCTGAAAAATCTAAAATAGACCAGGCCTGAACCTTGCAAGTGAGATTCTTACCAGCTGGGAAGATGGCAGCATGGAATTTGGGTATGTTCTTGATACAATCTATTTTTGATGCTCGCTGCAGGATTCAGCAGCAAGCAGGAGATCATTTATTCATTATCCCCCCAGCTGCCTCACAAAGAAATTGCATGCCTCGTCTAAGGCCTGCATGACATGTACCAACTCTTGTCTGGTGTTTTTAATACCCTAGAGAGTCTCAAATGGCATTACCTGCCTGTGGTTAGGTGACACCATCTCTGCTTCACTCCTTGACCAGAGATGACCACAAAGAGAATGCAGCAAGATCTTTTCTCCAGGCCCCTTTTGCTACTTCTTGACCAAAGGGAAATCTACATCACAAAATGAGAGGCACAGAATTGCTCTGAAGACAGTTTACTGGCAAGACAATACTAAATGAAATACTACCATATATTAGTTTCTACTCTTAAATCAGTTCATTAGAAGCAGCCTAAGTGTTTAAAATGAAGAAATATCATAGTGACACGAAGACGGGAGAGTACTCAAATATAACCATGCAGTCTTTTCAATATTTGTGCAGCACATGGTCTTTTCAATGCATATCACAAGTGGTAGTTATGTGGTAGATAGAACACTGGCTGCAAAAATACACTGTGGCATGGAGAGGACAGCCCCACAGCAGGTTGCACATGTGCTTCAGGGAGAATTTTGTGGTGGAGCTCAAGAGAGACTGAAAAGGTATGGGAGAAGAGCTTGCGGGAGGGAGTCAAATACAGAGAAGAGAAATGTGAGGCACACTGAAAGAAGGGATGTGAGTACATGCAGCGAGCGTGAAGGTGATCGAGAAAGACACCGTCTCCATGCAGCCCCTCTGCAAGCAGCTGCGGGCAGACAGACCCAGTGCTCCTGCAAAGTGCTGCTGCGGTCCAGAAGCTCTGCACAAATCCTGGGGTCCTCCCACCTGCTGCAAGCAGCCTGCAGCTCTCAGGTGATGAGAACGCCTTCCTCTGCAAGGGAGGGGTGAGGAAAGGAAGGGACAGAGAGAGAGAGGCAGGTGGGGTTTCACTAGGACAAGGTGTTTGAAATGAAAACAGCGGGTAGAAAAACATTCCTGGCAGGATTCCTGAAGCGGAGAAATACAGTCTACATTTAGGGAGGAGAGAGAGACAATTTTGCATTGCATTGCAATGACTTGGAGGGAGGGAGGGAGGGAGGGAGGGAGGGAAAGAAACATCTAGGAAGATGTATCTTGTAGGGGAGAATCAAACCATGGGCTAAGCAGCTAAGCCATACAGAAAGAGAGGAAGGGTCAAATATTAGATGTGGGGTTGAGGAGAGAAGAACAGCATGAATTCTTGTAAAGAGTTGTAATAATCAAAACATTGGCAGGGCCTTAACTAGGCTGCCCTGCTGGGTGCCCAGATAACACAGCTGATTTTAATTGCTGATGTGTGCATTTTATGTCATTTGCCTGATACACAGCCCTTTTATGACCATCGTGTTTGACCACAAATCAACAGTCAGTCAGAAAGCATCACGTAAATGACCTCCTTCCAAACAGGCTGTGTTATTTTTATTGATATTCAATATTTAGATTTTAATGGAGATAGATGGATAGGCATAAGGACGGGAGCAAGACTGGGCACAGAGAAACTGATTTGAAATAAACAGGTTGACAAAACATAAAGACAGGAGGCAAGAAACAGATGAATAGTCAGGGAGGTGCCTGCCACCAAGGTAGGCAGATATCATCTGGAGACAGACTGCTTGGGAAAAGCTGACAAACGACAAAACTGCCAGACAACAGAGAAATGTAAGTACGAAATGGGGGGGGGGGAAATGACCAAAAAAACTAAAAATAAAAATAATTTTATACACAAATTCCATTAATTCACATTCCCCTTTCCTTACCCCACCACTCTGCTCCTCCCCACCTCTCCCCGTTTCTAAGTAGCACAATATAGAAGGCTTGATTGCTGTACTAGCATGCCACATATTTTCAGACGTAGCATTGTTAGCTGGAGGTCTACCAGAGGATGCATATTGCTTCTCTCCCACCTGCTGTTCATTTCATAAACTGCAATCAGTACACAGTCAGTCAACACCTCTCTTGTTTATTACATGGTACAGCAGGAGATTTCGTTAGACCTTTCAAGCACTGGACCAAATGCTGCACATCCCAAGTCATGCCAGCGGGTGAGACAAATCTGCAGCACCTGCACTCTGTTTGTCCACAGATCTCACAGACTGCTTTCTTTCTTATGCGTGTATCTTTGAATTGCATTACTTTGAATTCTTTCACATAGCCTTGAATTTCTGCTCCCATACTCACCATTGATTCATTTGTTGGTGGTGTATGCTTATCCAAGAAGTTATTACAGAGACTAAAGCTAGCATCCATTTCTGTAGAAAAGGAATAAATGTCTATTCCACCGTCAGATATTTATCATATCTATATTACAAAACAGGAAGCTCTTGCAAAGGAGGAGGAATCTCACACCCAGATTAGACTGCTTTGGATACAGAGCCAAAGACGAGGTACTGCCTACCACTAATATCAGCTAATTCTTCCAGCACAGTCTAGAAGCTTCCATACCTTTATTTTTATGTGCATGGCTAAATTCCTCAGTCTTACTTTCAGAAGCCTGGCAAACATCGCCTTTGTGGACCTCCACAGATATTTCTTTATAGGCAATGAAAAGACAGAGGTCTGACATGGTACATACTAACTATCTGCTAGTCTAGGATATCCTGGATAGACACAGCATACATGCATGGCTTAGGCTGTGTCATATACTCAACCTCCTGAAAAATGTCACAGTTCATGCACATGCCTAGAGTGAGAAAAAGACATGGCAATTCTTTCCAAAAGTCCCAATGAAGCATATAGGTTACACAGCGCATCAGGCTTGCAAAGCTGTCTGAAAGTATCATAGCCTCTGATGAAAGCTTCAACATACCATGTCAGTGCACAGGACATGTGCAGATATATTGGCCCATCTTTGAAGAAGAGTGTACTACTGACTAGAAATTCCAGGCAGACGGGAATTCTGTGTTACCTGCCTGTGTATGATTTCCAAAGAACAAAGTCTCAAACCTCATTCTTCATGAGAAGAGTAGGCGAATATAATTTTTTGCCCATTTTAAAGGTGGGATCACTTGACAATTGTATATTTCACTCCCTGGAGACATGAAATTATGACTTCAGCTGTAAGGTGGCAGGCTCACATCTCCACCGATGACTCATACTGTCTTTCTTCATGAATGTATGAAGTTTATGCGTTTGTCAGTGACGTCTCTATGTAAGTGACCATGTTCCCCAAAGTCAGAAATAAAATATAAGAAATAAACCTCAAACATTTGTATCTAGTAAACAGAATATGACCCTCTAGCAATATCTGTATTCCAATCTTTTCTCATGGATAATCCATAGAAGAAAAGACTATGCTTCCTGACACTCATGTGGTTGAGACCTGAACTGGGAATCTAAATGAATATTAGTACAGAAGACTCAGTAAGGCTTCATGTTATTTCATTTCAGTTTTCAGGGATTTTTTTTTTAAGAATTACCTTCAAAATTTGCATTGCTCGATCAAACACTTAAAAAAAAAAACAAAACAAATTGCTCAGAACAGAAGGGACCATGAAACTATAAATCTGTCTAGCTTCTTATTCATGCATAGCTTTTATTATGCAATCACATATTCTGATCTACAAGCTTTCTCTGTACAGGATGAGAAGACACACTATGGTGAAAGCAGGCTGCAAGACCTGCCTTTAGTCAGACTTTTCCAGCCTTGATACTCCTTTGATGTAAGATGATGTGCTTGCACTGGACTGTGGGCAGGTTTGTAGTTGGCTGACAAAGACCATGCCTGACCCTTTTCCCACAGTATCCTGCATTTTCTCATCCACTGCAAAATGTGGCAGTGCACTAACCTCTGCTATGGGGAAAACAAGAACGAATAAACATTACATATCTTTCTTGGTTAGCATGAAATGGCTTATCAGAAGCTGGATCAAACTACTTAATTAATACCTTAGGAAAGACAACGCAGTACTGCTGACATGACTTCAGCTTTGCATGACAGATAAATAGTATGGAACAGAGATACCACATGTAAGGGTGGATGTGGATTGATATGAGCATAGAAAGAATAGAATGGAGATGAGAAGAAAAATGAAATTTGCATTTTTTCACATAATAAAATTGTTAATTCAGGCAGGGTGGTGAAAATTATCAGGATGTTTATCTGAGGTCATGGGTCTCCATTCTCTTTCCCACTGAGGTGCATAAGCATGAGGGTGGAACAGGAAAACCTATGCACCAGATAAACTAGCACGTAGAGCCAGACCTAAAGCAGTACAGCCATCCATTACTGGTATAGACTGTAACAGACAATACTCCTTCCTTCAGAAGAAAGAGCTACTACAGAGCCCCTTTTCTACAAGATGTTCTCAGCTTCCATAAAGTCTAATCATTTACAGATCATTGTGAACCTGAAAAAGAGACCAGTATTTCTTCTAAGGAGGATCAGATTTGGCTTCATTCTCATTTGTAAGCAAACAGAAGAGAAAGATGCATCAAATCTGTCAAAAGTGATCCAGAAAGTGAACTTGTTTACATCAAAAATGATACTTTCACAGGCAGCTTCTTGCTCAGAGGGACTTCCAGAAGATAGGTGAAAGGTTATTTAGAGTATTTTGCTTTCTGTTGGCAAAGCTTTCCAGAAAAACCTCAGAGATGGAGATAACAGCTAAGTAAAATATCTCAAGAGTCTGTCTGAAGTGCTAAAAAAAAAATTGTAGCGCCCAGGAGTTTGCAAGCAGGTGATTCTGTGACAGTTTCCACTCACTGAGAGCTTGTGCTCAAAAATGGCCTCCTCGAGCCTAGCCTGTATTGAAGGTCACCTCTGTGGAACAGCAAGCTGCTACCCATGAAGGTATGGAGCAGCTCTCTCCAGAAAAAAAACAATATAGTGAAAAAGGATTAACCTGCCCTATTCACAGGGCCAGCTGCTCTGCTTCCCAGGTGAGCTTGGAAACTGTGCGAGGAGCTGACCTGCAAGGCTTGAAGCCTGTCCTGCAGCAAATGCCCTGCAAATGTATTTCACAGGCAGGGCTGCTGAGCCCATACAGGTAATACACATGGATGACTGGTGAGGATCTGAGGAGAGAATATAAAAGCTTCTCCATGACAGTGAGGACAAATCAAGTCCAAGTCAAAAAGCTGGTTCCTTAACTCTTTTCATGTAAAGTTTTTCAAGAAAAAAGCAAAAGCCAAACAGAGCCACATCTGCCTGGGTAGAAGAAGATCAGAAGGGTAAAGAAAGTCTCCTCAGTTTGACATTTTCCCCCATTTTATCTCTGTTCCAGGGGGCTGGACTCTGAAAAGCCAGGCTTTTGGCTGCCAAAAATTAAAAATAATTTGGACATGGAGATTTCGTAGAAAGATGCTCTCCAAGATAAATGTTTCCCTCCATGTTCATTCATCCTCGTTCAAGAGGCAGTTTTCATTTTTTAAAACAAAAATGTTTCCACAAAATAGTGTCAGTTAACTTTTAAAGGCCAGTGTTTCCTTCACCACTGTGATACCTATATCGCCATCAGAAACGGAGACACCTGGGGTGATCAAAACCAAAAGAAGCATGAAAGAGGAACAGACCAGGCAACTCCACAAAGCCTCACAGAGCCCAGCACTATGCTCAGCACACAAACCAGCTCTGCAGAGCCAGCCCAACAAGACTAACAACAACCAGCTCCAGGGACAACCTCAGATCTGCACACTCGAGCAGTTACTGAAGCAGCTGTAGGGACCACAGCCAGTCCCCTGCTGTCTCAGTCTCTCTGAACAAGTGTTCAAACCCCCTTGCCTGAGAGCACACCTCCAGGAGTGGGTCAGTATGAGCCAGGCGTAGAAGTTACTCACATGAGCTTTGCCCTCAGGAATTAAAACCAGATACAGGATGATCTATGGCAGGACACAGCCTTCAGAGTGACAAAAGTGTGGACAATTTCTGAGTCAAACAAATGAAGATCAAGCAGCAACCAGTGACATCTGTATCACTGCCACACTTCAAGCTGGATTACAAGGCCCTTTCTTGCTGTGAAATGGCACTTCCTATATTCATGATGCAGTGAAAAACTCAATAACCAAAGTTATTAAGCAGGTATTCTTTATTTTGCGGTGCCGGACGCACAGGGGATCACTCCTCCAAATGTGCGTGCCGATACAAGCTGGATACACAGTTTACATGCAGACTAAACATACATATTCATTATATTTCTTAGAAAGGGCAGTCTTATACTAATGAGTTCTTGGAATTCATTTACATAGTCCGAGCATGCGTAATAAAATTAGGGTTAGGGTCTTTTCTCCCCTTGTTGGTCTTCCATGACATGTGGTGGACATTTACTTCATCTTCTCTTCTTCATCACCATATTCTTTTAGTGACCTAAAGCCTAAAATCATTATTCTTGCCAGTTCTTGTCTGTTCAGCATGCTTGGGTGCCTCGAGATGTCTTGCTGTCCTGTTCCTGGAGATAAACACTATCTACAAGGTTATGAATTTCACAGTATGTCCCTACTGTACAACTACCCATTTATTGTTGTTGCTTGTTCAAGGATTAGTGAAACTCCACCAGACATCCCGTCTCCTGCCTTCATTCAGGAGGAGGGTCTGATAGTGAAGAGGGAGATGCCATCTACAGTTTCCTGGCTTTTCAATATTTCATATGCATGGCTGCAACCAGTATGTCTTTCACTGACACTAGCCCCAAGGTGCAGACAGCTCTGAGAAACAGACTAAGTACGCAAACCAAGGAGGCAGATATATGTTTCCATTACCATTAGGAGTGAGTTATTATTGCTATTCACTATTTGCATAACAAACAAGTGCCAGAAGCCTCACATCTGACTTTACTGACTAATCTATGCCTGTAATATTGCATGGCATTTATAAATAAATGAAATACAGTTACAGTTACACTCCACAACAGTTTTGAAGTTGTTTTTCTTGAGTAGCAGCACACTCACAAGGGTTGCTATTCAGCTGAGGTCCTCTGCAGCAATCATTTTTTGCAAACTCATAGTGCCTTTCAAGAAAAATCCCAGAGCCATTTTTTAAGAGCTAGAGAAGTCTGCAAAGGGTGAGATGCTGAGAGATGCTAGTTCAGAATCCAGAAATGTCATGAATAGAAAGAACAGGAAATGGGAATTTGTGAATAACAGATACTCTCAGATCATCCTTTACAGACAGTTCTAGATTTTTCCCTATATATAGAAAAAAAATAGGGTCTCCAGGTCAGGGCAATATCCAAAGGATCTAGGGGTAGGAGACAGACGTAGAAAGCTTCCCAGATAGGTTTTTGATGCAAAGGATAAGTGGGGCTGGCATGCTTCTCTTTGAAAGTGGTGTGAAAACATAGTGAACCTCTCTTCCCTTCCCAAAAGGAAGTGCTTAACTCTGCAGATAAGTAGATGAGGAATATGCAAGAAGGGGTTTGAAGTTGGGTTTTCTCATCCTCTTTACCCCCTAGGGAGATTTTTATGAACTTTCAGAAGGTGAATGTATATTATATCAGGAATGTAAAAAAGGTGTCAGTTTCCATCAATTCATTTTCAGTCCCTGGAAGATTCTGCATACAGACCGAGCTAATTTACTAAGTGCTCTGGGAGCACATGGCTCCCTGCTTTGTGAGACATTTCAGTATGGAGGAATGTGTGACTTTCCAAATTATGCATTTCTTGTTTCCCTTATGTGCACCAGAAAAGGGAACTTGTCCCTAGAGATCACTTCCTTGGGTGTGTTTCTAAGGTACTTGACTGATGGGTGCCAAAGCAGTTTCTTGTACATAACTGGTGTACAGGTGCAACTCTTCAATTAAGACTTGGTTGCAACACTGGTTATTTCAGTGCCAGGCATAAGTAACCTACATAGGAATGTCCAGAGATATGAGTTGGGGTTGATTAAAGTTCAAATTAAAATCTTTCAGAGACTTTATCAAAGCTGGAATAACAGTAAAGAAAATTCGTGGCAGATGGTTAAGATTCTGCTATGCAGTATAATGCTGAAAAAAAAAGTAGACCAGACCTAAACATATATTGAACTTATTCCTTGCAGCACACTTAGAGAAAGAGAGAAAGTAGTGGTTTAGACTTACAAAGCTTTTGCATGTGCAAACAGTTTTGAGTGAACACATATGTTTTTTCGTGTCCTTTGAACTGGGGAGAAGAGTAAGCAATGAAAGTTGCATTACTTGTCTTCACTTGCAGTAAAAAAAAATATTTTCTGGTGTATTATCTTTACACCAAAAAAAAAACCCAGAACAAATGCTCGGAAATCCACCACATCATTCTCCTATAACACAAAGGGTCCCTATGTATTATATTTTTGTCTCCCTCTCTCATTGGCCATATTGAAGTCAGTAGCAAATTTTCATCAGGCATTTGCTTAAGTCTTCAATAGCGTATTGCAAGAACTGCATCTGGACAGGAACCTTCCTTTTTTTAAACCAAGCTGCCTACAAAGGCTTCTCGTTCCTAGATAACAACATCTGTACAGCTCCCTGCTATCAGAAGGCTGAGACAACTATTGCTGATAGCAGTATCTTACAAAAAGTATAGTAATGATGTGTTAGGAGTAAGGGTTGCTTCCACAAACATTGTAATAACGAGGAAAAATAAAACATACATTAGGATGGGAACCTTTCTTCAGTCTTCCACTACAACTTTGCTTTCCCCATCTTATTCCCAATTGTAAATTTGTCTCATACAAAGGAGTCTTGATATTTGTCTTGATGTATCTACTAACAGTAGTGCTGATAACACTGTTATGATTTGAATTTAGAAAGGTGGGCAAGATTTAGTGGTAGTATAAGTGTAACAGTTTACCACTTCAATTTCCACATTAACTGCAAGAGTCAGCATAAATACGCTCTCAGGCACCCTACAGCAATGAAAATCTAAATTCAGCCAGGACTACTTGTGCTTTTCTAACGTGTAGATCCTAATGGAAGTTCTAACTCACAGTATGATCAATTCCTATTAAAAATAGGTTAACCAAACATGGGGAAAATATATTCATTTTAGGCACTAGGAAAACACAATAATTCTCCCTTTCCTATCATGCCTCCAGACATCTCCAAACAATACTGACACCGAGAACTGATAGCAGAAATATTCTTGAACTGTCAGAATATGGTTGCAAAGAAGTGCTCTCCAGATTGGAAATAACGGTACATTCCACTTACGGTTGTGAGATAAGTTAATTAGACAGATAGAATAAACTACATACTAATTTCGAAGCAACTCCACTGGAAATGATAGCAATTACAGTCACTGAAGTAAAAAGGTCCTAAATAGAAAAACACAGCTCAGTTGTCTACCTACATGTAGATACTTTTGCCTCAGCGTCTCTTTTTTTCCCTTCAAGTTCAAAATACTGAGTATCCACCTACCCTGTGTGTGTGTTTCTTGGCAATTCATAGCTCAGTTTGAAGTAATGTATCATTTTCTGAGACTCTCTGAAAGTACTCAAATGCCTAAGGGCTTTGCTGGACTAGAGCTATAGCATTTGACAGGATGCGTGACTGAGACCTTGGCCTTTTCACCTCCACTGTATGATACCATTCCATTAAACCACATTTCTGGCTACAGGACAGAAGCACAGCCAAAAGGGAAAAGGAAAAAAAAAAAAAAAAGAGAGAGGGAGAAAAAAAATCTATTGGAAGAACAGCTCATGTGGAAGGTGCTCTCTTGCTCATAATACCAGGCCAAGTTTAGAGTATGCTTTGCTTTGGTGGGCCTAAAAACTTGGCTTCAGGTCGTTGTCTTCTATTATCTTCACCAGAGCTAACCCTGTGTAAATGACATAAGAAAGCTCTAGACCTTTATTTGTTTCTAAAGAAACACATCTTTATGCTTGAAAATAAATGACAGTACATACAGAAAGCCGTTTCTGAACACTAAAGTTAGCCATTGCTGGAGTGGAAATGCATATCGCTGACATCTGGAGTGCTAACACACCACCTCTCCCATTCAGGATTGAAGGGGTTTGCTCAAGGTGGCAGAGTGAAGCCAATGGCTGTTACTTGTCCCAGACCGTGGCCAATGCCATCTTCCCCAGGAAACAACAAGGTGAAGTCAAAAGGCCCAGTGGCAAAGACTAGGACGGTCCCTTCATGACAGCCTTCCTGAGGAGCCATGCAATATCTGAAGCAAAACACTTCCTAAATCCCCCTGAGGAAAGTGAGTTGTGAAGAGTAGGTGGAGACTGCTACAGCCTTTGAGGTCAATGGAAAAGCTGCAGGAAGGTGTGGCACTCAGTGACCCAGATATGCCATGTAAGAAGGAAGCAGTTTGACTCCTCACATGCAGTCAGGTACAAGGAGGGAAAAAAAAAAAAAAAAAAAATCCTTCAGATACTCAAACATGTATTCATGTATTTTTTTCCCCCACATCCCCCACTGAGATTTCATTGTGTGACTCATGAAACATGTCATTTTAAAACCTTAGAGGATAAGTTGTCAGAATATATTGTGCTTTAAAGCTTTTCTTTGGTCTCTCATTTAAATCTTTGAGAGACTTTGGAAGTTATTTTTTCACATTCACTTTGGTTTTAATACTGTTGAGATGAATGTGCCTTCTCTCTTGCGAGCTAAGCACTTAAAATATTCTAGATAAATGAAATGTGAGGCGTGAATTGTGAAAATGACAATTGTTCCTTATGGCCCTCTATATGCATAGCAGCTCCAAGCCTCGCAGACCCTTCAGACTTCCATCTCTTCCTTTGGTTGTTACAGTTTACCACTACACTGATAATAAAAGGTAAATGAGTTCCCACAGCAGAATAAGTATCAAGTATATGAAGCTTTTGTGAACGTGGATGCTGCTCTTACCATTATGGGCAATTAGAGGGCTTTGAAAGTGTGTTGCCTGACTTTCTGTTGCTTGGTAACTGTGCACCTAATTCTTTCTCTAAGAGGTCACAGAAATGTCAGAAAATCCATTTTGGTGGGGAGAGGGAGAGACAAATGCCCCCATCAGAACAGTAGCATATAGATTCGTTAAAAGAACCTCATGTCTTCCATTAGCAGATAGAAAATAGTATTATTATTTGCCTAGCACTACAAAGCTGTGCAATTTCTGAGCAGTGCCAACTATATAACATGCTTACTGTGCCAAAGAGCTTAGGAACTGCAAACACATTGATGAAATTTGGCATGATACAGGTCAATATAACTCATGGATACACTGACAAATAGTTGTTATTGGCCTGATGCAGAGCCTGGTGGAGTCAATGGAAAAACACACTAAAACAGCTATGATACTATAAAAGTTTTAAAGAGTTTCTGAGATTGGAAGCTTTTCAACCATTGCCTGGCACAGGAAAAATTATGAACTTGGAAGGAAGCTAATGAGACAGAAGATAAAAATCTCTTCTTCAAAGAAATCCAAGTTGCAGTTTCTGCAGCACTCAAAAAACTAAGCAACTTTCACTGATGAAGAACAAATCAAGTGTTGTCTGTGAGAGGAGAGCTCAGATATTTTTACCTGAATTTTAAGGAATAGGACTTTGAAAATATATTTAATCTGCAGCAAATTCCCAGATCTTTCCACTTGAGACAGGTTTAGTAATACATACTCCATGGTATATTCTATTCTTCACAAATGGATACTGTCAAAAAAACTGCTTCCCTTCAACTTGAGCAGTGTGCTCCAGTTTGCAAAATGCAGTTTAGATTAAATGAATGCCCCTGAGATTAAATGAGTGCATTTCAACAGGAATGCAATATGCAGGTGTTCACCACTGACCATCAATCATTTTCTTGCAGAGCTGGAGGCTTCTCACAGTTGCCGCTGTAATCGTTCTGCAAGAATTTGCAATCATTTTCTACAAGCATGTTTAGGAGGAAAGAAGGGCAGACAATACATTCTGCGCTTAAGAAATCAGGTCCGTACCATCATAAAAATAAAACACATTTCCCTGTTGAAACAGCCTGCCCCATTTTTGAAATAGCCCCACTTTTTGAATGGCCTACATGATCTTTAGATGCCTCCACAGGACAATCCTGTGGTTGTGGTCAGTACAGAAGGCAGAAATTCTGGGTCCCAGACTAGTTTTGGCCACAAACTCACTGCACAGTATTAAATAAATTGAACTCATGCTATCACCTAGTGAGGGCAGATTTATTGATGGAAAAGTAGAACTTCATTATTAATCTGTTGACAGATCTGGGCAACACATTTGATTTTTCCTTATGATCTTCCACTGGAAGGACTTCTTTGACTTGGAATTATTAAAAGAATATGAGTACCTATATGTCTGTTGCTGAGTAAATAATTCGTAATACAAAACACTATCACTAAACCAAAAAATCACAAATCACTAGAAGTAGGTCTTTAAAGAAAAAGGAAGAAAAAAATGCAATCAAGCTACAATAGTGCCTATTGTTCTTCAAATACATATGAGTATTTCAGTCACCATTTTTCTTCAGTTTTGAGCTAAATGTATGAAATCATATTGTTTGGATTCTATCATTTGTTTATATACAGAGACAATTAATGTCATTCAAGAAAACACATCAGTAAATATTTCATACATACCCAAAATAAAGTTGTAGCACAGCATACACTAAGTAACACATCCTGGCGAAACCCGGCAAAATTTTGTAAAGGTGCTTATACCATTACTCTGGTCTACAAACATGGATTCTGAAGCACTTTAATGCATAATTAAATTCTACTGTGCTAAGTAAGTTTCTTCTGACTTTCCAAGGACACCATAGGAAAAACTCCTGAAATATTTTTGAGGCAAAGTTCTGTGGAATTTATCTGGATTGGAGATTTTGGGGAAAAGTAGACCCTAGAAAGACAAAAGGGAGTCCAATAGTGAATAACCAGTAAAATATCCAACTAATAATGCTGCAATAAAAGAATCTCTTTTTTTCAGTGTTGACTCTAGATGCAAATTTAACATTGTCTGAGAATGAACTATGTCAGCCACATGGAGAACCATGCAGTTAATGAATGTGCTGTACTTAAAGCTTCCCACCTCTTCCTGTGGATGGTTTAAAAGCTCTGTAAAGTTTATAAAAGTAGTGAAATTTTACTAAATGGCCACTGGCATTTAGGCAGCACAGAAACTGCCAACAAACACACACACATCCACACACCCACACATTTTCTGTAAATAATCTGTCATCTCCAAGTTCAATGACTGCATTTTGCTGCTTCACATACCATCATGTTGAAACCAGCAAACTGATTCTAGAAAGGATTGCTCCACAGGCATAAGCATATCTGGCCAGGGCCTTGAGTTCATGTTTTCAAAGGGACTGGTGTTTTCCTCGGATGAAGGAAGCAGAACATTTAGCTAACATGGACAGTTTTCTTGATGAGCCCCTCACTAAATCAGTAAGACACATATCTGAATTCCATGTACACTGTTGTTTTTCCATTTCAGTCCCTTGAAGTTTTGTAAGTGGACTGCTCAAGGGCAAGGCTGGAGGTGGTGTGCAGGTCTCCTGTGTTGAAACAAAGACTATGTCCATGCCTGGAGAAGGAGGGAAAAGATAGGAAAAGTGCCCATGTGCTGAGAAAGCAGTAGCACATTGCCACCATTAAAGGTGGGGAAGAAAAAGGATAAAATGCTTTACAACCTACAAGTCAAGCAGTGTACACAGACAAGACCTGTGGGAAGTGCCATCGTTGTCTTTACCGTGAAGTTACCCATCATACTTGTTCCAGAAGGAGCTTAGTCTCCATTGCTCATTTTATGATTCGCTGACAGAAATATGATCAGTTACAGAGCTGGGAGGTCTCTCTACAAAGATCCCCACCAAGGGGTGAGAACAGTGGGCACAGAGAGTGCATATACAGGAGGGCTTACAAAACTGGCAGGGATGGCTGCAGATCACACCAAAGTGTGATGGGGACTCCTTGCAGTTGTTTTCAGACCTCTCTTCCATCTTAATTCACCTTTTTCCAGAATTAAAGATGCACTGAGAGGGTAAAATACAGCTAGACTGGAAAGGGGAAGCATTACTTGTGAGTGTCTTTGAATATCCAACATTGTGCGCTCCCTGTTCCATGTCAGGGTTATTAGTTTCACATCAAAAGCAGTTCTAAGGATGTCTAGGGTATAGCTGTGTTTGTTTATATTTTATATTTCAATTTAAATGAGTCAATAGTTTTTCTTTAATTGTCCCTATGCAGCTAAAAGAACCTGCTGTTTGAGCAGAACGCTTTTTAGGAGCATAAGTCTTATAGACCATCTTACCATGTCATAATATTAAAGGCTAAACCTAATACATGTGACATTTTGAAATCCAGTGTCTCAGTACATTTCTCTCAATAAATCCTTCTGAGTCCCAAAGTCTATTCTTAGGAAAATCAGAATCCTCTTGAGGTGAAATGCAGTTGTAAATTAATTTTCTTCAGAAAGAAAAAAAAAAAAAAAAAAAGATATTTTATGTTGTACAAACTTTTGCAGTTCTGTCCTAAAGAAAATTAGAGGAGATGAAAGCTTCAGTGTATTGGATATTTAAAAAAAAAACAAAACCAACAAAACCAAAAACAACAAAACCTCCAAACTTTTGGAGGTTTAATAGACTAGAAGGATATACTGGGAAAAGTACAGAAGCTAACGGCACAAATGTGTTCATTTAGAATGGTTATGTATACATAGTGGACACATCTCATTGTGCATTGCTATTACTACTAGCAGTAAAATCAGTTTTCCCTCTCAAGTACGAAACGAGTAAAACATTTTTCACTGAAATACAGGAACTGTTTTGTCAGTCTCATACAACTTTGCACTTGCATTTTTCCAAGACTTCCAGGCAATGGAAAGTGCCTCCAGTTTACTTCCTTATTCAGTAGCTGAAGCCACATTCACACCATCTCACATGGCTACCGTGGGAAGGACGTATTCTGGCAGCCTACCCACAGCCAATCCATGTGGGTAGGCATCCTGCCCAAAAAAATCAAGATGTACAAGTTCCCTAAAGAGGGACTCTTTAACATGTCTCCACACATCTTCTGAAGTGATTTAAAACTTCAGCCTCCCTCCCTCCCTCCCTCCCTCCCTTCCTTCCTTCCTTCCTTCCTTCCTTCCTTCCTTCCTTCCTTCCTCTGAAGGAGCTAAATATCCTGACTGCATTGTTCCCTCCTGCACATGAGCTCTGCAAGTATTTTGGTGCACATCCAAAACCAGAAATCACTCCACTGAGCTAGCACAGGTGATCTGTTAGCAACCTCTCCAACAAGACATTCTTGGAGTAAACCCTGGAAGTGTGCTCCACTTGTGCCCATTATGTATTTTCACACTTTGGTGAAAAGTCACTCTCAGAAAAAACTCCCAAAGTAAACACCATTGTAACCTTTCCCTCTGCCATTGCCTGCATCTGGAATATCATCTCTTGCTCCATATAGCATCCAATTTTTTCTCCTAGTCCCTTCTTAAAGGTCAATGTGTGGAATCAAGCTCTTGGGTACACATTTGTGTAAATACAGTTGCAAAGGACATTAGCAACATGGCTTTGCAGTAAGACAAGGCATACCGTGCCGTCCGTATGGCTGTACTACTGCTGGCTTTCTGCCCTTTCCCTAATACTTGCCTTCACTACACCGCAGCTGCTACTTCTAGCTCTCCTATAAATGCATCTGAGTAGTCCCACTGGAAACTCTACAGCTTGATCTTGAGAAAAGGATAAAATATATCATGTACTCCTTGCTGGTCTGACATTGGGCACGCTCCATGGCTCAGCCAGAAAGTTTGAGGGAGGATTGCGTTTTCATCTCAGTGGGCTTTGCCCAGCTCTTCTGATGCTAGTTACCATTCTCTCTAAATAGCTGGTGCTCTGCTGGTAAAAATTACTCTATATAAATACATGTATTATCACAGGAAAAATGAAGACCACAAGTTAAAAGTTTTAACTGGGGAAAACCAGGAATGGAGTCCTTCAGAGCATGCCATACCACATGGGCCACACAAGGTCTACGTGAATACATTCCCAGGTCCTAACACAAGTTCTATGGTAATTTCAGACAGAAATCAAATGAAGCCTTATCTATGGAGCAAGGGTAGGGGGAGAAGTAGATATACCATGAGCTGCTATGAGATTTCTCTAGTGTGTTATTCTTTTTAAGTGGAAACATGTGGTGGAAGATTAAGCAGCATCTTTTTAATCTCTGATTGTCCAGCTCCCCCTGCTGTAATTACATATTGGATCAAATGGCAACAGATGTTCAGCTTCTAAACTAAGAATTATATACTTATTCAATATCCCAGTGATTCAGAGCACTGATTGGGAGGCTAGAGTTTAAATTTGCATGGAGTGACAAATGAAAGAGTTCCCAGACATGGGTGAGGCACAGGGAATGTTAATACAAACTTGAAGATGCACCCTCAATGGAAAGAGACAAGCAGACTCTGGATACTAGTTAGAGTGGTTTTAATAACAGCAATTTCTCCATGAATTATTTTAACCCACCCTCATCCCTGTAAAGCTGAGCTATTTTTCACATAACTTAATCAAATCTCTGCAACCCTGTGTATACAGATAGATAGAAGGTTCTACCTAATCATTTCATTATACATCCAGTGGGCAGTCTAATTTCCCCATATTAAAACTAATAAGAACACATCTATCAGCATGTATTTTATCTTCTTCATTTGAGAAATGCAATTGTCCATAATCCAAATACATAGAAGAGTTTTGGCTGATATGTTGAGAATGTTTTTTAAATATTTACTACTTTCTTTCACCAGACTTCCTTTTCTTTGAATTATCACAGTACTAGGAAATCAGATCCTTTAAATTGGAGAGATGCCTTACCCAACATAGACACAAATCAATCTTCCCTAAAATTTAAGGGTATCAAAATCAGAGAAAGAAAGCAGTTCTATGGAACCTGAGGCATGTGAACTTCCACAGATTGTATCTAAATACAATCAGTCTCTAACTTTCTCACCAGCAGACTTGCTCCATTTTCTCCCAAACATACAACTACTTCCACCCATACTTTGGGTACCAGTTCAAACTCCATAATCTGATTCCTCCCACTGCAGTGGCTCAGGCACAAACACAGATTTTAATGTTCTGAACACTCAGAGAGTGCATATGCACACAAACAACAGTGTGACATAAATCCCTTTACTCATATGCACATGGCAATTGAAAGCAGACACTTGTTTACCAAAACATTTTCCGACAGATAACTGAAAACACTTTTAAGTCCATTAGTTCCACTGAACATTACTGAAAATACTGTATTTTAAAAGTGCATATTATTATATATGATTTAATTTTTCTTGCAAGATCACAGGCTGGGATGCAAACCAATATACAGTTTGCTGCCAGATGGCATGTTGGAAGGGTATAAACTTATTTCACACAAAGTGCTATGTGGCATGAGAATGCTGTTCTTACACTTCTAAACAGTCGTGCTTCTTTGAATGGTTTAGATTTACATTATTCTTTCAGTAAGCTCATAAGCTCTTCCCATTTTAGCTAAAGCCTTGTGAAGCTGTTAGATAAATACCACAGAACCTTTGGTGAAATTGTTACAGATAACTATTCTGCCCCCTATTTAAATTTACTAACCACAGAGCTGCGAAGGGACAGCAGGGCATCTGATCCATGCACTGAGCTGATGTGCATTGGGCCAGAAAAAAACACCATTGCCAGGTATTGAAGCAGCTGAGAAAGTGTTCCACAGACCTACTTGAGGGTAGGGACACTGTGCAGAGGGATCTAGGCAGAATAGATCAATGGACCAAGGCCAATTGTATGAGTTTCAATAGGGCCAGTGGTGGTTTCTGAATTTTGGCCACATCAACCCCTGACAGCATTACGGGCCTGGGGAGGAGTGGCTGTAAAGCTGCTCAGCAGAAAAGTACCTGTGGGTGATGATTGATAGGCAGCCGAACATGAGCCAGCAGTGTGCCCAGGTAGCCAGGAGGGCCAATGGCATCCTGGCCTGTGTCAGGAATAGTGTGACCAGTAGGAACAGGGAAGTGATTTTACCCCTGTACTCTGATGAAGACACATCTCAAGTACTGTGTTCAGTTTTGGGCATCTCACTACAAGAAGGACACTGAGGTGCTGGAGCGTGTCCAAAGAAGGGCAACAAAGCTGGTGAAGGGTCTAGAGCACAAGTCTGACAAGGAGAAGCTGAGAGAAATGAAGTTGTTTAGCTTGGAGAAAAGGAGGCCGAGGGGAAACCTTCTTGCTCTCCATACTACCTGAAAGGATGTTGTAGAGAGGTGCGGGGTCAGTCTGCTCAACCAAGTAACAAGTGATAGAACAAGAGGAAATAGCCTCAGGTTGCACCAAGGCAAGTTTAGATTAGATATTAGGAAGAATTTCTGTACTGAACGGGTTATCAGGCACTGGAATGGCTTGCCCAGGGAAGTGGTGGAGTCCCCATCCCTAAAGGTATTTAAGAGTCATGTAGACATAGTGCTTAAAGATATGGTTTAGTCGAGGTCTTGTCAGTGTTAGGTTAATAATGGGACTTGGTGATCTTAAAGGTCTTTTCCAATCTAGGAAATTCTCTGCACTGGGTCTCCAAGGGGACAGAACACAATCTGAAGTGTATGCCCCATGAATTTGTAGCCTCGGTTTGTCATGCAAAAGAGCTGGTAATGTCCTCAACAGCATCAGGCTCTCCAGAAAGAGCATCTATGCATTTTACTTGAATTATGAGAACAAGGATAAATTCTTCAAAATACTCTGGGGAGCATGCTGATGGGCACATGCCATGTGCCAATAGGCAGGTTTTCATCCATAGCCATCATACAGACTGGAAAAATAGGTTCAGCTTCCAACAGCAGCCTCTATGCAGCATTCCTACATGGTTACCATGTGCATTTCAATTTTCTACATAATTGCTTCAGAAAATCAGAGGGAAAATTTGTCTTTCTCTTTCCTCCAGCAAAGCAATGCACAGTCTGCACCCACTGCTAAAAATTGTATCAATATCAATCTCCTCAGCATCACAAACACACCCACATGCGTCTGAATCCCGAAATGCTTATTTTGCAAAGAATGTGCCAAAAGATTTACTTACTCTTTAGAACTGTTTAATGATGTTGTGGGGATCAAAGGAGCAAGCATTTTCATGACAAAAGGAATTTGTACTCCAGGCTGTACAGCACAGACAGTGATTAGTGAGTCACAGGTAAGAAGTGTCTCGCTTTTCTCTTTTAAATAGCTGTTGTAGCATTTACCTAAACATTACAGTGCTGAATCAGTGGTTTTGCAAGTCTTCCCGGTGACTGCCTGAATTGCTCACCTTTACCTGATAATATCCTGGTGATACCTCCTCACCTGAAAAATGTGTTCAGTTCAGTTACTTGGCTGCTAGCAACCAGGCAGACATTAAGTATTCATCCAGGATTTCCTGGAGAGATTAGAGAGCAACAACTGTATCTGAAGGAGATTTAAAAACATCAGTTCTGAAAAGCATACTTATTGACAAATAAAAAGGAATTAAAAAGTGTCTCACTGTAGAGCTCAACTAACTCAAAGCAACATTGTAATTTAATTACTTAATATCTTAAAAAAAAAAAAAAAACAAACGAGCTGGAATATCTACTCCCATTGCAATACAGTCCTCATCATTATCTTTACTTCTTCAGATTTAAGCCCCACTGCTGTCTTGTCCCACACTGTGGCCCCCATCTTGCTGCCTTGTTTCCCAAACAATTCTATTTCTGTGTCCTCAGTGGTGGTCAATGATGATGATGATGATGATGATGATGATGATGATGGTGGTGGTGATGAGCCTTCCTCTGCCTTCACTGCTCTCCCTCCCCCTTTTCCCAGTGAATGTCCCTGCGGCATCATTCCCTCTGCAGCTTTGTCATATTCATACTGCCCACATGGTTCCTCCCATGGTGGTACTGACTTGCTGTTCCAAACAGAGAGGGTAAGGGATGAGAATAGCATTTTCTTTATTAATTGCCTGGAATAAATGGCTGGTGTGTGGATGTTGTGGATACAATTTGACACACAAAAACTTTTAAGGGAGTTAGGCTTTTCTTTGTCCCATGTTCTCCCTCCCTCCTTGCTCAACAAGGAAAGCTTTCAGTGTTGAAAACTGAAAGCTTTGCAGAAAAGACTTTCCTTTGATTGCAGTCCTAGGAAAAACTTACAGTTTCCTAGAGGAAATGAAAAACTGCATGAAAACAAGCCATTTTCTCCCAAAAAGTGTTTTATGAAGAAAAATATTAACACCTTCCAAAATTACTATCTAACCTGGTAACACTTCTTACTTTTGATCTGCTTATTTTACAGATCTGCCACTAAACATTCATTCTTTTATTAGCAATTGTCTTCATTCCCTTCAAGTGGTTCATTAGCAATCTCCCTTAATTTTTGTTGGTTTTCCTCAGCATGTTTCAACCGGGGGGACCTTCAGGCATCATATTTGACACTGTAGTGACAGAGGCCCCAGTGGGTGGCATACCCCACAGCCTCTTCTGCGTCACGTGTCTTAATTCCCTCATGCATGATAACCCTTGACATGACCCTACTCTTGTGAAAAAGCAGCCGAGTAAGAGACTTCTTTGTCTTTTTTGGTGCTTATCCTTCTTATAACCACTGCTCTGAGGAAAGGAAAAATATGTTTCACCCCAGGACAACATCCCAGCCCTGCCACTGTCCTTTCCTGCCTGCCCACAGTCCTGCCACAAAGCCCATATGGCTTCAGCACAGGTGCCGCTGTTCACCTCTGCTCCAGCTGCATAGGACAGTTCAGTTCATACTTCTGCTGCCAGATACTCTGTTTTGAGAGCAGACACTCTGTTACAAGGAACTCTGAAAAATACATAGGGTCCTAGATTGTAGGAAAAAACACCGTTCAAAAGAAAACATTACTGGAGTGAGAGCATTATGCATGATTCATGGGCAGCATGACACCTGAAATATTTCTGTGATGCATTTCCCTCAAAGAGTGTTAGCATTTCAAGAGAACATGCCAATTACCCACAGTATTTCTGTACAGCTCCTTGAATAGATACTGGTAAATGTATCTGAAGGAAAGATTTTAAAGCTGTACTGAGCTCCTGTGTCAAATGCAGCCATAAACTTAACATTTTTCCTTGCCCTGTTGCTTAGTGCTAGGAGGGGATAAAACCACATTTATTTGTTATTTTGCCATTCAGGAAAATAATTTAATATTCTGACAAAGTACTTCTTCACAGATGCTAACTTGGGATACCTAGACAAATAATAATTTCCCCAAAATGAGAAACATTCAAATGGAAACTCCAAGCTTGGGTAGAGTAGAGAGAAAAGTCTACAATAGTATTAGTCAGATTATCTTGGAAGACTGGCATAGGAAGCAGATTGCTCTGCTGTAACTGACTCTTGGCTTTTTGAGGAAACAAATAAATTCTCTCTAATGGGGCTAAAGGCAAGGATGGCTTACAGGATGTCACAGGCCTAGGGAGATGGCTTCCTTTTAGCTGAAAAACAGAGGAAGATTCTTCCTGGGTTGGAAGGGAGAGACAGCTTCAAGGCGTGAGACAAAATCAACTTGCTGTTGATATTCCCTGATTCCAAATGAGAATTTCACAACCAGTCAATAAAATTCATGTTCCTGACTTCATGTCTAATCTCGTAAGTAGAAATGCTCAGAGAGCCACAGAGCACCTGCAAATCTTTTTTATGCTAACAGCAGCTGCAGGAATTCTGTGTCTTTGAAACTTCAGGTCATTTTAGATAGCTACCTTTTGATGGATTTAAGAATTTAATATTTTAAACTCCACTGTTTTATTATCTTGACTAATATTTGAGAGCTGCAACTTCACTCTGCTAAGGCAAATTGCTCAGTCCTCTCATGGTTCATTGCCTCTAACTTGTCAACCTTCTTTTGTTAAAGCATTGACACCCGAACAGATGGTATTCCCAGAATGATCTCACTAATAATCAGAAGTACTGCCCCCTGCCTCCTTTTTTCATTGCTATTTAGCTATGCTGCTGCACTGAAGCTCATGCTTGATTGATTACCTGCAATTGCCTCTTCCTCCTTTGCAGATCCACTGCCTCGGGAATGCGCTGCCCATCTTACAAGTGAGACCTCCTTTCTTTGTCCCTAGACATGCACCCTGGCGTGTCACCTTGGTAAAATGCATGTTCTTTAGATGAATCTACCTCTTCAAGCGATAAAGGCAAGTCTGTATCAGCAACCAGTTCTCTTTCCTGTTTATTTATGTCTGTGCCATTACCAGGGCCTTACTATCATTAGCTCTGAAGATACTAAACATCACTGAACCAAGAACAGATTCCTGGAGAAACCTTATGTCAACATCCTTATTATGTGCACTACACTTACAGCCCATGAGCAAGGATTATTTTAACCCCCCCTTCTGCTTTTTCTGTACTGTTGCAATTTTTCTTTTATCAAAGAGGTAAGTAGGAGCTATTCAGATACCTCTCAGAAGTCAGAGTATATCATGTCAACAATGACTTCTTGTTTTATTAAAAACTATAAAGTTGCAGAATACTTTAACTGGAAGTAGTGTCAAATGACATCATTACACAACCATATTTTAATTATTGCCCCACTCAAGGTAAGGCAAAAGGTGTTTCAGGGCTCTTCTTGGAATCAATACCAAATGAGCCAGTTTAAAGTTTCTAAGGTTAAACCAATTACAGTTTCAAAATATTAGCACATCATTAGCTTCTCCCATTATTTTGCAGCTTCCTTGAAAAACTCAACAGCAAATGTTAATCTAAAGTCTCAGCCAGTTCTTGTTTTGCCAACAAACAAAAAACACTAGAATGCATCACATTTATCAGCTGTCTTCCTTCTCTCTTCATGAATTTGTCCTTTTTTTTTTTTTTTTCACAGAACCAGGTTGTGAAAAGTTGTCTTCCTTAAATACTTTCCCCACACCAATCTTTCTTTCTCTCTTTGGCTTCTCCTCTGGTATGCACTTTTTACCACTCAAAGTTTTATTTACCAAATGCCTTAGGGTTGGTTGGTTTTACTTGCTGGGTTTTTTTCGCTCTGATAACTCCTTTACAATAAGGAACTGCCATAGTTGATGAGATCCAAAGGCCCAAAGCCCTCCTGTTCAGGCTCTTGGTTCTGACACTGCCTGACATCAACTGCTTCAGAGGCACATTGGCTACCCTGCTGCCCAAAGAGTCTCTTTCTGTTTTCTGATGCTTAAGGGTTGTTTTAAACTCCATCTTTTCTTCCTTCTCCTCTTTCAGAATTGTATTTTTAAAGCAATACAACTAGAGGCAGGATGATGAGAGTAAAATCCAATCACCTGTTTTTCACGGGGATCAACTGTGAATCTTCTGAGCCAAGCCTTTGACAGAGAAATAGGCAGTTTCCATAATGGAACTGTGAATCAAAATATATCCCATTGACTGTGGGAAGGATTATTATTGAGCTACCATCCTATAAACTGGAAATGTATTTTTGAACTATTGCTTTTAGTATATATTACTTCACATTCACTATACTTAAGCACACAGCATTCCTTAGTTACAAGAGACAATTCATTATTGCTGTGTGAAATTTCAGTGGTTACTGTTACTGCAATACTTAATGTATGCAACTTTAAAACTTTCTAAATATGCTATATTCAATGCATACAGTCAAAATTAATTGGCTATATTATATAGATAATGCAATATGCATGAATACTACACATGAATGATACACAGCAACAACGTATCATGCTCCTGAAAGCATTCCTATGTATTCATGCCAGGCTCTCTGACAGATTGAAGTGCTACACAAGCTAAATACTGGACATCTTTCCATTAATGCTGACTGAAGATGTGACACTAAGATAATTAGTCTACATGCAGTAGAAAAACAACAGTAGCATACTGTGTGAGTGGGGGGGGAAGTAAGCAAATTTTTGAGTCTTTTCCTTCCTTCAGGAAGGAAACAAACCATCTCAGACCTCAAGAAATTACAGAGAAGATCCAAAAGAAGAACAGGTCACCCAAATGAAATGCTGCCCCTTGCCACGGCCACGGGCTGTCCTCCTTGTTAGAAAGCTGTTGACAATGTCAGAACTACTGCATAGAGCTGCAACTGACTTTTGGGGCACCAAACCCAAGCAACAATTTTCAGCTTGTCCTGGTTAGCCTTCTTGTTTTCTATCAATTCTCAAGTCCTGGAGGCAAGCAACCATACCACTACCTTAACTTACCTGGGTTTTTTGGAACAATTTCTAGCTTTAAAGTTTTCAGAGAAGCACCTAACAAATGTGCTGTGAATAACTCAGAAGCTAGAAGGCAAATGTGCAAGATTTTAAACTTGTTTTCCCAAGTTTAATGCATTACTCTTTGATGCCTATTTTAGCCTGACTCATCTTGTCTAAAAGCTTGGCAATAGCAGAGGCTGCCAGCAACTCTAAACACTTGAGTGAGAAACTAGAAGGCTGGCAGAGGTAACAGGGTTTGCTGATAAAAAATAAATCTCCCAGTTTATCAGTGAAGTCATGTATCTAGTAGCCTCACCACTTGAACCCCAGGCACTCTGGATGGCATGGCATGAAGTGAAGGTGCTCAGAGAAGGGAGGAGAAGCTGCTGGAGTGAGCCCATCCGTCAGGAATCATGCTGCCATGATGTCTCACCTGCCACAGCTCCAGGGAACACGCCACTGAAACCTGCAGTTCTGCCCACAAGAAATTATTGGATAATTCATTCTTTGCCCAATTGTTTGCAGAATCAGAAGCAAAAGTGAAATTAAATTTTTCAGTGACCTACATACAACAAGCTACAGGGAGCAATTTTTAAAGAAAAAAAAAAAGAGGAATTCCTTTTTTTTCTCTTGGTTATCTAAACCAAAAGTCTATTCTAAAGCATGCTTCTTAAGGCACCATTCATAATATTTGACTAACTAGCTGTCTGTGATATGACTGTGTTTTTAGGTTTGCACCTTATTTTAGGGGCTCTTGAGGCACTTTTTCAGCATGAAAACAGCAGAACACTGGCACTGGAAGACATCTGTGGCAAAGGTGACCTTTTGCTTGCTAGAAGCTGATGAAGTTGCCTACAGGTGAGATAAACAACAGGAGAAACCATTTCTGCAATAACATGTCTCTTTAAAGGAAAACAGGAACATCTGTAATTTCTCAGACAAGAACAAATCCATGTCTAATATCACCCTAATATCTTCTCCCTTATAAACCCCACAAAATTAGCTTACCTTCCATGATATATTTTATCTGCCCAATAAGCAAGTGAGGGTAAGTCTCATAATTCCTCAGATTCAGGCTCACCCAGTGCCTATCTTCCAGAGTCAGAGCAACCATGATGGTGATAGTAAGCCAATGCACAGTGATCCTAAAAGGCTGAAAAGCCCTAGAATTGGTGCTAATTCTCATGGCCTTTAAAGACTGCTAGAAACACATACCCAGCACTAGGGAGTGGGACAGGACTATTAGCAGCCTGGACATAGGTTGGTTTGAGACTCAAGGAACTGTACTCAGAAGTATGAGTCATCCTAGAAGATTTTAGGCAATTTTTCCTATTTTCACAGAATCACAGTACTGTTTTGGTTGGAAGGGATTTCTTAAGACCACCTAGTCAAACCTCACTGTGCAAGCAATGTGAGCTAGACAAAATGGCCCAGGACTGCATCCAGTGAGTTTTTTAATATCTCCAAGGAGACTCTGCATCTCTGGGCAACCTATACCAGTGTTCTACTACTCTAACAGGAAAAAGTGTTTTTTTGTGTTCAGATGGAATTTCATGTGTTTTCATTTGTGTCCATTGTCCTGTCAATAGGCACCACTGAGAAGAGGCTGGCTCCATCTTCTGCATCCCCTCCCATCAGATATTTATTGAATGATAAGATCATTCCAAACCTTTTTTTGGCTGAACTCTCCAGTCCCAGATCTTTCAGCCTCTTCTCATATGAAAGATGCTCTAGTCCCTTGACTGTTTTCCTTTTGTTGTTCATTTTGAAGTATTAGGACTTCACAGATAAGATTCTGCATATTTTCAAAATTACAAGGTTTGGTACATAAGAGCCTTTATGGTGAGCAGGTAGGCCTGGAAGATCTGTGGACTGTCCACACCAGTGAAAGTCTGTGCCTCAGTAAAACTGCCACACTGCAGCTGATGAGCTGTGATCAGACCTGGCAAACTGAACTTCTCTTACATCACAGACCTATGTGATTTTGGAGAAAGTCCCTTGTGCCAGGCTGTAAGATGGCTGTTACTGCAACTACATTGGTGAGGAGGTGATGAAAAGGGGCTTGTGGCTGTAAATCAAACCACAGAGATCGACACAATTAAACTGTCATAGTTGTTGGAAATTTCTGTTTCTTGGAAATAAAGGATTCTGGAGGGAAACCAGGGTGAAGGTACACTGTTGGAAGTGATCTCTACAACGCAAGCACTTTGTTGGTAGGAAATGGATTTATACCAGCTCCACAAATAATGTTTCTAAGGATACTTCAAGTATCACCATTTAATAGAGTTGTGCAATGCTGGCTCTTCCCATATGCTCCCCTGCAGCTCAGATGGTATTTCACACACTTCCAAAGCAAAGATGAAGTCCCTTTCCTGTGTCACACGAAGGCCTAGCAGCTAGCCTGGTCTGCAAACCACCACTCAGCTGTGACTTCAATGAGCACCCAGTGCACAGGAGTCTACAGAAAAGCTCTGCACCTGGACCAACACTCTAGCCAAGTCCCTGGACTAGTCCTCCAGCCCCACTTTTTCATGATCCAGTATGAATCCTGAGGATTGTTAAACAACGATTTTTATAGATATGCTCCCAGTGTTGGTTGACCAGGATTATTCCACCCAGCATCCCACCTTTCCCTGGGTTCCCTTCCATTCTTCACAATGTTCCAACAGGGAGGGCAGAAAGGGGGAAGACGTTCAGCTGCTCTAGTAAGGGCAGAAGGTCACGCACATGTGCCAGTAGTTGTACAGTACCGATGTACCAGAAATTAAAACAGTCCCAAGAAATACCCACCTCAATGGCTATAACTTCTATAAAGGAAGATAAAGACTTAAAATGTGTTGAACAGTGTGATCAATTAGCATTTTTTTTGCCTTGTGGATCTGTTTTAGCTTTGCATTTGTAATTACTTAAATGCAGTGTTCTTCACAACAGATGTAATTCACAGGCCTTTAATGCTGTGCCTTTCAAAACAAACATGAGTCACAGCCCCTAGGTAAACTTCCTGGGCTGGCAGTGAATGTCATTATTGTGTGATAGAGTGCAGCAAGCTGTTTGCTGGATTACTCAAGCTCCGAAAGCTTGCAAAATGCATTGCCATTTATTTATTATGCTTGTGATAATTACAATTATCATCACTGCAGTGCCAATCTGTTTGCTGCAGAATGAAGGCCTCTTCATGGTGTCTCCAAGGATTCAATGTTAGACCTAAGTAGTTAGTCAAATTATGGGGCCTTACAGGACGTTTTTTTCCTGCAAGAATGAGGACTTACTAAGAGGCATCAAGCAGCATATTCCTGCTGATTTAACAGCAATGTGTAGGAATGCCAAGAAACCCTTGCTGCAAACCTCCCCTTCTGCACAACGTACTGCTTTGGTCTTTGCTTTGAGCAATAACCATCTTCCAAAATAATACCCAAGCACAGGTTCCATCTTAACATCATATACAATTAACTTAAAAATTAATATATTTTATAATTTCCTTACAACTGTGTCTTTTTGTATATATATAAGGACCCATAAAAATTATATAATGTCTTAGTATCTGTACAAAGTAAACATGAATCTGCTTTTGCCTTTATTTCTAGCCCATTCCTCAGTACATCTTGGCACTAAGAAGGAGTCAGAACATACTGAGACATTAGGCCAGGGAGAGTAGCAAAACCCAGATTGTGAGCAGAGGGGGTGGAAACATAGAGTGTAGGCAGGTGAGAAATGTGAAATCATTTATTCAACCCTGCAGCAGTCTAAAAGAATACTTAGCCTCATATGGTGCTTAAAATCTTCAAAATCCTCAACGAACATTAGTCAAACTAATGAAATTAGTCAACTAAGGTCATATTCCTTTTATTTTCATCTTAAACTAATTTTTCTTAGATGATTTTGATGAGTTGCATTGACTTAAAACTCTACAAATGAGTTCTCTTAACTTACCTTGCATTTCTTTCTACATGTCTTCTGGCAGACTATCTCCATGTTATCTAAGCATTGGTTCCTTGAATGCTCTTGACATGATCAAACAGTATGTTTCCTGGTAACACGTTACAATGTTAGGTGACATTTCTCAAACTAGAGACTAGACCTTTGGGATTCACTTAAGCTAATCGACTTTAGAGAGTTGTCTTGTCACCACACCTTCACTTTACTGATGCACAAGTATGTTCAGTACAAATGCATTCGTCTCTTTCATTTTCATATACAATGAGCTGCTGAAATACAGCACTTAATATAAGCCACTATGCATGCCGCAGTGGGAGTTGCAGATGATCAGCATTAGCATAAAACCACTGCAGATGATCTTACCACACTGAACCTTGGCAATTCAAATATGGCTCTGAAACTGAACTGCAGACTCAGGTCAGCTCTTGGATTGTATTAACGTTGTTATTAGTCATTTGTATTGTTTTAATTATGAACCACTGGATAGTAAGGTATGTGGTATGAATAGCACTTTAGGTCTCTCTTTGGACACAGATCTCTAGCAGGGGTCTACCTCTGCAGAATAGTAGACTAAAACATAGGTTGCCCTACTTTTAAACATATCAATTGTTGTTTGTTATTATCTGCAGTGAGATTGCGTGAGGGGGAAAAAAGTGAGTCCTAAACATTCACCTTGTCAAGTCTCACAAAATGATGAATGATAAAGGTTCTCAGTAACTGACACCTATTGCATGGCAGCAATTTAGCCAAAATTGAAACTGTTAATCCTTCATTTTGCTACCATGCATAACAGACCAATTTAGATATAACATGAGCTGCTTATTGATGTTAGACATAAGACTGACAAACACAGTAGATGGAAACTAAATCAGTTTGCCTAGGACAAGTATAAAAGAAAAACATAATCACATAAAGATAAAGGAGAAAGCAACGAGCAGGATACATAGCAGGTTAACAAGAATCATTCCATAAATACATTAATGGCAAGAAAGAGACTGAGAAAAGTTTTGTTCACTATGAACAAGGAAAGCCTTACTCTGCTATTTAACAGGCAGCGAAAGTGAGAAAGTGACTGACAGATGATGTTGAGAAGACCACAATGGTTAATGCCCTTTTTGCATCAAGTCTTCACTAGAAAAATGTACCCTGTAAACTAGTGTGCTACTATTAGTAACAAAAGGACAAAAAAAAAAAGGTAGAAACAAGGATCCTTCTCTTATGAAGGAAAGAAGACAGTAACTGGCTTGGCATGATGAATTTTATCCTAGGATTCCTACAGAACTATCACAAGCAACTTCAAAATCTCTAGCAGTCATGTGTGAGGTCAGGATGAGGACAGGTGAGGTGGTAGTAGAAGACTGCAACAGTGTGAAACAGTGCACAACCAGGGAACTGCAGACTGGTCTTTTTAACTACCATACCTATAAATTCTGGAGCAAACAAACATACTCACAAGCTTCAAAAAGGTTTTTATTTCAATTCAGTTTAATTATCTATATCTATAAATATCTATAAAAGTATAAGGAGTCTTTTGAATACAGAAGAGGCAGAAGATGTCCACTGTTGTGACTTTAATAAGATTTTTTATATGGTCTGACATACCATTTACACAAGCAAGTTACAAAACCCTGTCTAGAAGGAAGTGTCTACATATGCATACCATAGATTCAGTTCTGTTCAGTGTTTTCATTAATAATTACAATCATGGAATAAGGTGGGGAGAAACTAGAGGCACATGGGAATAGAATGCAAAATTATATTTTCAAAACAGAAAAAAAAATAAAATTCAACAGATACAATTGCAATGTCCTACACTCAACAGACTGTGGAAATACAGGGTGGGGAGAAACAGGTTAGGTAACAGCTCTGCAAAGAAGGATGTAGGTGTTACAGTCAATGACAAACCAAACATGAGTCAGTAGCATCACATTGTTGTGAAAATGGCAAGTGTCATACCGAGATACAGAAACAGAAATAAGAATTTTGAGACATAAATTGATCCTTCTTTTCTGCGTAGCACTGGCAAGAACACAGCTGGGCTGAGACACTGCACTCCAGGAAAGTGTGAACTAGAAGAAAGGAGTACAGAGGGAAGGAAACACTGAAAGAACTGGGATACTCAGCTGAAAGTAGAGAGTAAAACATACAGGGTAGTCATCTTCAAATAAATAGAAAGCTGTCACAAAGAAGAAGGGAATAATCTGTTCTTCATGAAAATAGTAGCTAGGAGAGAGGTTTAATTTGCATCAAGAAAGATTAAACATTAGGAAAAACATTTTACTGGAAAGCCTAGTGAAACAGTGAAGTAGGTTTCCTGCCAAGACTCTCTCCATCTCTAGAGGTCTGGAGAAAGATCTGTCAGAAATCATATAGGTCTACTTCATCCTCTTTAGGGAAATGGACTAGATGACCTCTGGAGGTCACTCACTTCACTTCTATGACTATCCTACATTTGACATCTAGGTCATTTACATTGTAAAAGCTAACCATAGCAAATTAACTCTAATCTTAATGAGTGAACTTGTTCCTACAGTCACGCTGGATACTGTACATCACTCCATATCCCACCACTAATTTTCTGAACATAAAGAAATTCTGCAGCACATTTTACAGCTCCCTCTTCTAAATAAGCAATGTTGTTGATTTTAATTTTTAGACTTTTTTAATCACTTCCTCTGTTGGAAAAAATCACCTTGTGTTTAAATAGTCTTGTTTCAGAAAATGTACACATACTTCTCTCTTAAGCAATAAATAATTTTCTGTTTAAATGCATTCCAAACATACAATATTTTACTAGTACTTTTTGTCCTTTTAATGAATAGCATAAAGATTCAAATTTACTATTGTGTAACTTTAATAGCAAAAAAAACCAACCAGGAAAATGCTGTATCATTTCATTCCAAACAAGGATTTACCTGTAACCAACTTAAATCAATCAAACTAGAAAACCATGTTACTTTACATCATGTGCAAGTTCTCTCACAGTGCTGACTCTCCTGCTCCTGTGAGAAAACTATGAACTGAATTCTGCTCCAGCCAACATTTATAACACAACTGCTATAATCAATATTCGCTTAGTGCCTTCCATGAGGCACCTTCAACTGATCAAAAACTGATGCTATTTTCATTTTACCAGTGCAAAAATACCAGCAGCCCTCCTGCCTTCATCAAAGACTGAAAGTGACTTCCCAAGGTCAAACAGGAAATCAGTGACAAAGTTATGAATTCTATCCTTCAGCCCTCTACACTTCTTCATGGGTCCAGTTATAACACTGTTGTTTTGAGATGTCATGTTTTTATACATAACACAAATGCCAAATGTCCAGTTTTAGACCAAGTTCCCTTTTGTGTGTAACTATAGAATCACAGTGAGCACCCCCATAGCTTTTTTTTTTTTCAGAATAAACTGTATAGTGTTAACCATTGATGTTTTATTGTCATTGATTTAGTAGCTGCCAGAGAGTTACAGCAGGAGATAGATTGCTGTTATTTTAGCCTATAAAAGGTCTTATGCCTCTGTCAGCAAACACTTTGGTTCCTTAAAATAAATAAGCAATCTGAAAGAAAATACACAAGCTGGAGAAATCTTCTAGAAGAAATTTCCTTCCTTCCTTCCTTCCTTCCCTTCCTCCCTTCCTCCCTTCCTCCCTTCCTCCCTTCCTCCCTTC